>CM038678.1:789474496-789654310 GCA_021605205.1 Aegilops longissima
ATGTCTACATACATCCGTATGTTGTAGTCCATTTGAGATGGCTAGAAAGACAAATATTTGGGAACGGAGGGAGTAGGAGTTTGTTGACATATGAGTTGGTGCAAACAAGAAACAGCATACAGGTGTGAAGCAGAGCAGTAAGAGTAAGTAAGCCAGAATGGAGGGATACAGAAAACGGTGAATCTAGACTGAAAGCCAGAATGGAGGCATAAACGTACAAAGCAGAAAGCAGGCATATTGAAAATTGGAAATCCTTTTGGTGATGCTTATCAGGGGATTGGAAATTGGAAATCCTTTCAAAAAGCAGGCAGGAGATAAACAACATGAAGGAAGGTAACAAGGAAGGAAGCAATCAATCAATCATGGAAGGAAGAGCAAGCTAGGTAACAAGGAAGGAAACGAACGAAGCTGGACTGACTCACCTGCAGGTATGAAGGTTTACGCAGGACGGACAAAGGCAAAACCGGCAAGCTGAGGAGCGGTTGATACTTGATAGGGGGTGGGGAATCAGTAGGCCGCCGCTGCCGCGAGGATGCAACAACAGAAAGGACAATAAGCAAGCAAGCAAGCAAGCAAAGGGTAGAAGAAGAAGAAGAGGAGGAGGAGAGGGATGGTTGGGGATGCACCAAGAAGAAGAAGAAGAAGAAGAAGAAGGATTGAAAAATGGGAGGAGCAAGTAAGCAACAAACACGGATGGAGGGGCTGCATAGCGATGACGAGGAGGAGCTGGGGGCCGCCAAAAAATAGAGAACAGAAGGGCTTCCCCCCGCAAGTGCGGACGGTGAACATGATATACGCAACCCACATACCCAAAAGGGAGCGGAAGCGTGCACTAAGGGACGTATACGTGATGGAGCTAGTCGCCCCAAAGTTCAACCCGTGGTCTTCCTGCCCAATCACTTTTGATCGAAGGGACCACCCCACTAGCATCCGCCATGGTGGATTCGCCGCATTGGTTCTAGACCCAATCATTGACGGATTTCACCTCACTAGAGTCCTAATGGACGGCGGCAGCAGCCTGAACCTGCTTTATCAGGATACAGTGCGCAAAATGGGCATAGACCCATCAAGGATTAAACCCACGAAGACGACCTTCAAAGGCGTCATACCAGGTGTAGAGGCCAACTGTATAGGCTCAGTTACACTTGAAGTGGTCTTCGGATCCCCGGATAACTTCCGGAGCGAGGAGTTAATCTTCGACATAGTCCCGTTCCGCAGCGGCTATCATGCACTGCTCGGACGAACCGCATTACGCATATCTTCGACTAAGGGACGTATACGTGATGGAGCTAGTCGCCCCAAAGTTCAATGCGGTGCCGCATTACGCATATCTCAAGCTCAAGATGCCAGGTCCTCGAGGAGTCATTACGGTCAATGGAAACACCGGACGCTCTCTCCGGACGGAGGAGCATATGGCAGACCTCGCGGCGGAAGTGCAAAGCAGCCTCTTAAGGAAATTCTCAAGTCCGGCTATTAAACGTCTGGACACCGTCAAGCGCGTCCGGAGTAACCTACAACAAGACCGCCTGGCACGTTCCGAGCACGCATAGCAATGCGTCCCAAGCCCCAGCCCTCGCGAAATCGCGAAACCAGTATTACGCGTACATAATTACGCTCTGGAAATACCATGGGCATAGGGGAAGGGGCACGACCACGGCATGCCCAGAATGCGGCTCAACCACACCAGGGGCTCCCGATTGTGTCATTCTTTTTTCTTTTTCTCTTTCTTTTTACTTTCAGGACTCTGTTCTCACGAAGCCCTGTCCGGCATTAGAATCGCCGAACACAGGATGCAACAGCCAGGGAAGCAGAAAGCTACGTCGAGTGTCCAGGTGGTCTCTATTACGAGCAATATATCTGTTTTACACAACATCCCGCGGCTTACCCCTGGAGGGAGACACGTTAAGAAGTCCCGTCCCTTGCTTATCGCACTATTTGTATCGTTCTGCTCTTACAACAGCCCTTTTGAATAAACAATATATAGCTTTGGTACGGGCAATACACCAGGGGCTTAAGTACCCCATAACATGGTGTGATAAGTCCGAACACTTTCACAAGTGCGGCACCCCAAACTTATAGCATTATATGCATCGGCTCCGAATCATGTCTTGGGTCAATAGTTGGGTTTGCCCGGCTCCCATGTTTTGGTACCTTACGTTCCGTTATATCGGCTAAGGTAGCGCTGGGAGAACCACTGCGATTGTGCCCCGGTTGAGCTGGGTTAAGCACCTCAGTGGAGAAAGCTAAAACTGACTGTCATGATAGAGCGAGAGCCGGTCGCTGTTCGAGAGGTTTTCGAGTCCCTATAGACTTATGCCGCTCAGAGCGAGGAGTCGGCATTGTCCGGCCTAGGCGTGGATAGCGCCCCGAACTCGGTCTTCCGAATACCAGGAGCTTCGCCGAAATTTAAAATTATAGAATTCTATGGCTAAGTGAGAGTGTTCAAGCATTATAGTCCGGTTGCCTTGTTTGTTCTATTGAGCGCCTCCCTCGAAGGACCCAAGAATGGGAACAAGAGCGCTCAAGTTCATCCCGAACACCCCAGCACTCGTGGCATGGGGGCTGAAGCCAATGACTCGCCATCTCTCAAATTTAATACACGGCCGCACAGAAGGTAATATTTCAAATTAAAAAGTGTTGCTTAGTGCATATGAACAAGTTTTCAGCGTACAGGATAACAAATGCGAGTCTACTCAAAAATTATACCTTTGGAGCATTCATCCGCTATAAGGCAGGCACCCTTCAGGACGACCTCATATTACATTTCAGGCTTGCGATGCTCCTTCTTCGGTGGTGGTCCGTCCTTCACAAGCTTCTCAGCGTCCATCTTGCCCCAGTGCACCTTAGCAAGGGCAAGGGCCCTACGGGCACCTTCGATGCAGACGGAGCGCTTGATGACTTCAACCCATGGACAGGCGTCCACCAGCCGCCTCACCAGCCCGAAGTAGCTCCCAGGCATGGCCTCCTTAGGCCACAGCCGAACTATGAGGCCCCCATGGCCTGTTCGGACACTTTATGGAGCTCGACCAGCTGCTTCAACTGGTCGCTATAGGCACTGGTGTCCGCCTCAGATATCGAGACCAGAACACCTTCTCCGTCGAGCTTCCTCCTCGGCTCCAGAGAGAACGCGGCAGCATCAGCCACACTGCGGGGCAGATCTGCGAATGCTCCTGGAGAGCTCCGGATTCGGGTAAGTAACAGATAATTCCCTTTCACATGCTTGCTTTGCATATAGAATGCCTTACCCGCCGCTATCTTCTTCATCGCTTCAATCTCCTGGAGGGCTTTTTGAGCTTCGGCCTTAGCGGCCTTGGCGCTCTCAAGGGCCGTGGTGAGCTCGGACTCCCGAGTCTTTGAGTCACGCTCCAAACTCTCGTGTTTTCTCACAAGAGCCTGGAGCTCTTGCCGCACCTCCGCCACCAGCGCCTCCTGCTTTTCTCGCTCGGTGCGCTCCGTGGCCGCATTGCTTTCGGCCCGGGACACCGCCTCCTTCAGGGTCGCCACCTCGTTCGTGGCCCCTGCAATATTCATGTTATTCCAGTCATTTTTTGCAAACACATCTTTTAAATACTCCCATAAGGTATTACTTACCTTTCTTGTCCTCGAGCTGCTTTTTCGCAAGTCCGAGCTTGTTCTCGGACTGCTCGAGGCTCTGCTTCAATGCACCAACCTCCGCAGTCAGTGCGGCAGAGGTCAGCAGCGCAGCCTGCATTCCCATATTGACATACTTATGTTAGACTCCTGCGTATATCTTTTTAGATCCTCAGTTCGGCTTTATATTTCCGAACACCAAACTGAGCATCAGAGGCTACTGTCTATGCGGTAATATTTTTATATATCTTAAATACATACCTCAAAGCCTGTTAGAAGGCTGTCGCAGGCTTCAGTCAGCCCGCTCTTGGCGGACTGAACATTCTGGATCACCACACTCATAACAGTGCGGTGCTCCTCGTCGATGGAAGCGCCGTTAAGCGCCTCCATCAAATCATCCGGTGCCTCCGGTTGGACGGAGGTCACCGGCGTCGCAGTCTTGCCCTTCTTACGAAGGGGTCGCCTGTCGGACTCCGGAACTACTGAAGGTTCCGATACGGAGTCCGGCGCAGGGCCGGACTTGAAGCCCTTCGGGGTTTTATCCCCTTTGAGCCCGGATTCCGGGAGGTCGCCTTGCGGCGCCTCCATAGCCACCTCCTCCTGGCTGGGCCCCTTTTGGGACTCCACCCCAGCGTCATCCGCGGCGGGAGGAGACGAGGCGGTCGGAAGTGAGGTGCTATTCACCTCCGACGAATCCAGGGAGCCGCTCGACGAATCGTCGATCCCATCCTTGGGCGGGCTGCATGGTTATATCCGGCGTTATAGGATGTTGTGCGACAAATGAAGCGCCATGAGTTATTATGGTGTCCGGACACTTACGATTTGCCAGGGGCTTGGCCCTTGGAGCCCACCCCTCTTCGCCGTCGTCGGCATTGGCGGTGTAGTCCGGAGGAAGGGTCCTTCCCTTCTTGGACCCTTCGGCCTCCCCGGTGGGGCGCCTTCCTTTTCTTCTCTCCCCCCGCTGGGGGAGAGGCCTCTTTTTCCTCCTCCTCGTCTTCGCGGGAGGAGTCCGCCTCGGCGTCATCGGACGATGAGTCCGATAACACCTGGCGCCGGGAACTCCTTCGAGTTCCCGTGGCCTTCTTCTTGGCCTTCTTTTCCGGCACCACGTGAGGTGCCGGAACCAGCAGCCCCGTCAATTGGGCATCCGCTGGGTCTTCTGGCAAGGGAGCCGGACAGTCGATCTGTCCGGACGTCTTCAGCCAGTCCTGTCAAAGGTGAGGGAGTTTTAGATCCCGCATAGAGTCAAACTATGAAAAAAGAGTCCCGTAAAGGGTAAAATAACTTACCTCGCTGGCTTGATGCTGCGAGCTGAATCCGCGATCTTCCGTCGCGGATGCGGGAGCTTCGGCGCCCTTGAACAACACCTTCCAGGCGTCTTCGTACGTAGTGTCGAAGAGCCGGTTCAAGGTTCGATGTTGTGCCGGATCAAACTCCCACAAACTGAAGGCCCGTTGCTGGCATGGGAGAATCCGGCGGATGAGCATCACCTGGATTACGTTGACAAGCTTGAGATTCTTGTCCACTAGGTTTCGGACGCAAGTTTGGAGTCCGGCCAGCTCTTCCGAATTAACCCATGTCAAGCCCGTCTCTTTCCATGAGGTGAGCCGTGTGGGGAAGCCATATCGGAATTCGGGGGCCGCCGCCCATTGAGAGTCACGCGGCTCGGTGATATAGAACCACCCCGATTGCCACCCCTTTATGGTCTCCACAAAGGAGCCTTCGAGCCATAGGACGTTGGCCATCCTGCCCACCATGGCGCCTCCGCACTCCGCTTGGCGGCCGCCCACTACCTTCGGCTTAACGTTGAAGGTCTTCAGCCATAAGCTGAAGTGGGGCTGGATGCAGAGGAAGGCCTCGCACATGACGATAAACACCGAGATGTTGAGGATGAAATTCGGGGCCAGATCGTGGAAATCTAGGCCGTAGTAGAACATGAACCCCCGGACGAATGGGTGAAGTGGAAACCCTAGTCCGCGGAGGAAGTGGGGGGAGGAACACCACCCTTTCATGGGGCCTGGGGGTGGGGATGAGTTGCCCCTCGTTGGGGAGCCTATGCGCAATGTCGCTGGACAAGTATCCGGCCTTCCGCAGCTTTTTTATGTGCCCCTCCGTGACGGAGGAGGCCATCCACTTGCCTCCCGCTCCGAACATAGTTGGAGAAGGTTGAGGTGGGATGTGCGGACTTGGGCGCTGGAGCTCGAGTGCGCGGAAATGCATAAGCAAAGGAGGAAGAAGGCGTGTGTGAAAAAGCGGATCCTTATCCCCTTATATGGACGGACAAAGCTATGCGTCCCCACCGGCCTGATAAAACTCGCTTATCTCCCAAGCGTCGTAATCAATGGCGTGGTTGGATTACCCACGCCCGTATTGATGAGAATCCCGGAATAAGCGGACACGATCACTGCTTTGACAAGACGTGCCAAGGAAACCGCCTCGCTAAACGCGCTGAGGTTGGACTGTAAAAACGATTCGAATAAAGGCTTGGCCGTGGTGTGATGTCACGCCATGAATACGCGGCAGATTGAACTTGTGTAAATGTTATTCTCTCTATGGTGGTATGTGGAACTTATTTTGCAGAGCCGGACACTATCCTTGTGTTCAAAATCTTCTATGAAGTATTCGGAGGAGGAACCCACCTTGCAATGCCGAAGACAATATGCGCGCCAGACCCGTCGTCATTGAAGCCTGGTTCAGGGGCTACTGAGGGAGTCCTGGATTAGGGGGTGTCCAGATAGCCGGACTATGACCTTTGGTCGGACTCCTGGACTATGAAGATACAGGATTGAAGACTTCGTCCCGTGTCTAGATGGGACTTTCCTTAGCGTGGAAGGCAAGCTTGGCGATACGGATATGTAGATTTCCTACCATCGTAACCGACTCTGTGTAACCCTAACCCTATTCGGTGCCTATATAAACCGGAGGGTTTTAGTCCGTAGGACGAACAACAATCATACCATAGGCTAGCTTCTAGGGTTTAGCCTCTCTGATCTCGTGGTAGATCTACTCTTGTACTACCCATATCATCAATATTAATCAAGCAGGAGTAGGGTTTTACCTCCATCTAGAGGGCCCGAACCTGGGTAAAAACATCGTGTCCCTTGTCTCCTGTTACCATCCGCCTAGACGCATAGTTCGGGACCCCCTACCCGAGATCCACCGGTTTTGACACCGACAGTGGTGGTGACGATTGCCTCGAGTAAGTAGTTTGGGTTGGAATGGAGCTATGTGAACGGAATTGAGCTGATGGGGCAGACATTGTGAAGCTCAATGGCCTTGGGGTTGAGCCATTACCACCCGCTAACACTTTACTACTCGACCACCGTCCTAAACTGATAGTGGAAGGTTGGCCCCCTTATATTAGAGATGATGGCTGCAAAGCGAACTATCGCGTTCGATGCCACGAGCTAATATTTTCATTTATGTCCAGTTCTGTATGTTGGACTAGCTAGGATCAACCATGCATCCAAAACTATCAAAATATTGTGAAGCTACATCCTACCTCCTCTGCTATTAATCACATATCATAGACAGGACATAGCCTCCCATCCTATGCACACTACCGACAATGATATTTCTAGATAAGTGTTAGCAACAGAAATTATGTGGCTACTTTTTACGACAAATCCACGAGTAACGTATTTATCTTCTCCATGAAGTACTCTTGTGTATATGAGTAATCAAAATTCTGGAGGTTTGTTGCCTGCAAATATAATTTCAATTCACACACTAAAAGTTACAAAGTAAAGCTCCTCACCATGTTTTTACTTTTATTAGTTGAATGTTTCGTTGAAAAGTGACTATGCTACATATGAAACTGTTGCATCACCAAACAATGGTCGCATGCCTGATCCACTAAAAAAACAATCGCATGGCCGTGCATCAAGGTGTTGTAATGCATGCTCGTTCGTTATGATAAATACTCCTAAGCTAGACTAAGAAATACACTTTATTAACTTGATTAATTCATGTTGGATTACAAAAGGTGTGATGGCCCCCATTACAGAGGCGGGAGTTCTCCCTAAGCATATGGAAACTGCCAAATAATATAGATATTAGTTATTAGTCCCTACTTTCCTAGCAGCATGGTACTCATCCATATACAGATGGACATGAGCATACATCTTGCACATATCAGGTGTTTGTAGAGTCGGATAATAAAGATCTGCCATATTTTTTGACATACCATCTTACTTTGGATTGCAGAATGGCAAGGCCGGTGGTGAGAAGTGGAAGTCCTGAGTGATGCTGTAAGTTCATGCCGGTCATCGATAGGAAGGCCGGCTACTCCTTCGTCTACCCGTGGCAGGTACTCCTCCATGAATCCATGAATCCTCTCTCTGCTACATACGCATGGATACACTTGGTGATGCTGCTGAATGAATGAATGAATGTGTGGGTGGGTGGGTGCAGGAGGTGTCCGTGCAAGGGCAGGACAAGGTGTACAAGGACGTGATCGAGGCGCTGGAGAGCATCAGCATCAACATGACCCCCGCCACCAAGGAAGACATCCGCGACCTCAGCCCGCCTGACCCCGCCGTCCATGAATGGACCTCAAGACTATCGTGTACCACGCCGATGATGTCCTCGACAACTTCCGCTATGAGGCGCTGCACCGCCGTGCAACCCAGATCCGCCGCCGCTGATCCACTGCTCGCAAGGTTCATCCTACCTTCTCTTCCCACTCTAGCTGGCTCTGTTTGAGAGCTCTGTAAATTCCTATGCACTACAAATACACTGTATGTAAGTGAATACATTTCTGCTTGTAAGAGGGTGTTTGGTTGGACGGTAAACTTGATGTGCAACTGGACCTCGTTATTAATTTGATGACGCCTAATCTCTAGCTGTGCATTATGAAGTATGAGTACTATTGACAATCAAAATGAAAGGATGTCAATTGCCTTTGTTGCCTGCTCATTTAATTAATTAAAGCTACATGTGTGCGTGTAAGTATATCAATTTGCTGTTGTTCATCTTCAAAATATATGGATATACCTATTCCTACAATGTTTTGATTTCCTAGGTAGGTCTGTATTAGGCAGTGTTTCTTTTATGAAGAATTGTGCACTAGTGATAATAGTGTGAGATTCTTATTTACCCTTTACTTTTTTGGTGCTGGTTGGTGTGTGTGCGATCTTAAGTGCAGATAGTTTGTCATTCACTGTTATTTACTTATGTGATCGTATCACAAGTAGAAATACCTGATGTTGGTTTAATGGTTATGTTGTTTGATGCATAAAAGATGTCTAGGTTATTTATACGATGATCCGTTCTAAATTTGTATATACCAATAGAAACGTGATTTGAGATGCAATGCACCCCTTTATCTAAATTCATTATCCACACTATAATAGTTCCTTCAGTTTACAATCTGTTTACTTTGTATTCTGATTATATTAGATTTTAGTTGGTTTCAGAATGTCTGTTTCATGGTCTTTTCTGATAATGGAAGAACTTATATTAATCTGATGCTTTATATATGTCCCTAGATGTCCTTATGCAATACCTGATATAATAACATGTACTTATGCAATACATGATATGACACTCGTGCCTCCCCTCTTCCTCTGCTCTCTTGTTCTCTCTCTCTCTCTCTCTCTCTCTCTCTCTCTCTCTCTCTCTCTCTCTCTCTCTCTCTCCCCCGGCCCCTTCTTGTCTCGTCTATGCAGGTTGGCCACGCCGGCAAGCAACCAGCACGAGGCCTGGAGAGGAGAGGAGGGCCTTCTCCTCACAGTGTAGTCACCGGCCTTGTCCTGCTCGAGGAGGAGGAGCAGGAGGGGCGCACCCAGCCACCACAGTCGTTGCCGTACCACCTGAACCTCGAAATCCACGGCGTCGTCGTCCAGCCACCCAACTCCCCTCGGTCCCCTCTCCCCTCCTTGTTTCATTCGATCTAGCAGCCATGGATTTGGGTTCCTCAAGGCTGCCTAATTACTTTACTTTGTATGGATCCGATAATTTTGTGTGGTACAGAATAGCACCACCCTAGTTTGTCTACAATTTTGTTTACGGTGATGCCCCTGCACAGGATGTGCAGCAAGCCTTCCAATCTGCTTGTTTCGTTTGTTAGTGTGTGTATGTGCAAAATGATAGGCGCCTACCTTGTATCTTTCTTTCTGCATTCTAGTGTGGTAACATATGATTTACAGTTGCCTGTTCATGATGCTATACAAACTCTGAAAATTGGTACTTCAGTCAAATGTGCTTCCTTTCTGAACAATTGTTTCTACTTCTCCATCCTGGAAACCGATTGCATGCTATCGTAGATGAGTCTGGGTGTGCAGTGTTGCTGTTGTGTTACTACTGTTGTGGTTTATGTTGACTGAAAATGGGCTGCTTTGTTTCAGAGGAGTGTCGCTGATCTGATACTGCGTGATCTGCAAAATAACCCTGAGATGTGGCTGCAAGTGGTGCACATCCTGTAGAACTCCCAGAACCTCAACACCAAGTTCTTTGCCCTTCAAGTAAGCTTCTGCTCCAGAATGTTTTAATTTCAGCAGTTTACAAGGTTGTTCTCAACTGAATGAAGGTTGATCGATGTCGTGGCTGCAGCGGATCTTCGATTAGACCATGCATGTTTTGCATTCAGTACAGCCAGCACTTGCCATTAATTACACTCTATTGTGGTTCATCGGTTATATTAGGAAATGGTGCTGCTAATATTTTTCTTGTCGAACTCGTAACCGGCTTTAAGCGGTTAAAATGCCCAGTTGCTTCGTAACCTACTGGGCCATCTTTGTTTGTGTTTCCCTATTTATTTTCTAGTCGACCAGTTCTGTCCTTGCCAAACATGTATGTTTAGCACCAAGGAAACATTATATCCTGTTTTGTGTAATTGCAATTGACAAACAAATGCACATCAGAGCTAATACTAATGATATTATTATCCATACCATTGCTCTTCATCATACGTGCCATTGATACTTGAGTATAAATTAGCTGTTTGCTTGATCAAAAGCTTTTGTGCATGAATTTGTTCATATTCTTACAACTGAGATACAACATGATACTATGTGCATAAATCTGTTTGCATTTCTTGATGTGATTTCTGGTACCAAATTGCAATCATATGACATGTCTCATTCTGAAAATGAATATGTAGAGATGCTTCATGATTTAGTCCATAGCTGCTTTCTATATATTTTTTATTTTGTTTCTAACTCTTTTGATTTATTGCTAGGTGCCTTCGTTCAGCCTGTACGAACATATCCAGAAATGGTGTTTCCTCTCACTTAAGAAGCTCCAGCCTGAAAGTGAAAGTGAAAAAGTCAGGAGTATAGTTGTAGTAGTTATATGTTGTGATAGTATCACATGTAGTGGTGAAATGAATTATGTAAAGATTGTGCCCTTAGCCAAAATTGGCATGTGGTTTGAAAATTTTCATTTCTTTGTTGTTCTAACTGAAATAATTGTGTGGAAATTGAAACCTGGTTTGTCTTTAATTAGAACCCGACAAGTGGGACCTAATATTATTTGGCATCTAAAATGGGCATTTTTCAAATAATATTCATAGGGAAAAAACTAAAAATTAAGGAAATGGACTGTAAAAAGGCTGAGGCCCAATTGAGAAATAGATGCGACCCAAAAAATAAATGGTCTAAAAAAGGATCACGCCCTGGAAATAAAAAGGTTGCAATGTTGGGCTTGGCCCATGAAGTCAACAAAAAATTAATAGGAAAAATACATTAAAAAGGCCGAATTGTTGGGCTAGGCCCATGTAAAATGCCGAATTGGACCGGGCTGATTCTTGTGCCACATCAGATTGCCACGTCGGATGCCTACGTGGCCTGGGGAGGCTGCTAGTGACCAAAACAAAACAGTAGAATATTATGGTCGTAAACGTCTACGACCTTCTCACAGAGAAGGTCGTTAATTTCAGTTTACGACCGCCAGCTTTTGACCTTCTGTTTTTGCTCAAAAAAAGGTCGCAAATGAAATACTTTGACCATTCAGTGACCAATAGTCAAGGTCACAAGTTGACATATTTCTTGTAGTGATCATGTTCACTGTTTTGACCTCCGGTGGGAATTTTTTCTGTCCCCTGGTGTTCCACTGGCGAGGCTCGCCCTCATCTTCGCTTGGCGGCTCCCTCCCTTTGTGTTCGGCGTTTAGCTTGCCGGCTTGCTTGAAAACCCAGCATTCTTGGTTGGTGTGATTTGTAGGTTTCTCGGGGGTGCCATGAATCTGACAGGACCTGTCTGGAATTTTATTTAGGCTGGACGGACCATCTCTGCTGCCTTTGAATGGCTTTTTTCGTTGACCGGGTCTAGAGCCCCTGAATCCGGTGTTTACCGCTGTATTGTCTGGGTTGTCTTCATTATTTTGACGCTTGTTTTTATTGCGTCACGGCTTTCCATTGCCATCCCTGATTTCGGATGTGCCCGGGTCGCTGGTGCCGCTGCGGGCCAACCAACCGTCCTCGCCCGTGCAAAAGCGGGTCATAAGAGTTGTTAGGGATGCCATTGTCCTTGGCTTTTCCTGGCCGAGGTGTCCGGCAAGCCATTAGTCCCGGACACTGTGTTTGAAAGCTGCTAGGGCTTCAGCATCCGGACAGTCGACGATTTGGTTCTTCTTGGTGAGAAATCTGTTCCAAAGCTTACGGGCTGACTCTCCGGGTTGTTGGATTATGTGACTTAAATCATCTGCATTCGGAGGTCGGACATAGGTCCCTTGAAAATTACCCTGAAAGCGTCCTCGAGTTCCTCCCAACTTCCAATTGAATTTTCGGGGAGGCTTTTCAACCAGTGCGGAGATGGTCCTTTCAACTTGAGGGGCAGGTATTTGATGGTGTGGAGATCGTCTCCGTGAGCCATATGAATGTGAAGAATAAAGTTCTCAATCCAGACTGTAGAGTTTGTCGTTCCGTCGTATGCCTCGATGTTTACGGGTTTAAACCCCTCTGGAAATTCATGATCCAGCACCTCATCAGTGAAGCAGAGAGGGGGTGTGCGGCGCGCTTGTACTCGGCGGTGTCGTGGCATGGGTCCGACGGCTGTAGTGTTCGGTGTTGATTCCGAGCTGGCCGTCGATCAGTATAGTCGGTTTGGTGGTCGTGATCCTGCGTAGGAACATGTTTCCTAGATCCATAGAAGGACCTGATCATACCAGCTCTTTTGTCTAGGTGCTCACGTAGATCGTGTGCTGACTTGTGTGCGGTGTCATTAGCTGCTTTGTCTCGGCCACGGGGTGGTCAGTCCGGCAGATCGGCCGTATTGTTTTTCGGTGGAATGGGCGCGATAGCCTCGTCATCGAATTCGGGCAGCAGCTTACATTTTGGGTAGCTCTTTGTCTGGGATCCATGAAATACCGCTGGAGACGGGGAGTGATCGGTAAGTACCATACAACTTTCTGGGGACATTTCTTCCCATCCTTCTTGTATCGAGAAGCATTGCACACCGGACAGCTTATTTTTTCCGCGTGCTCCTTCTGATAAATTATGCAATCGTTGATGCATGCATGGTATATAACGGGCGGCAGATCAAGAGGGCACACGATCTTCTTAGCCTCATCAACACTAGTAGGACATAGATTCCCTGCGGGAAGAACATCCTTTAGGTACTTGAGATGCTCATCGAGGCTAGTGTCGGTCCATTTGTTTTTAGCCTTCATCTTTAGGAATTGGAGCGTGAAACTCAAGCGGGTCACCTCAGGATTGCAAACATCATACAATGGAGTGTTCGAGTCTACCACCAGTTGCTCCAGCTTAGCCTCCTCTCTAGAAGCAGCTCTCTCAGTACTCCTCTCCTTGCGAAGCTGTTCTTGAACATGAGGGTCCCACACGATTGAACTTAGTACCGACGAACTCTGTTGCGTGGACTCCACGTTCTCTCCGCTGCCATGTCCGACCCCTTCTCCTCCGCCATGTCCGGCCCCTTCTCCGCCGCCATGTCCGGCCTCTTCCCCGCCGCCATTATCGATCATCTCTTCGTCTTGCCCAGTGTCGTCATTGCCTGCCCCGTCGGCGTCCTCAACATCGTCATCCTCATCTTCAATTATCCACTGAGTATAGCCATCCATGTAACCAGTCATGAGCAGGTGCGCTTCGACACGACCATCGTCATAGGGGTCGAGCCAAACTATTCCTTTGCCTTTTCGACACGGACATAAAACCTCTATCCGGTTATTTTCTTTCATGTCCTGCACCGTCGACCGCAACCACCTGTCCACCATCGTTCCACTGACCATCATGAACATCTGCATGGTAATAATAAACAAATTGATTATAAAAATGCATGCATGCATCAAAGTCATACAAAAATTCGGCATGACCTTCCCTAAAAATAGGACATATAGATCTAGAGTTTGCCCGAAATTCGCCGAAACAGAAATAAATCGACATTTCGGCAAAACATAGGCAACTCAAAAGCACAATTTGGCGTCAACTCATGCCACACACACAATTTCCATCATATCGCCCAATTAGCATATCACACACACATACACATATTTCCATTTTTGAAAAGCATGAAATTTTAATCACCTCTATCTCGAGATCGAGCACACGGCGGAGATGATGATGTAGGGAGATCAAAAGCGCGCAAAGATCTTCTTGACAAAGATATATCTAGTTAGGGGGCAAATAGGTCACTTAACTAAATGCTACATCTACCTAGCTAGCTAATTTGGGAGGAGACAACTTCAACTAGTGGAGGGGGAAGGAAAAAGAGAAAGGAGATGCATTAATGGAGGTAGTGTAGTTAGCTAAGAGTAATGAAGAGAGTGAAAGGTAGGTAGAAGAGGGAGAGTAATGGGGGGAGAAGTATTGAGGAAGAAGAAGAGTGAGAGAGGGAGGATGTGGGAGGTAGGGGAAAGGGAGGAGAGGAGATGGGGGAGGGGAGGACGGGTGGAAAAGGTGGTGGGGGGTTGCGTCTTAGCAGTAGCGCGGGAGGAAAAATGCGCTACTGATAAGAGCGTAGCAGCAGCGCGCTTTTCTCACACGCGCTACTGCTAAACGGGGCCAACCGTGTGGCCAATTTCAAAATTAGCAGCAGCGACGTGAGAAAAAGCGCGCTACTACTATCGCGTTAGCAGTAGCGCGCGCTGTGATACCGCGCTGCTGCTAAACTTAGGTTGGTGGTTACTGTCGGTCATTTTTGTAGCAGCGCGGTTTAGACCTCACACGCTACTGCTAAATTTGCATCAGTAGCGAGTTTTCCTTACCAGCGCTACTGCTAATTAGGTAGTAACGCCTCTTTTTGTGCCACGCTGCTGCTAAGATTCTGTGTATAAGGTTTTCCCTAGTAGTTGTGTCCTTTCCCCTACTGGTTGCTGCATCAAAGCGGACACCACTGTTTTGGTTGGTGCTCTTTTTATCTTGGGCGATCGTGTAAAATGTATTCCCATTTATCTCGTACCCTTTGAAAGTCATTATATCCGAAGAAGGTAACTCAGACAGCAAGTACAGGTCATCTTCAGTATCGGCGTCCTGCATGGCACGTGTCTTCAACCAACCGGCAAAAGTCCTTGTTTGTTCACGTGTAATCCAATCTTCAGACTACTTCGGGTATTTAGAGCTTAGAATATTCTTGTGTTCCTCCATATACGGAGCCACAAAGGCGGAATTTTGTAGAACTGTGTAGTGTGCTTGAGTGAGAGAATGCCCGTCCATAGATATTATTTGATCCGGTCCTAGCCTGCCATTTCCACCCAGTCTGCCCTTATGCCACGATTCAGGAACACCAATCGGCTTAAGGTCAGGAATAAAGTTAACACAAAACTAAATGACCTCCTCATTTTCATGTCCCTTGGAGATGCTTCCTTCTAGCCTAGCACGGTTATGAACATATTTATTTAAGACTCCCATGAACCTCTCAAAGGGGAACATATTGTATAGAAATACAGGACCCAGAATGGTAATCTCTTCGGATAGGTGAACTAGGACGTGCGTCATGATATTGAAGAAGGATGGTGGGAATACCAACTTGAAACTGACAAGGCATTGCACCAAATCATTCCCCAACCTTGCTATGATTTATGGATCGATTACCTTCTGAGAGATTGCATTGCGGAATGCACACAGCTTCACAATGGCTAATCGAACGTTTTCCGGTAGAAGCCCCCTCAATGCAACCGGAAACAGCTGCGTCATAATCACATGGCAGTCATGAGACTTTAGGTTCTGAGACTTTTCTCTGCCATATTTATTATTCCCTTTATATTCGACGAGAAGCCAGACGGTACCTTCATACTGAGCAGGCATTCAAAGAAGATTTCCTTCTCTTCTTTGGTAAAAGTGTAGCTGGCATGACCCTGATGTATGCCCTTTTTTGCGTGCATACGTTGTTGGTCCTCCCCTGCCTTCGGTGTATCATTTGTCTTCCCATACACGCCCAAGAAGCCAAGAAGGGTCACGCAAAGATTCTTCGTCACGTGCATCACGTCGATTGCAGAGCGGACCTCTAGGTCTTTCCAATAGGCAGGTCCCAAAATATAGATTTCTTCTTCCACATGGGTGCGCGTCCGTCAGCGTCATTCAGAACAGACTGTCCGCCAGGACGCTTTCCAAATATTACCTTCAAATCCTTGACCATATCATGTACATCATCACTGGTAGAGTGGCGACGCTTAATCGAGTGATCTGCCTCGCCTTTGAAATGCTTGCCTTTCTTTCTTACGGGATGCCTGCTCGGAAGATATCGACGATGTCCCAAGTACACATTCTTCTTACAATTATCCAAATATATACTGTCGGTATCATCCAAACAGTGCGTGCATGCGCGGTATCCCTTGTTTGTCTGTCCTGAAAGGTCACTGAGAGCAGGCCAATCATTGATGGTCACAAACAGCAACACATGTAGGTCAAACTCTTACTGTTTGTGCTCATCCCACGCACGTACACCTTTTTTATTCCACAACTGTAAGAGTTCTTCAACTAATGGCCTTAGGTACACATCAATGTTGTTGCCGGGTTGCGTAGGGCCTTGGATGAGCACTGGCATCATAATAAACTTCCGCTTCATGCACAACGAAGGTGGAAGGTTATACATACATATAGTCACAGGCCAGGTGCTATGGTTGCTGCGCTGCTCCCCAAAAGGATTAATGCCATCTGCGCTTAGACCAAACCATACGTTCCTTGCGTCACCTGCAAAGCCCTCCCAGTACTTTCCCTCAATTTTTCTCCATTGCGATCCATCAGCGGGTACTCTCAAGTTCCCGTCTTTCTTACGGTCTTCTCTGTGCCATCGCATCGACTTGGCATGCTCTTTGTTTTGGAACAAACATTTCAACCGTTGTATTATAGGAGCATACCACATCACCTTCGCAGGAATCTTCTTCCTGGGGCGCTCGCCCTCGACATCACCAGGGTCATCCCGGCTGATCTTATAGCGCAATGCACCGCATACCGGGCACGCGTTCAAATCCTCGTACTCACCGCAGTAGAGGTTGAAGTCATTAGGGCATGCATGTATCTTCTGCACCTCTAATCCTAGAGGGCAGACAACCTTCTTTGCTTTGTACATACTCTCATGCAATTCGTTGTCCTTTGAAGCATCTTCTTTAACATTATCAGCAACATTCCAAATCCCTTATCAGATACACCATTCTCTGCCTTCCATTGCAGCAATTCCAGTGTGATGCCCAGATTTTTCTTGTCAGCTTCGCAATTCGGGTACAATAATTTCTTGTGATCCTCTAACATGCGCTGCAACTTCTTCTTCTCCTTTTCACTTGCACAGTTTCTCTTTGCATCGGCAATGGCCCGACCTAGATCATCAACGGGCTCATCTGATGCCTCTTCTTCAGCTTCTTCCCGCATTGCTGGCTCAGCTTTTCCTCCCATTGTTGTACCATCGTCTTCAGGGAACCCATGGCCAGGATAGCTGTCGCCGTCCTCTTCTTCTTCATTGTCTTCCATCATAACCCCTCTTTCTCCGTGCTTGGTCCAAACATTATAGTTGGGCATGAAACCGGACTCAGACAGGTGGACGTGAATGGTTCCAGCACATGGACAAGGCATAAAACCATCCGTCCGCTTGTTTGCCTCAGCCACAAGCAGAAAAGTATGCACGCCATTAATGAACTGGGGAGAGCATCGGTCATCGTACATCCATTGCCGGCTCATCTTCATTTACACACCACCGAAAAGAGCAAATTAATACAAGTTCATACATAAATTTCATACAACACTT
Source organism: Aegilops longissima (assembly GCA_021605205.1). NCBI lineage: Eukaryota > Viridiplantae > Streptophyta > Magnoliopsida > Poales > Poaceae > Aegilops > Aegilops longissima. The sequence continues at coordinate 789,492,220 of CM038678.1, forward strand.
ATTCTCATAAAACAACATACAAATAACTCTCTAGCTAAAGCATTTAAATACAACAACAAATATGATCAAGATCGCAACTAAGGTAACAATTGATCCAACATCATAATGATACCAAGCCTCACTATCGATGGCATATTTTCTAATCTTTCTAATCTTCAAGCGCATTTTCTCCATCTTGATCTTGTGATCATCGACGACATAGGAAACATGCAACTCCAATTCCATCTTCTCCCCCTCAATTCTTTTCAATTTTTCTTTCAAATACTCGTTTTCTTTTTCAACTAAATTTAACCTCTCGACAATAGGGTCGGTTGGAATTTCCGGTTCACATGCCTCCTAGATAAAAATATCTATGTCAACTTGATGGGCATAATTTGTCATAAATACGAAATGCAACAAATAGTTATAAAAGAGAATATACCATATCTCAATCATAACCCGGACGAGGGCCGACGGGGACGGATATCAAAACCATGGCACTATGTATAACAAATAACATACGGTAAGATAATTATACAAGTAACTATATATCTAAATCACACAAACATGATTTTTTTTCTTATATTAAAAAGATAAGAACAAGAGGCTCACCACAACGTGGAGCCGGCGACGGGACGGTGCGGGCGATCAACGGTGGTTAGGACGGAGACGGGAAGGCACTAAGTAAACGGCAAATTGAATTTATACCCTTAGTTGGGTCACCCTCGACTGATTTGCCCCTATTTTGGAAAACAAGCGGTCTTGCCCAGCTTTGACCGCTCCCCTTGCGTTTTGGCCCTTCCGGCACGTCTCTGTCCAGTCAGCATCGTTTGACCGCAAACGACGCGTTACTTTGGACATTTTTGCCCCTGTCGGTGCTATACCTGATACCCCTTCGTCCTCAATGTGCTAGCAGAAGCAAACAGAGGATAGCGAGAGCGCCAGCGAGGAAAAAGGAGTGGGAGGCAAGGCGTGGCGTGGTAGAGCAAGGAGCGGTGACGCATGGCGAGCTCGGGCTCTTCCATCTTCTCGCCGGTGGTCGGAGAGGTAAGTAAACTCTGGCAACGCTTCTTCCTCCCCCAATGCGTTCTAGGGTTTGTGATAATTGGGGAAATTTCTGATTTAGGTTGATGGGGTCGGGATTGTGGAGCATGTCTCCGAGTTCTATCTTCCACATGAAAGTTATTGCGGATTGGAGCTTTTATTAAAGCTTCACTGCCCTGGTCATGGCCTTGTTCCTGCCCGGCGTGTTGGGTGGGGAGGAGCTAACACTGGCCGCCGTTTTTTAGGGTGTCCTCTAGATGTAAGATCTTGTGAATTATACCATGTTAAAGATGTTGTTTATGCAATCTCTGATGTTTTGTTAATTTTATGTTCAAGCAATTACCACATGAGTGTCACTGGGTCGTTTGGGTTGATCCTCCTCCTCCATTGCGTGCTGCCCTTGCTTTTGAAGACTTGCACGCAGAGCTAGAACAAAGCTGGATCAGAAGCCACACAATGCAGAAGCAAAACATGGAGCTGTCAAAGAAAAATCTTGCTTTGAAGAAGACAGTGAGAGAGAGAGATGAGATGCTGCTAGTTCTGGCATTGTTGTTTGTAGGAATGTGTGTTGTTGTGTTTTTTGTGTTCTAGTTTCTAGCAGTTGTTGAAGAAAGTGTGTGTGAGAGAGATGTGTTGAATGTTGTTTATGATGCACTATTGTATGCTAAATTTGAAGATCATGATTCACTGCTGATGTTTGTGACACTATACCAAATACATATTTATTCCATATATAGTGCCAAATTCAGCAAATAGAGCAACACACACTAGCAAATAGAGCAACCAATTGTACCAAATAGAGCACATATTTTACCAAACTGACATTGTACCAAATAGAACAAACCGACATTGTACCAAATAGCAGTTGTTGAACAAACTGACTAGAACTTAAGTGCATAACAACAAGATAACATCACTGGCAAATATAACATAGCACTAGAACTTAAGTTTCTTGCTCCTGGTGTTCTTGGCTGGGTTTGGAGCTAGCATTGCCTTGCTTCTAGTATTCTTGGCTGGGTTTGGAGGTTCAACTGCTGCACTGCTCTTTGAACACTGCTTTCTTGCTCCTGTTCCACAACTGCTTTCTGCTTGACACACCTGGGAGAAGCTCCTCTTGCTGCTACCCTTTTATAATTTTTCCTAGGGCTAAAACAAGTGGAAGCACATCACAATTTGAAAGATTTTATAAAGCAGTAAGATCAAAACATGTAAGAAATTTTAAGCCAAGATCTTATACCTGACTGCACAACTAGCTCCTGTAGATGCATCATGTGATGGCTCCTTTGGTGGTGGCATCTGTTGCTGAAGAACATCAGGTGCTGTCTCATCCTCCTCCTCCTCTTGTATTTCTGCTTCTGCTGGTTCATTGGCTGTAGGATGATCATCTGCATTGTCTGCTCCCCAATTTTCATCTTCTCCAAAGGCTGGATCAACAGGTTGTTTGCAGCCCTTGGCTTTGTGTCGACATCTCCCACACCTTTTGCACTTGTGCTTCCTAGGACCAAGGCCTTTTCCTTCAGTGCTACTTCTAATCCTTTGCTTTCTTGGTCTACCTGGAGCTCTATGTTGAATAGGAGCACACAATTTGAATCTAGGATCTATAATGTCCCGCTGTTGCTTGCCTTCTAGAGCTGGGAGGTTCTCAGCATAAGTAGCTCTGAATATGTCAACTGAATAATATTTGTGCACATACTGATCTATCCCACTTGCTTCACCTCTTAGAGTAGTGATAAAGAAAAGTGCATGGATGCATGGTTTACCTGTGATCTGCCACTGTCTGCAACTGCGAGACCAGCGCTCTAAGTCAACAGGGTACCTCCATTCTCTCTTCTCACTATCAGTAGCAGTCACCTCTGCCTCTGTTGGGCTTCTCCTCACTATACTCATTTGCAAACCTTTGGTTTTCTCCATTAACACCTTCATAACTGCTGGTATAATGTAGTGCCCAATGAAATGGTCAGAGGCAATTCTGTTTCTTAAGTCAAATTTCTCCATGATATACTGCCTAATCTTGGCTAGCAGATCAACTATGTGCAGGCTCTTGTATTTTTTGATTCTGGAGTTGAATGACTCAGCTAGGTTGTTATTGACATAGTCAACTTTGCTAATCTCATTGAAATCAGCTCTTGCCCATGTTTTTTTGTGGTGTTCCTCTAGATATTCATTTACTTTGGGCTTGCTTTTCAACTGGTTCAAGTGATAGTTGTGTTTCTTGATGCTACAAGTTAGTGAGCATGGCCACAAATTATCATGATAAAACTTCCCCTTGAATTTCTTGCTCAAATTTTGGGCCAAGTGCCTCATGCACACTCTGTGCTCCAATCCAGGGTAAACATCCTCAACAGCAATTTCCAATCCCTTGCAAGCATCAGTATGTATCACTAAACCTTCTGGATGACCTATTACTTTCTTTAGGTTGCTAAAAAACCAAGTCCAACTCTCAATTGACTCCCCTTCCAAAACACCATATGCAATAGGAAATAACCAGTTGTGTCCATATAGTGCACATGCTGCCACAAGTTGCCCTCTGAACCTACCAGTCAGTGCAGTAGCATCTACAGCTAGGTATGGCCTACACCCCTCCAGAAAACCTTTTTGACATGCTTTGAAGCACTCAAACACCCTTCTAAAGCACTCCTTGTAGAACTTCTTGTTATTCATCTTGTACTCAACTGTGTGCTTCTCAATTTCCACAATACTGCCTGGTGATTCCCTCTCTACTTCAGCTTTGAAAGTATATAACAGCTGAAAGCTATCACTATACTTTCCATACAGTTTGTCAAGTGCAATCTCTTTGCCATGGTAGCATCTGTCATATGGAACCTCCACACCATATTTCTCTAACAACTTGCTCTGAATTTCCTTTGTACCAATTCCTGGATTTGCTCTGATCCAAGCCATAGAAATATCTGCTATCTATCTTCTTTTTGCAGCTCTCAATCTCTGAGATCTATTCATACGAGGACATGTATGCTGATATGGGTTGACTTTAATCTGAAACAAACCAAAAAAACAATGAGATTAGTACAGAAAATGCAATACCTGAAAATAAACTAAAATGCAATACCTGAAAATGCAATACCTGAAACAGTGTGCTCTTCCTCATTAAAGAGGCATGCAGCCTCCACTTGCATCTCTCATAAGCACATTTGACAGTAAACCTTGTTGGATCACTTTTCAGAGTAAGGAACTCAGTTTCAGACTTGATTGAGAAGCTTGAAACTGCATTTCTGCAGTCAACTGCACTAGGGAAAACCACACCTTCATCAATACATGGATTTTCCCTGTCATACATCTTTACAGGTCTGTCCTCTTCTGCATCTTCAAAAACTCCCATCTCAACATCCTCTTGCTTCTCATCTTCATCTGCATCTGAAAATTCTGCAGGAATGCACTCTTTATCTGCTGCATCTCCTTCATCATTATTGTGCTGGACATATCCAGGATATAGAACCTCATCCTCCACACCAGGTGCATCAGGCAATGCCTCCTCCACAACAGGATCAAGTGGCTTCTTTTGGTTTTCTTGGCTTTCATTGACACTTGCAGTTGCATAAGCACTTGGTGTTCTAGGACCACTTGGTGTTCTACTGCTAGCCCTAGTTCTGGATGCAGATGGCCTGGAACTAGATGTGTTCACACACCTCTGACCTCTAGTTCTTTGTATAGTTGTGATTTCCAAATTGCATGACATAGTTGTTGCATTACTTGCAAACATCAGACCTAACTCTGCATCACACTGCACAGGGACCCAACAAAGTTTGGAACTATCCCAATATCTGATCTCCATAGCATCAAACAATCCCCATGGATACTTGGCACAAATGGCAGCCCTAAAATTAGTATATGAACTAGTGCTGTCCACAACTCATGGAAAAGTGAATCCACAATCTTTTCCTTTTGTACCAGCAGAAAATAAAACAGTGGTCTCCATTCGAACTGGAAGAAAGAACGTTGTAGCTGGATCCATCCTATGGGGGGACAATATCCAGTGACAAAACGCACAAACTTTAGACTAAACCCTAAATACAAGCAAATCTCATCTGAAAAAACTGAGAAAATCAGGTTTGCTACTAATCCTGGGGGGATTTGCCGTGCAGATCCACCCCCGCTTGTCGCTGTTGGTGCAAATCCGCCACCGCTTCTCGCCGTTGGTGCAGATCCGCCACAGGAGCTTCCCTTGTCGCCTTCTCCGTGCTGCAGTGGAGGTGTGATGTTCCTACCAACACAGCGGCCACCGCTGACGCTTTCTCCACTCTCCCCCATCACCTTGCAATGGATCTGGCCGCCCGTGCAATGGATCTGGCCGCCCGCCGCTCGGCGCCACAATTTAGGGTTCGTCAGAGGGGAAAAGCGAGAGCAAGAGTAGGGAATGAGAGAGTGCGAGTGAGCACGGGGGCAAGCGGTGTCCAAAGTAACGCGTCGTTTGCGGTCAAACGGCGCTGACTGGACGGAGACGTGCCGGAAGGGCAAAAACGCAAGGGGAGCGGTCAAAGCTGGGCAAGACCGCGTGTTTTTCAAAATTAGGGGCAAATCAGTCGAGGGTGACCCAACTAAGGGCACAGAAACAATTATCCCCTAAGTAAACCACACCTACATATGCAAACTAAGAGTTATTTTGAACTCAATTTGCATATAAATCAAATACTACCACATATAATTCCTCCCAAAATAAAACCCACAAATCACTATACTTATAGAGCATTGCAAGATCTAATCTAGCAATGAGAGATGAAAGGATAAAGTTGCTAACCTTTGTGATCACTCAGGTGGATGGGGTGCCTTCAAATCTTCACAAATTTTGGCAAAAATGGAGTGTGAGCTCGAGCAATGGGGAAGAACAGAGGATGGGAAGGAATGAAAAGGGAAAACAGAGAGAAATGGGCTCGGGCTCGATGAAGGCAAACCGGTACTAAAGGTGCATCTCTAGTCCCGATTCGTGGCATGAACCGGTACTAGAGGTGCTAGTGGGGCCGCAGCCTGACCAGCCTGCCACCACTTCTTTAGTACCGGTTCGTGGCACGAACCGGTACTAGAGGTTCGCAACGAACCGGGACTAATGACCACCGCCCGTCTAGCTGTTGGAACCGACACTAATGGTCACATTAGTGTAGGTTCAATTACAAACCGGGACTAATGTGCTTCACATTAGGCCCTTTTTCTACCAGTGTAGGTATTCATTTACAAGGAAAATTTATTCAGATACAACGTACATGGACCGCTAGTTATAGAGACGTCAATTCCTGTATCTATGTGTTCGTAATATCATCCTTTTTCAGCAGTTAGGACAATTCGAAATGACAACATTATCTTAGGCAACACATTTTGGATAAATGGAGCTTTATTAAACATTTCAGGATATACTCTACGGCATGTCAGAGGAGACGGAGTAATGCCAGCTACTGCCTTCGTCTGGGTTCCTGAATTGTTTATCGCAGAAATGGATAAAAATAGATGTATTTTAAAATTAAAATACGTCCAGATAAATCCATGGGCGGAGACAGGATTTAGATATGAGGGGGGCGAGAAAGATAATAATAATTTGAGAGACACGACACAAGAATATATACAGTCCCTAAAGTAGAATTGATATAATTGTGTTGCTACATTGTCTGGTAATATATTAAAAGCTACATTTCTACCAGTTGCATATCAACAGGGTTGGGGTTGGAATTATCATCTATCTACAACCGGTTGTTTCTCAGGTGGATTTGCATTTTGGGTAACTTTTGAGTTAGAAGCAATGGCCTTGAAAAACAAATATGTTAGGCTGGAGAAAAAACGAATATGTTTTTGATGTATCCTTTCTCTTCATCCTTCAGTGATTGAGACATAATGTTTGAAACGTTAAACGAGGGGTAAATTTAGAATCCTAGATTGTAATTTTACCGCCACTGTCTTCAACGGAATTGTATTAATTCAAAAGGTTATTGTTTACTAGTGACGTACTTAGATTTTTTGAAGTTGATCCTGTGATGCATGATGCCCGTGCAGCACACAAGCTGACATGGAGCCGGATCCTCTGACGTACGTCCCACTGACATGTGGGCCCGGGGCCACATGCCAGTGGACGCCACGGCACGTCAGGCGATCCGCGTCCAGCTGACATGGTCTCCATCGTGGATTCAAACGCAGCAAAGAGTGGAGTGCCCTCTGCCTTGTGCCGCAGCGGCGGACGAGGCCCAACGTGAGGCTTGCACTTTAAACATACAGCTACAAGAGGCTTGCACTTTACGTATATGTAGTACAATTTATATCACAGTATCAGGTAACGAAAACTCAGCCTCTGGATACATCCATTTCTAAGAGAAGTACTCCCTCCGTCCGAAAATATTTATCAGAGAAATGAATAAAAATAGATGTATCTAGAACTAAAGTACGTCTAGATACACTCGTTTCTCCAACAAATATATTTTTGGACGGGTAGTAATTTCGAACGTAGGAAGTAGTAGTATATACAGTAATGTAATGGTAGCACACCGGAAGCCGAGGACGGTGGCCCGATTCACGACGAGATGAGGTATCAAACTACATGTAAAATCCTGGTGATGCGGGTCGCGTCAGAGCTCCCACCACCAGTGGCCAGATACGTCAAAACACACCCACCCACACACAAAAAAAGAAAAAAAAAACCATGGGAGACTGTTAGGCCTTCCCAAGGTCATAATAAAGAAACAAGGAAAACCCTAAACCCTATCAGGACACCAGTCACGGTAGCGTTTCAGAGAGCTCATTTCAGAGTACCTACAATCCAGTCCACATCTTCTTCAGCCTGCAGCCCCGTCCACTTCTACCAGGTATGTGCAAGTCGACGATCCTCTTTGACTCGTTTTGGTTTTTGTTTTCCTAGCTCCTGAACTGTTGTACTACTTCTCCAAGATCCACTCGTCTGCAAAACTTTGTTGGTTTGATTTGCGCAAGTAAGTTGAGATCTAAACTGCAAGCAGCGAATTTAGCCTGTAGAAAGTAGCAATAACAGCACTGAATTCAAATGGATGGGATCCGTTCGGGAGTCTAAGAGAGAGAGAGAAAGAGACATTGGGGAAGAGATGGATTTGACATGTGGGTCCGTATCATCAGTGAGACTACAACAAACAGGTCAATGGTTTGGGGTTCAGAGTTCAAGGTTCAGATTACATCTCAGCATCTTCTTGTATTAATATGTAGGGTTGTTTGATTTGATCCGTAGTTGTTTGGTACGCAACTCCTTGTTTGGATCCATGCTTAGTCTCTCATGGTTCATGATGAATTGCATTACATTTACTCCTTGTTTGGTACTCTACTTAGGATGGACGAGGCAATCATGGAACGCGACGTATTGGAGCGTATATTTGACGGAAGCATCCACCCAAGAGATCTAAAGTTATCAGCTCTACAGAGCATCACACGAAATTTCTCACAAGAGCGAATAATTGGTACAGGTGGATTTGGAACCGTTTACAAGGTAAACTTCTCTTTTCAGAGTTTTTTTTGTCTAAGCAACCTAAATATCTCACTTGGTTGACCAAACTTTTTATTTCTTTCAACATAATTAAGCGCAAAATAAACTTCTACTTGAAAATAGTTCCATTCAGGTTCCATTGGTACGTAGACGCAGAATTTTATCAAATTACCACCATATCTCCTTTTTATACTACCAGGCAAAGTACTTCGCGGGTGGTATGTTGCCAAAGTTGAGTTTTCCTTTTTGCGAGAAAGTTAAGTTTTATGAATGCCAAATATTATCACAGATTCCTGTATTGCATATTCAGATAATTTCTAATGTGATCCAAGTTTAAACAGGGTGTCCTTCAAAATGGAGAAGTTGCTGTGAAGAGGATAAAGAACAACCATACGATAGATGAGAAAGTATTTCAACGCGAGGTTAACAGCTTATTTCATGTCAGCCATAAGAATATAGTTCGGTTTCTTGGCTTCTGTTCTCACACAGATCATAAAGCACTAAAAATGAAGGATCAAGAGATTACATTTACGCCGAGAGTAGAGAAAGAATACTCTGTTTTGAGTACATCAACAACGGAAGTCTTGAAAATTATATTACAGGTACACCCTGGATGTGAAACTTTTCTCTCTTTGCGATATTAATATATTCCTTTTGTCAAAAACTTCTACTCTTCAATAGCAGGGCCACAGATTATAAGGGACTGACTAACAATTATACTATCATTTTTTATGTCTAACAGTGCAAAAGTAAATGTTGAAAGACCTCACGCTCTTCTTCCTTTTTGTTCTGCAGATGAATTAAGAGGGCTTCAATGGGACACTCGTTATTTCATAATAAAGGGAATATGCGACGGTCTGCAGTATCTTCATGTGGAAAAACAAATTATTCATATGGATCTGAAGCCAGCAAACATACTAATAGATCATAATATGGTAGCCAAAATAACTGATTTTGGCTTATCAAGAATGGAGGAAAATGCACAAACCAAAAGTACAACCCGTGTTTCATCACCGTAAGCATTTTCCAAAACAACAAACCTTCTTTTAGCTTCGTTACAATTCATTTTCTATGTTCTATAATTAATATATTCTCATGCAGAGGATACACCGCTCCAGAATACATAGACAAAGGCAAAATGTCAGTCAAGTATGATGTGTATAGCTTGGGAATCATAATAATCGAACTGGTGACAGGACATAGGAGTACTCCCGATAGTAATAATGTAAGTGTTTTTCATACTGTAGGTGGCCCCTTTTTACAGATTTAGCAAAAATGTTTCTGTTGCATACAGTTAGAAGGTTTGGTATGCCTATGGCTCGATGCAAGATAAAAACATACTCTTTCGATTAAGAAGGGTAATACAGTCGCATGTTTATGGATATTTAGCTTCATGACAATCCACAAAATTCTGCACGTGACACAACAAGCACATGTTTTGTGCCGCTCATTTTTCTTCCTCATGCATCCTGCAAAGTGGGTATTCCCAGAGTCTAGACAAGTTACCCCCGGTCCGAAACCTTGTAACTTTATTCATCTTTTCACATGTCTAATATGTGCCCAATTACAGATCTAATGTCGACTAACTTGGTCAACAACCGAATATACTCATTCAAGTGTTTAAAATCCATTAATTTAATCAAAGGGGAAATAATCTAAGTAGTGATTAAGCACCCCATAAGTGTTTTAGCGGAATAGGAATTTGCATCTCTAATGCACTTCTGTTTAATTTGCATTACAAGCATCGGATAGCATATTGAATTTTTCATGGTGCCACAGTTTAAAAGAGATCTAAAAGCATCATGTGTACATACCTCTTGGCATAATGATGTCTTGATTCCAGAACCGTGCCGACATGGTTTGCCTACCCTATACTTATACAAATCATGGGAATTGAATATTTTGTCACTATATCAGCTTTGTTAAATGGCAGGTACATAGAAGATGGAGGCACAGATTGCATAAATCAGGGAAAGAAACTCTATTCAGATGCCAACAGATAGAGAAACTCATCGAGATCGGGCTACTGTGCCAACAAGATGATCCCTATAAGAGGCCTTTTATATCAGATATAATACGTGTAATCAATGAACTAGAAAGCACAGATAGTAAAATCAGCAATACAAACGAAAAAAGTAGAATCAACAATTCGAACCAATCTACGATAGGGCAGGTAAGTTCATGTGCTCCTCATAACTTCAATAGAAGTAACACTCCAGTTGTTCCTACATTGTTCTTTAGATATCATTGTTTTGTTTCAAAGAGAGAACATGGAAGCAAAGTCTACGTGACATGGTCCTTAGGGAAGCCCTATGTACATGTAAATGCACACGAGAAACAAACCAAGAAAGTGGATCCTACATTGTGGGAGAGGACTCTTAGATATATGCGTGGATGCATTCTTTCTTCTAAGCACTCCTATATGAAAAAAAATTGAAAGTGATATATACAGGCAAGAGAGTATGCCTATTACCATGATCTGGTGTTTAATTTCCATCAATGCTAATCCAAACATTTTATTAAAATTAAAAAATCCATTACCTTTTGCCTGCTATTCTAATTGTAGAAGTTTCGACCTTAATAAAGACAAAGCTTATGAGATTTTAGGAAAAGTACATCTCACTGTCGCAAGGCATCTTGGTTTTTTCTTACAGATAAGCCCCTACTTGGAGGATGACATGCTTGGGATTGAGCCGCTCGAGTTATGCTTTCCTTTTGAGCTCAACAGTCAGATATCATGCTCTCTTAAGCTAAGCAACGAGACAAATGGTTTTATTGCATTCAACGTCGAAACCACAAGCCCCCTGCCATACTGTATACAACCAAATAAAGGCTTTGTGGCTCCACGGTCGAAGTTTGGTGTCAACATAACATTGCAACCACTAGACAAGGCACCACAAGATAAGTGCACCGGTGATTTCATTGTGCGGAGCACCAAAGTGAATGAGAATCTTGAGGACATAACTGAAGATATATTCAAAAGAGAGGAGGGTAAATTGGTGGATGAGGTGAATCTGACGATTACATATAACGCCAAGGAACCCCAAGTGGATGTGCCACTTGGGTCGCCTATAATTTCAGACACAGGAATTTTGCATGGTCCGCACGTATCCGCAGTGCTTTCAACCGAGGCAGAATCCAAGGTGAGCATAGTGACTTCATTAAACTTGTGAAGAGTTTAATCACCTTCATTAGCAGAACATACAATTGTTTAAGAATTTGATCTACTCGGCTTGGGTATAACTACACATGCACATTAACCTAATTGCGCCCAAATATGTGCCATGTTGGTTTTCTGGTGACAACAAAAGTTTAATCCTCATTGCGATTTACTTTAGTTGACTATGTCATTTGTGATTTTTATGCATTTCAAAACGTGGATAAATTAAAAATTATCATTGGGGAGACTAAATATGTGTCACTTTGGTTATTGGCTAAGAACATAATCTTGAATCTTATTTATTTGGTTTGATTATATCATCTATCAGTTTTATACATGTTTAGATTACCTTTTTAAGTAGACGAGCTGACTAGCTGCTAATCTCTGTTGAAAACAAGATCCATATGTGCCTGGTTCATTATGACACCTACTTTCCCTGTTAATTAATTCCACTGCATCACTATTTTGTTAAGAATAAACTAACGGATGTACCCTAGACCTGAAGATTCAAATGGTTGGCATCATCAGTCTTGTGATGCCTGATGATTAGTGTTCCAGGAATAAAAAATGTCCTCTTGTTTTCACGGTCTCAGTTTTGTCCCTGGTTTTTACTCTAATTTGAAAGGAAACACCGATGTGCAGGCGATGTTTTCACAAATTGCACTTACCAAAAAGAGATAGAATGACCCCTATTTGACTTGATACTTTTTACTTCTGGATAATGGCATGTTGCTTATTCATTCTACTATATAAGTGACTCAACTTTGTACTAAAGTTAGTACAAACTTGAGTCACTTATTTTGGGACGGAGGGAGTATGAAGCTGTTGTTGAAAGGAAAACAAGCTGGAAAATTATCTCAAAAAAGTGAAATGGGCTGTACTTGAATCAAAACTTGAAAGTTAGAATTGCCAATTTATATATAGATACTAATTTAGCTGCAAGTTAATGTTCTATAATTGAGTGTTTCTAATAGGCCCATTTATCCATGGATGTGGTATTCTTTTGCAGATAAGTGCATCTACCTCAGATGAGGTGATCCAGTTTGATCCCCCCGAGCTCTGCTTTCCCTTGCTGCCAGATAAAAAGGTGTTATCCTCAGTTAAAATAATCAACATTACAGATCTGTATGTCAGTATAGCCTGGTCTTCACCAGAAGAAAACTCTGCAATGTACGACCTAGCCAGTTCCTTATCGATCATGCCACCACGGTCCACGCAATGGCTCACTGTAACAAGAGAAGAAAAGGAAGATGCAGTAAAAGACATGCAGTTCAATGACCAATTCTTTGTGGGGTACACAATGGTGGCCGAAGATATCAAAGTCTCCGACCTTGATTCGAAGGATTACAAGGAATATAAGAAGTTGCCTGTCGTTCTAACAAAGGTAAGTTCACTAATTAGATTGAATGGCACTTTTTTACTCTAAAATTCTTATAGTCTAGTTATTTTTGAAAAAAAGGAGAACCCTCGGCCTTCTACATCAGCACGATGCATCTAGCCATATATTATTAAGAATGCAAAATCCAACAGCAAACAACATCGACCCGGAAATAAAGCGAAAAAAGTATGAGCTTGTATGCCTCACCACGGTAACTCCATCAGATAGCCACTAACCCTATGTTACAATACAACATCAAAACGAAAAATATACAACTCCCATGCTATGCCTTCAACAAGGAATTACCACACATGCGCCGATGATGACGAGTCGAACACAAGGTTGAACTCCGGATTCGCATCCCCAAAGCCAAGTTCTAATCCACCATATTCAGCATGATCACGACGCAGGCATGCCGAAACGTAGCCTGAGCAGAGATCTTGTATTGCCTCCGGAGTGCATAAACTCGTCGTTAAAGCCGTCTGTACCATCAGTCCTTATCCAGCAACTGACACCTCAATAACTATATACCTCTAGAGAATACACCGGAAGACAAGGACATCCCATACTGCATGCCTCCCGCCACTGTAGCACCACCTTCGATCCAGTAGCAACAGGATAAACATGACACCTCCACCAGAGCCACCATGCATCACTTGCCGGTTGCAGGCATGACTTGACGCCTCCACATGAGATGTCGTGCATAGCATCCGCGTCGATCGGCGTATCTGTTAGGGGCTTCACCCGCCGGCTACACGCATTGCTCGACATCTCCAAAAGAGACGCATGTGTCACCTGCCAAGCCGCATTGAACCCGGTCTTTTGATGGAGGGGATGTCCAATACTGCCGCCAGCCTCAGAAAGGTCCTCACCTCCTCGAGATATGATCTCCCGTGTAGCCCACACGACCACGGATTCTGTCGCCGTCAAAGAAGATGGGTGGCCGCCTCAATTTGGGGTGCTACAGGAGCACCCACCGCCACGCCAGCCGCTGTCGTCGCCCATACAACGGCAACGCCGTCACCACCGTTAAATGGGTACTAGTGCTTGAATCCCACACGTGTTGTCCCTTGGTCAATAATGCTCGGTGTATCCTCGCGTTGTCGAGTAGGCCGCTACCAAATCGGCATCCGGGTCAACAGCCGCCGACTGATCCCCTTCCTCCAAGCCGAAGCCAGGAAACACTGGCGCCATGAGCCGCAGCTCCGCGGTTGCCGCACTCCCTACCTCGCCATGCTACCATCCTGCCTGATCTGGGGCCGATCTGCGTGCCACGCACCAAGGTGTACGCCCGGAACCAGTCAGAGAAGGGCCCCGCCACCGCCTTCCTTGGAGCCATCCGGACATTGCCTGAGGGCGCCTCAGCAGTGGCGAGGGGAGAAAGGTGCAGCGATGGAGGAAGGTACAATGGGGGAAGGGGTGGCGGTGGCGGAGGGATCCGACGACATTGTTGGTTGGCGGCAATGCTTGTACGCGAGTCGCCTGGTCGGGGTAGCTAGGTCTAGTTACCCCTTCAATTTGTGTTTTTTCTAGAAACTTTTTTTGCCAATCAAGAGCAGGGAGTTCCCGCATTACATTATGAGAAGAGTTGTCCAAATCATTTTCGGAAAACCATGCGAAAACCCAAACAAGAACAACAGGCAGGAGGCATAGTTACCCGGCCTCGAGCACCGCATGTCTACCAAGCCGAGGCAAGAAACATAACATATACTCAAAATACACTAAAGAAGGTTGCAAGATGTCCAACACCGTGTCATCGTCATCACTCACTGCGCATGACCTCTTATTCGGCGATTCGCGCGCCGGAAACCAGTCGCGCACGCACCCCTCTCCGCTTTGCGGCCTTCTGGGCCGGCCCATGTGTCGGTAGGACACCACCTGTTTTTTTTCCTTTAGTTTTTTCTCATTTTTTCAATAATTCGTTGTATTAAAAAGTACTACTTTTTTTTAAAAAATGAAAATTTTATTATAAAAATGCTCATGATTTTAAAAAAATGTTCCGGAATTCATTTTTTTACTGAATAGAAAAATTCTTCACGATTCCAAAAATGTTCATGATTCCAAAATATATTTGCAAATTCAAAAAATCATGATTTAAGAGAATGTTCAAAATTTAAAATGTTCATGATTTCGAAAAATTGTTCATGAATTCAAAAAATGTTCATGATTTAACAGAATGTTCACGAATTTGTACAAATGTTCATGATTCCGAAAAATTATTAGTAACTTTAAAAGAATGTTCAGAATTTGTGATTCTTTTATGATTTCCAAAATATGTTCGTGAATTGATTTATTTATCATAATTTCAGAAAACATTCATGAATTTGATCCGCAAAATGAAAAAAACAAGAATAAAAATGGAAAAAGAAAAACATAAAAGGAAACCTAAAAGAAAACGAAACCGAAAGAAACCCAAAAACAGGTTGGGTTTGGGGGGGGGGGTACTGGCGACCCGTGCGACAAATAGGATTCCCCCCACAGCGCGTCTGGAGACTGGCGACTCTGACTCCGCTATAGCTTCCCAAAGCGTAGACCGCAGAATATGATGGTCGCCACGGCAACTCACTTCTTGCACTTGGCCTTGGCGAGGGTGCGCCGGACATCCGCCCACTTCTCGCACTTCTCGATCCGCTTGAAGACGTGGAGGTACTTGAATTCTTGGTCGCTGTTGTCCTGGCGATACATGGCGAACATGCACAGCAGCTGCGCCGAGGAACAAACAGTTGGCGGGCACGCACGGCGAAAAGAAGTGGGAGAACGGCGTGCCATACCTGATCCTCAATGTTGGCGCCCTTCTCCGGGCGAGCCGCGATCTCCACAACGATCCCATGCCATTTGTTGCACGCCGACTGGATGAGCCCCCAATGGTTCGTCATTGCCTTCGACCCGTGCTGCATGTAGACGCCTTCGAAGTAGGGGTCGACGAGCTTGCGCTCGTCGAACTCGGCCTTGATGCGCTCCTAATACGTCTCGATGCTCTGGTTCGTGCCGGTGATCGGGTCGAGGCAGATGACTTTCCATGCTTCGGCGAGACATTCCTGCTCCTTAGATGCCCACTTGATGCGCGGCTCGCCGGTCCTGGCCGCCCCCTTCTTCTTCTTCTTGTATCTCCTCGCCGGAACAGGCGTCGGCTCCTCCTCCTCCTCCTCCTCTTCCTGCTCGTCCGGCTCCTCCTCGCCGTCCATGTCGCCGTTGAGGTCCATCATGTCGTCCTGGGTAGTGAACTCGGGGGACGCGGCGGCGGCGGCCGAGCCTGCCGTGATGATGTCGTCCATGTCGGCTTCGGTCGCGTCGGTGTCGCCGAGGTGCAACGTGGAAGCTTGTGAGAAGAGAATCACGCAACGGCGGAGAGGGGGTATCGGGGAGGACGCGTAGGCCGGCGGTGAGTAGTTGTATGGAGGGTACTGCACGCCGGCAAAGGTGGGCGAGGGCGTGCGCTGGGCCAGGTGACCATGGGGGAAGGTGACGTTGGGGTTGAACCCACCGTGAGCGTCCCCGTCTCGGCGTAGCCCGGCGACGCATGCATCCCCATGGTTGCGGTGACGACGAGAAGCCGGCCGGAGAACCGACGCTTTGCTGGCTCCAGGGCGCGTACTGGGCGTGGCCGCCGGGTGGATTCATCATCCCCACGCGAGCCGCCTCGGCTTATTCGGCCGAGCGCTCCGCTTGATCCGCCGCAGCCGCAGCCACGAGCGCCACGCTGTCCCGAGCCTTCTTGGCGTTGGCCCTGTTCTGCCGGTCGGTGGTGACAGCCTCCCAACGCTGAACTTCCGCCCTCCGGTCGGCGTTGGACATGCCCGGTGGCTTGGACGGCGGCGCCCTCGGCTTCCTCTGCTTCGGCTGGGTGACGGCAGCTGTCGCGGCGCGGGGGAGCACGTACTTTTTCGGCGGCATGGCGGCCGGCTGGGAGGGGAGGAGGGAGATTGGCGGGAGGAATGGAGAGAATGAGAGGGAAGCCGGGGGGAAAGCGGGAAGAAACTTCGGGAAAAGGCTCTCAACTCGCCGACAGAGCGGCCCCATGCCCCTTTTCGCTTATGCCGGCGCCCCCAGCGCGCCGGGTTGGGCTCGGGTGCGCCGGCTGTTATTTCGACCCAACCCGGCGAAAAACAGACTCACGCGGGCGTGACTGGGCCAATTTTCGCCCGCCGGCGCTAAAAAAAGCATATTCGTGTAGCACGTTGGTGGCACACATTCACATACATACATATGTCATCTCTTCCCTTCCTTGATTACCTAACAGCACGTGACATTTCCCTCATTGGGACTGCCCATGCATGTTCTCTGATCAATTCACCCGGGAGATGAAGAAATAATGTAGGTTGTCTGTTTGTTTTATTCTCTGATGAGTCAGACTAATCCACCTAATCAGGATTGATTGCCTTCATTTTTTTTGTAGATAAACCATTCCTGTACCTCATCGAATGAACTGATCCAGTTTGATCCACCGGAGCTAGGCTTCCTGCTTGCCTGAACAAGACTTCACTCTCCTCGGTTAATATTGTCAACATTACAGATTGCTACGTTGGTTTCAATCTTTGGAGCTTCAAGGCAATTGATGCCTGGATGACAGAGCCACAACGAGGGATTCTGGCACCACGGTCCACTCAGAGAATCGTTGTACAGTGGGTACCCAAGGAAAATGAAGCACAAGAGGTCGACATGCAGTGCAAAAAAAGCATATTCGTGTGGAACATGATTGTGGCTCAAGGTGTCGAGTCCAGCAGCTTGAAGGGTCATTTTCGTAAGGAAGACAGCAAGGAGCTGCCCGTCATTTTTAACAATAATGTGAGTCCATGATTGTGTACTCGTTTTTTTTTTACTAGCTCGTGTAGAACTTTTGCCTCTCCGATAAAGGAGCTTAGTATCTGGAATCATGAGGTGGATTTGGGTTATGCGGCATCTGGTTTGACATGGCATGGCATCGTAATTGGTCAGTCCCACTCCCACCCCCGTCATCTGATTAGATTAGATTAGATTAGATTAGCTGGTTGAGCTTAATTTGCATCCGACTGCGCGAGAGGCATCCTCAGGCATGCCTCTCATGTGTCCTTGTCATTTTGTTTTTGCAGATAAGCAGCCCATCATGTAGGAGTACCTCAACCTCAACCTCAGGAGACAAGCTGCTGATCCGGTTGGATCATCCTGCAGCTGCAGGGCTCGTCTTTCCGCGAAACCACACAGGCTTGTCCTCAATTAAGATTGTCAACATTACCGATTACTACGTTGGTTTTCGTATAATATGGTGGCCGGATTCGGCCGTGTCCTACCATACACTTAGTCCATTCGGAATTTTGGCACCACGCTCTGCTCAAAGACTCGTCCTAGTAAGGCTAGTAATAAATGAAAAGGAACCAAAAGAAAAGGAGCTCATTATCTGGAATGCCATTGTCAGTGACGGCATCAAAGTCAGCGACCTGAATTGTTCCATATCTTGCAACATAGAACAGAGTATCGAGTTGCCCTTAATTTTTGATAAGGTAAGTTCCCTAACTACACAACGCATTACTATTACTCTTTTTTTTCTTCTTCTTCTTCTTCTACCATATTTTTTTGGAGTTGGTGTCTCCAAGACGGACGGTGGCGATGCCCTGAATCCGGAGATGTACTTTACTCTGATCGCCTCCTTTCCTGATCTGCAGGTAACTTCACCTACATCACTTGTGCTGATCAAGTTTGAACCCCCTCAAGTCTGCTTCCCCTTCCTGCCCAGCAAACGTTTGTTCTCTTCAATTAAGATAGTCAACATCACAGATTATCACATTGGTTTCAATACACAAGTGGACGAAACAAATGTGGCCTTGTACATCACGGAGCCACCGTGTGGAATCCTGCCACCACGGTCAACACAAGAACTGGTGGTAACAAGGGTCGCCAAGGAAGATGCACCTCAACTGGAAGACATGCGGTGCAAAGATAAATACTTTGTGTGGAGCTGCTTTGTGGCTCAAGATGTCAACGTCGGCGACCTCATAGGGTATATGCCCAAAAATGAGAGAAAGGAGTTGCCCATACTTTTTACGGAGGTAATTAAGCTTCATAATTTCGTAATGCATACATGGGTTTTAAATGAATTTGATTTACTCTTTTGCGCTCTCCACCATCCTGAAAATAAGATCTAAATTTCATATTTTGAACATAACAGCTAAGAATTTGACCAGTACATCTCTCAAACACCTAAACTAGACACTCACAACTGTTAAAACTAGACAAGATATGCACCCGTCGAGACCA
The DNA here is from genome assembly GCA_021605205.1 of Aegilops longissima. NCBI lineage: Eukaryota > Viridiplantae > Streptophyta > Magnoliopsida > Poales > Poaceae > Aegilops > Aegilops longissima. Next base: position 789,511,453 of record CM038678.1, read on the forward strand.
CTCCAAAACGTTTTGGGCGCTGAGATGGGATAGTGTTGGATGAACCAAATACTAAACGTTCTCTGTCTTCATGTTTGTCAGGCTGCACCAACTAATCCACAGCTATATATGTTCCATTTTGCAGACAAGCTCAAACGAGTTGGTTCAGTTTGATCCTCCCGACCTCAGCTTTCCCCTGTTGCCAAACCAGAGAGTCTTGTCCTCAACTAAGATAGTCAATATTACAGATCAGTACATCGGTTTCAGAGTATGCACCAAGGAAAGCAATTCAGCAAGGTACAACGCAAATCCATCGGAAGGAATTTTGCCACCACTGTCCACGCAAGTGATCCTGGTATCAAGGATAGCAGAGGCAAAGGAACTAGAAGACACTCAGTGCAACGGCAAGTTTTTGGTGTGGAACGGCATTGTGACTGAAGATGCAAAAGCCAGCGATGTTATTGATAACATGTCCGAGACAAAGTGTACGGATTTACCCATTGTTCTTACACAGGTGAGTTCTCTGTATGTCATGAATATGTCTTATTTTGTTTTTACCTTTGTGTTTTTCTTGTCGACCACATTAAAAGAGCTAAATACCCTATCAATGTCAGCTCCCATACCTTTTTCTTTTTCTTTTGCTACTGAGCTCCTTGTGGCTCAACTAGAACACTTTTGAGCATATTTATTTTGATTAGCCACCATTTTTTAAAGTACGAACCGAGGCAAACAAAAATAGAACACTAGTAGATTCATGACGGATAAGAAGAGCCATATGTAGTTGCGAAGAATATTGATCCAAATATGGCGCCAATGACTACATACTTGCTTACAACTACCTCCGTTTCTGAAAAGAGGGCCTATAAGTTTTCTAAAAAATCACATAATGTAAAGTTTGACCAAGTTTTCAGAAGAAGAAAAAACTGTCAACAACTATTGTACATATTAATGTTTTCTTTCTAAAAAGAAAGTGAAACTTTAAATTGTTTGACTTTAAAAGAATTATCGGCCTTATTTTCAGGAACATGGGTACATATATGAGTAGCATATGCTCAGTGTTCGATTGTATTTACTGCAAACCTGGGTACATATATACAACTATTGTGCTATGTTATGAAAAGCGGAACAAACGCTGTCAATTGCACGAACTGATGCACACAGCCATTTTATTGCATTTTTTCCCTCGTGATCAAAATCACTTTGTGTTATCTAATTGCATATTTTACCCAGCCTAATTTATACATATGCTATGTTGTTTTCAACAGACAACTTCATCTATCTCAGAGGAGTTGATCCAATTTGATCCACCAGAACTTCACTTTCCCATTTTGCCAAACAAGAAGGTGTTGTCCTCAATTAAGATAGTGAACCTTACAGATTACAATGTTGGTTTCAATACATATAGCAGGCAAACAAACGTGGCATGGTACCACACAGAGCCACCCAGAGGAATCCTGCCACCACGATCCACACAAAAACTTATGGTAACAAGAGAAGAAAAGGATGATGCATTAAAATATAAGCAGCTCAATGAAAAGTACTTTGTATGGTCAAGCATTGTATCTGAAGGTGTCAAAGACAGCGAACTTAGTGATTACGTGGCTGAACAAGAGAGCAAAGAGTTGCCCATTGTTCTTGACAAGGTTAGTTAACTCTTTTTCTTGAGGGGACATTCATGATTATTTACTCGGTTTATTTAGAAAACCGAGAGAGTCCATCTTTTCTTTTCCCATGGTTTACTACTCTCGTCTCTCTCTCTCTCTCTCTCTCTCTCTCACTTATGGGGGAGGCATAAGTAGTCAAATGATCACGAAATCCATCTCTTTGTGATGATTGATGGGCCACAAACCCACATCTCTTTGGGAGATGGCCGTATGCATCTCCCAGATGCAGAGGCCGGGGGTCATCCTCCTTTTCGAAAAAAATGTGATATTTTGTAGCTGATATTGATATACTTCTAGTCCAACTTTATTTGTTCCTGCAGAAACGAATTGACGAAGATATTTTCTAATTGCATGAAAGTCGTGTTTGTTTTGCAGATAAGCTCATTAACCTCCTCAGATGAGCTGATCCAGTTGGATCCCGCCGAGCTCTGCATGCCCCACTGGCCAAACAAGGAAATTAAGTTCATGGTAAATGTAGTCAACACTACAGATTTCTACGTTGCTTTCAATGTATATGTCATCCGCAGGAATGCAGCGCGGGACAAGAGACCTGCAGCTGGAGAATCGAAAGGAATCCTGCCACCACGATCCAGTAAAAGACAAATACTACATTGGACAATCGATGAGACGGAGGAGCCCAACGAAGATTACTTTGTGTGGAGCCGTGTTGTGACCGGGGGTGTCCAAAGCACAGACATCACTGGTTATATGGTTGAGGAAGAGAGTAAGAAACTGCTCTTTATTGTTAATAATAAGGTGAGTATCTCAAAGGAGCTGATCCAGTTTGACCCGCCTGAGCTGAGCCTCCCCTTGATGATGATGCCAAACAAGCCCTTGGCGTTTTCAGTTAATATAGTCAACAATACAGATTACTATGTTGGTTTTGATAAATATAACCCGGAAACAAATGTGGCCTGGTACTACACAAAACCTGCGGGTGGAATTATGCCACCACGGGCCACTCAAAGACTGGTAGTGTTAAGGCTACCAAAGAAAAAGGAGGAGCTGCTTAGTGAGTGCCAAGACGATAAGTTCCTTGTATGGAGCTGCTTAGTGAGTGATGGTGCCAAAGCCAGCGACCTTGATCTTGGTGGTTATGGTAAATACAAAGGGAGTAAGGAGCTGCCAATTGTTTATACTACTAACAAGGTAATTAAGTTCCGTAATTATGCAGTGAATGTGTTTAAAAATCAACTCCCATGATATATAGCAGAATCCTCCTAACTTCCCTTTATTTGTTAGCTTTGCAACTTTTTTTTGTCCTACTGCCTCCATTTTGAAATTAAAAAAAAATGTCCTGCTATCCGCACACATTTCAACCTGTCTTTTATTTTTGTCCCCCTTCCTCTTTTCTGCAGACAAGCAGCTTATGCACGTCAGACGAGTTGATCCAGTTTGATCCTCCACAGCTCCCCTTCACCTTCCTTCCCAACATGAGGGTGTCCATGTTGCGCTTGCTTAAAATTGTCAATGTTACACATCACATCATCGGTTTCAGCACATGGTCTCATGAAGACAATTCTGCGTCCTACACAATCGTACCGGATGCAGGGATCCTGCAACCACAGTCCACGCAAGCAATCAAGGTAAGAAGGACACCAAAGAAAAATGAAACGGAAGACATACAGTGCAAGGACAAGATTTTTGTGTGGAATGGAATTGTGACTGAAGGTGTCCAAGTTAGTGATGTCGGAATATACTGGAAGAATGAAGATAAAGAGTTGCCCATTGTTCTTACCAAGGTGAGTTTCCTAGTTAATTTGTCAGTCATCCATTTACCTCTGTGGCTCCAATCACTCATCTCATCTGGAATCGCCAATGAGTGCCAAGGACAAAATTAGTATATATATATTATAATTGTTGTGATTGACTGTCTTGGTCGTAAACCTAGGTACAGATACAACTATTACGCTAATTGATACAACTAATAACTATGGGCTTCCTATATATGTTGACAGCTTGGAGAAAGCAGTTCAAGGTAGGATCGGCATGGTCGAATCTCTTGGACGTAAAGGTTTGAGAAGGTAATTAATGCATCCTTATTTCTCATTACTACTTTTTTACTCAGCTAAAAGAACAACTCTTGTGGCTTTAGTCTGAGCATTTTGTTAAAATTCTTGAACTGTGTTGCTAGTCTCCAAGCTGTATGGTTTTGGTTTGGTTTCCTTTTTGTAGCTCGCTCCAGAGCCATCTGCAAAAAGGAAGTGCATATATATATAATCTCCAGGCTCTGTGTGGTGTAAGTCGGCAGACATTGTTTTTGTGGGGTAATGGAAAATGGCAAAAAAAAAAAAAACTATGTAAGACAATTGCTTTTCCGCAACTATATATTTTAGATGCACAAATAAAAGGACACTGGAATGGTAATATCAATTTTAAGAATAGTAGTCTGTGCCAAAAAAGAATAAAAAATAGTTATCCATCGAAAAAATGTACCCATGGCTCACTATCAGGCACCTGAACTTTATGCACGGATATTTTCGATTGTTTTCTCCATTGATCTTTCCTCCAATAGATGCGGGGGAGTCAATTTACTGGTTTTCTTCTGCTTGTTGTAGCACAGCCACACCCACAGGAGAACCATTTTCTGCAACTGCTCGCTGCCAACCATGATATAGCTTTTCCGTAAAAGGCATATTCCACATAGTTTGTATCTGGAAAATTGTCTAAGCAGGGCCCAAATTAACAGATGTTTTTTACAAGTGTAGAAATATTAAACGGTCTTTAGTAAATTATAGGGAAGGGCCGGCAAAACAATTGTGATTGACCTGTTTGTTGGCTTTTAGTTCAATTATCCTTTTATATATTTTTATTTTTCTCTTTTCAATTTCTAACTTGGAGCATGCTTATCTATGTAGGTCCATCATGGGTTTGTGACAGTAAAAAAATCCTGGATATGGACATGGCAAAAATCATGTAAAAAAAGGAAAAGGCGGCAATGAGCTTGACGACGAGGGACGCCCGCGTGAAGCCTGCCTTGCTCGTCATGGATGGAATCATTTAATTATTATAAATATAAATTTGATACAATAATCTCAGATTGTGACCGTAGCTTGAACTACGACTCTTCTGCCTTGACATCATTTCATTTGTACAATTCATTCAGGTGGATTCAACACTATGATGCGATTTGTTGAACTATTTATCAACTTAAGTACTCCCTCCGTTCTTAAATAATTGTTTTTCTAGCCATCTCAAATAGACTACAACATACGGATGTATGTAGACATGTTTTAGAGTGTAGATTCACTCATTTTGCTCCGTATGTAGTCATTTGTGGAAAACTCTAGAAAGACAATTATTTAGGAACGGAGGAAGTAAATCCTAGTGAATTTTTGGGAGAATGAAGAAGTATTGAGACGACAGACCACCGTGCATGTCTAGCTGACTCAACCATCGATGAGCTCCTCAACCTGCTGATGTCGGAGGGGAGGAAAGGGGGCCTTTAAGTCGAAGCCTGTCCGTCCGTCTGTCGAAATATGGTTGCTGGTGGTGCCATTCACAAGAGACCTCAGATGCTCCTGCTGACATTTTTTTTCTCGAAAAGGGGGGCTCCCCGGCCTCTGCATCAGAAAGATGCATACGGCCATCTTATTAATCGAATAAAGTAGTGCCAACATGGTTTGAAAGGTCTTCAAAAGTAATAAAAATCACAAAAAGCTCACACAGAGCCAAAGAGGGCTAGAAACATCAACTAGCCAAAAAACGACGCCACAACCGGCTGGCTATAACTAGATAGGGATACTAAATGCCTATCCTATTACATGACCGCCATCCAAACCGGTTGAATATATCCCGAGCTACCATCTCCCATCGGGTAGACGCAGTAGCCAAACGCTTCCTGGCCTCAGTCGGAGTGAGTAGCGACCACATACGGATGAACGCCGTGGCCCTGAAGGTAACCTGCAAAAAGTGAATGGTTGTTGATCGGTTAAAGACTAAGTCATTTCTGCAGTTCCATATTGCCCACAAAAGTGCACAAACGCCAACCCGAATGTGTCTTGCAGTGTCAGAATCCACCCCATCGAGCCATGTTCCAAATAACATGCTAATAGAGGTGGGCTGATTAATATTAAACGCAATATGAACCGACCGCCACAGAATCTTAGCCAACGGACAATCGAGAAAGAGGTGTTTGATGTTTTCGTTATGATCACAAAAGCTACATCTAGACGAGCCCACCCAATTACGTTTTGCAAGGTTATCCTTAGTCAAAATGACTTGTTTATGCACAAACCACATAAACACTTTGATACGTAAGGGTACCTTAACTTTCCAAACATGTAACGAGGTAGGGATGACGGTAGAGTTAATGACATCCAGATACATTGATTTGACCGAGAACACACCGTTCTTAGTAAGTTTCCAATGCAGCTGATCTGGCTGTTGAGACAACCGAACATCCATCAAACGTCGAACAAGATGGAGCCAGGCCTCCCAACGATTTCCAACAAGCGTCCGTCTAAAACTGATATTGAGGGGAACGGATTGTAAAACAATAGCAACATAAGCTTCTCTACGTTGGACAATGTTATACAAAGAAGGATATTGAAGTGCTAGTGGGGTCTCCCCAAGCCACGTATCCTCCCAAAACCTCGTAGTGGTACCATTCCCAACAATAAATTTAGTCTTGTTGAAAAAGAGTTGTTTAACTCTCATCAAACCCTTCCAAAAGGGAGAGTCGGAAGGCCTCACATTCACCTGAGCCAAGGTTTTAGCAAAGAGATACTTATTGCGCAAAATCTGTGCCCAAGTAGCATCCGTCTCAGATGATAGCTTAAAAAGCCACTTGCTAAGGAGACATATGTTTTTGACTTCCAGATTTTCAATTCCTAGGCCACCTTAGTCCTTAGGTCTGCAGATAATATCCCACTTCACAAGTCTATACTTTCGTTTCAGCTCATCAATTTGCCAAAGAATCGAGATCGATAGAAATCTAACCTTTTCCTAACTCCGACCGGAAAGAAAAAGGATAAGAGAAACATAGGCATACTAGTAAGGACCGAATTAATCAGAATTAATCGACCTCCGTATGACATGAGGTTTCCTTTCCAACAACTCAGTTTCTTTTCAAAACGATCCTCAATACATTTCCACTCAATATTAGTTAGCTTACGATGATGAATGGGTATACCTAAGTACGTAAACGGTAATGAGCCCAATTCACATCCGAACAATTGTTGATACGATTCCCGGTCATCATTGGCTCTTCCAAAGCAAAACAATTCGCTCTTGTGGAAGTTGATTTTAAGCCCAGACAATTGTTCAAATAAGCATAACAGCAGCTTCATGTTCCTTGCTTTCGATAGGTCATGCTCCATAAAGATGATAGTATCATCAGCATACTGAAGAATGGACATCCCGCCGTCAACTAGATGTGGAACCAGGCCACCTACCTGTCCTGCATCCTTTGCCCGACCTATTAAAATAGTCAGCATATCAGCCACTATGTTTAGATTGTCAACACAGGCTTGTCCTCAATTAAGATTGTCCTCCATTAAGATTGTCAACATCACCGATTACTATGTTGGTTTTCGTATATTATGGTGGCCGGATTCGGCCGTGTCCTACCATACACTTAGTAAATTCGGAATTTTGGCACCACGCTCTGCTCAAAGACTCGTCCTAGCAAGGCTAATAATAAATGACAAGCAACCAGAAGAAAAGGAGCTCTCTATCTGGAATGCCATTGTCAGTGACGGCATCAAAGTCAGCGACCTGAATTGTTCCATGTCTTGCAACATACAACAGAGTATCGAGTTGCCCTTAATTTTTGATAAGGTAAGTTCCCTAACTACACAACGCATTGCTATCAGTCTTTTTTTTTTCTTCTTCTTCTACCATATTTATTTGGAGTTGGCGTCTCCAAGACGTACGGTGGCGATGCCCTGAATCCGGAGATGTACTTTACTCTGATCGCCTCCTTTCCTGATCTGCAGATAACTCCATCTACATCAGTTGAGCTGACCAAGTTTGAACCCGCTGAGGTCTGTTTCCCCTTCCTGCCGAGCAAACGTCTCTCATCCTCAATTAAGATAGTCAACACTACAGATTACTATATTGGTTTCAATACAAAAGTGGATGAAACAAATGTGGCGTTGTACATCATGGAGCCACCGTGTGGAATCCTGCCACCATGGTCAACGCAAGAACTGGTGGTAACAAGGGTCGCCAAGGAAGACGCACCTGAACTGGAAGACATACAGTGCAAAGATAAATACTTTGTGTGGAGCTGCTTTGTGACTCAAGATGTCAACGTCAGCGACCTCATAGGATATATGCCCCAAAATGAGAGAAAGGAGTTGCCCATACTTTTTACGGAGGTAATTAAGCTTCATAATTTCATAATGCATGCATGGGTTTTAAATGAATTTGGTTTACTCTTTTGCGCTCCCCACCATCCTGGAAATAAGATATAAAGCTACTGCCATTTCTTCTAAATTTCCAAGGAACGAAACTTTTTACAAATGTTTCTTAAAGAGTAAATTGCACCAGATTTTCCCCATGCATTTCCTGAATTTCGTATTTTGAACATAATGGCTTAAATTTAACCAGCACATCAGTCAAACACCTAAACTAGATTATTTTTTTCAAAAAGAGGGACTCCCCGGCCTCTGTATTAGAACGATGCATACGTCCAACTTATTAAACAAATAAATAGGTTCAACAAGGTCTTAAAGTCTCAGAACGAAAATAAAGGAGAGCTCACAAAAAGCTAAAAAGGAGAAAAACAAACTCACCACAAAAAGCCACAACCGGCTGGCATAAAAAAGATAGGTAAACTGATTGCCTATCCTATTACATGATCGCCATCCAAACCGGTTGAAGATATCCCGTGCTACCATCTCCCAGCGGATAGATCCAGTAACCAAACGCTCCCTGGCCTCCGTCGGAGTGAGTAGCAACCACATACGGATCAACGCAGCGGCTCGGAAAATAACCTGCAAAAATGAATATTTGTTGTTCTGTTAAAAACCAAATCATTTTTGCAGTTCCAGACTGCCCACAGTAAAGCACAGACTCCTACGCGAATGTGTCTTGCTGTTTCGGGCCCTATCCCGTTAAGCCACGTTCCAAATAACGTGTTGACAGACCTCGGTGGAGTAATGTTAAATGCAATATGGACTGTCCGCCAAAGAACTTTGGCTAACGGGCAGTCAAGAAAAAGGTGTTTGATAGTTTCATCCCGATCACAGAAACTACACCTAGTAGGTCCTGTCCAATTACGCTTTGCCAAATTGTCCTTGGTTAAAATTACTTGTTTATGGACAAACCACATAAACACTTTGACTTTTAAAGGAACTTTGATAGCCCAAACATGTTTGGAACTAGGAATCGAGCTTTAATTGATAACATCAACATACATCGATTTAACTAGATACTCTCAACTGTTAAAACTAGACAAGATATGCACCCGTCAAGACCACTCCAAAACGTTTTGAGCGCTGAGATGCGAGTGTTGGATGAACGTTCTCTGTCTTCATGTTTCTCAGGCTGCACCAACTAATCCGCAGCTATATATGTTCCATTTTGCAGACAAGCTCAAACGAGTTGGTTCAGTTTGATCCTCCCGACCTCAGCTTTCCCCTGTTGCCAAACCAGAGAGTCTTGTCCTCAACTAAGATAGTCAATATTACAGATCAGTACATCGGTTTCAGAGTATGCACCAAGATAAGCAATTCAGCAAGGTACAATGCAAATCCATCGGAAGGAATTTTGCCCCCACTGTCCACGCAAGTAATCCTGGTAACAAGGATAGCAGAGGAAAAGGAACTAGAAGACACTCAGTGCAACGGCAAGTTTTTGGTGTGGAACGGCATTGTGACTGAAGATGCGAAAGCCAGCGATGTTATTGATAACATGTCCGAGACAAAGTGTACCGAGTTGCCCATTGTTCTTACACAGGTGAGTTCTTAGATATATTTTTTTACCTTTGCGGTTTTCTTCTCGACCACACTAAAGAAGCATATTTATTCCGGTTAGCCGCCTCTTCTAAAAATACGAATTGAGACAAACGAAAATAGAACACTAGTAGCCGCCCTATTTAGTTGCGAAGAATATCGAACCCAATGTGCTGCCAATCGATACAGAATAGCATGACTACAACTATTTTCTTACTACTACCTACGTTTATGAAAAGGAAGGCCTATAAATTTTCTCAAAAATAAATAATGTAAAGTTTGACCAAGGTTTTAGGAAAAAAACTATAAACGTTTTCTTTCTGAAAAAAAAGGAAAGTTTTAAATTGTTTGACTTCCGAAAATATACATATGCCTTATTTTCAGTAATAGGGGTAGTAGTTCCTCGGATAGGAGTAGCATACGCTTAGTGTTTGATTGTATTTACTGCAAACCTAGGTACATATATCAAAAAGGGGGAACTACTACTATGAACACAGCCATTTTATTGCACGGTTTTACCATTGCATGTTTTTCCTATTTATCAAATCACGTTGTGTTCTCTAATTTCATATTTGACCCTGCCTAATTTATACATGCATGTTGTTTTCAACAGAGAAGTTCATCTATCTCAGACGAGTTGATCCAATTTGATCCACCAGAACTTCACTTTCCCATTTTGCCAAACAAGAAGGTGTTGTCCTCAATTAAGGTAGTAAACCTGACAGATTACAATGTTGGTTTCAATACATATAGCAGGCCAACAAATGTGGCATGGTATCACAAAGAGCCACCGAGAGGAATCCTGCCACCACGGTCTACCCAAAAACTTATGGTAACAAGAGAAGAAAAGGAAGATGCATCAGAAGATAATCAGTTGAATGAAAAGTACTTTGTGTGGAACAGCATTGTATGTGAAGGTGTCAAAGACAGTGAACTTAGTGATTACATGGCTGACCAAGAGAGAAAGGAGTTGCCCATTGTCCTTGACAAGGTTAGTTAACTATTTTTCTTGATGGAAAATTCATGATTATGTACTCGGTTTATTACACAAAGACCGATAGATTCCATCTTTGCTTTTCCCATGGTTTTTTCTATTTTGAAATGAAAAGGATTTGGTAAATTGTCGTCATCGTCATCATTTCTCCCCAAGCAAACAACCCAGACTCCACCGCAAACAACTTTCAACAAAGCCCACCAAGTCTGTCACTCTCAAAGGCTAGGTCTGGTTCTGATGATCCTCTGTATTGAACATGTCCTTTGCCTTTTCATCATGCTTGGTCCTAGATTGCTCCAAAACACATGTAGAACAAGAAAACAAAGGAAACTAATAAAAACCAAATAACATACTAATTGTGCAATGCTTACGATGAAAAGAGCAAACACCAAAAATCATGCATAATGGAAAACTATTTGGTTCCATGGGAAAAGATATATGAAGAGAACATGCAACGAATAAGCTTTAGAAATGTGTAAAATATAGAGCCATCAAGAAGTCAAGGCTTTTCATTTGTAGTGAAGTGAGAGCGTCTCCTTCATGGATTTTTCCTCATAAAAGCTGCCTCCGATAACCCGAGTAGGCCCCCCCTCCCCGTTGTACATCCACACGGATGTGCTCGGCCTATAGGGTCTGGATGCCATGGCTGAGAGCCATGTGCATCACCCGATCCAAAGTCAGCTCCTTCCAGATCCAAAAGGCCACCTTCTTGACAATCTTGGCCACCGTGTCAGACTTAGCTGAGGTGATGTTCCTTGGATTCCAGGAGTGAAGCTTGGTCGAAGGTGTCGGGGGTGAAGGGTGTGACTATCCGGGCCCGAGGAGGATCTTTTAGTGGTACATCCGAGATGTAGAACCACTATTTGTATGCCAATTCTTCACAGTGTGGATCCTTCCAGCCAGCCGACGCCCTAGATCTTGATGATCATTGTGCCTCCACACTCGCACACATCTGGGATGCTCTAAGGCTTCACCGTGAAGAACTTGCACTAGAGCCCACAATTAGGCTCGCAGCAAAGGAATACTTCACAAAAAGTGATGAAGCATACGATATGCGGGATGGTGTTTGGGTCAAGGTGTGGAGTTGGAGGCCGTAAAAGTGGAGGAGGCCACGGAGGAAGTGATGAATTGGAAATCCTCGCCTGTGGAGAAGATGGGAAACGAAGCATACCCGCTCGCGGTCATGAGGCTGGGGCACCCTGACAAAGTAGAATCCGCCGTCCCTAGCGACGAGGGTGGAGCGAGTGGGGACAAGCTCCAACGCCAATAGATTTCTGGCCGAGGACAACTTATCCAGCTGCTCTTGCATCATGATGGAGGCCTTCCACCTTCCCACTACCAGAGAGGCAGTCGAGGGCTTCACCCGTAGTCTTCTTGCCGGCGTTGGAAGGCTTCATCACTTGGGTCTGGCTCCCCTCTCCGGCAATGGTCACATGAGTGTGGGGAAGAGACGGGCGAAGTTTTTTGGGCGCGTGAGCGACATTTGGAGGCAAGAACTCAAGGAAGAAGACGAATACTGAGAGCAATGGGAGTGTAAACTTGGCAGTGGCAGATTACCACATCACGTGGGAGTAATTCCCCCATATTCACATACACCATGCGTTAATAACACACGGGGATCAAGGAGGCGGTTGATTAATTACCACTAGTCATCACACATGTGCATTTGCACAGGCTAGCGACCTTTCAAAGAACTTGGTGTTTAATATATCTTTGACAAATAACAGATGTCATAATAATGTCGACATAATTTAGTCTTTGCATGAACGCACAAATAATTAGTGACAATGTAAAAAATTGATGTATGCTCAGTATAGAATAAGGAAAGAGTCCTTATTCATGGTAGTAGTCACGAAAATGACCAAAAAAAATCTAAGTTGGAAAAATTATTGTCAAAATCGTACATGATTGAACAACAGAAATATACAAATTGAGTGATATTTTGGTAAAAGGGCACAATTCCTGCAACTGTAAGTTTAGCCTCAATTATCTTTTATTAATTTGACATAATAGGGAATCAGTTTTTGTAGTGTTGTTATTTAAAAAATATAGTTCTGCCACTAAAATAGTTTAACACTTGCTCTTCATCCAGGGCCAGGAAGTATTATATATGGCTGTGAGTGTACATTATTTATTCCATATAAAATTCTTATTTGTCAGTAAAATCAGAGGTGTTAATTCTTTATTTAACAAATAGTTAATTGGTTACTAAAATTCAAAATTATGTGCTATTTTAGTCGTCGAGTTGTGCAAATGGCTGCCACTCAATTGTATACCTAAAATTACAGACTATCATTTACTCGTTTTTATACTGTTACTTGGTCGACCTAGAAACAACATTTGAAGAAATAACAAATTTAAAATATTAGAATGCAATGCGGATTATGAATACAATTTGTTTTATGTATTACATTTGAACGAAACAATAAAAAAGGGTTTCTATAGGGTATTATCGAAGTTATACATATTTTTCATTACGTAGGTCCTAATTCACGTAATAAAAATATTTTGTTTAGAAATTGTTTGACAGATTTTCCGGCGCTTGTCTTAAATTTTGTGTCGCCTGAAATCATGAAAACTGTAGTTTGTACGTAATGAATTGGGAAAGTATATACCACGAACCTTTTTGGTGGCGATATATTGTGAAGCTAAAATCCTTAGAAATATAAGTGTTGAAGTAGGATATAGAAATATGCAAACTTTTATGGAACTTCATCACATCCAAGTAAGAAGAAGTTGGCGATTGAGGGAGAAAACAGCGAATAATTAGAAAAATCATGCATTTGCATTATGTCCTAAAGAAAGTAAAAATTAACCTATCTCTTGACGGTGTATCTCAAATCTCTTGCCCTTGTATTGTACACATTATTTTTTTTGCATGGTAGCCTAAATTAATATTATTGTTTGCGCAAAAAAATCATGCCTATCATGTATCACTTGTACGCATTCATCCTGTACTATGATCAAACTGTACACATACGCATGCAGATTCCCATGTACCATCAGGCTAATCCGATCAGTCTACGGAGACTTGTTGGTGTAGTGCTTTTTTATTGTTATTCCATGGTGGCCGGAGATAACGTGTCTACTTTAGTTCTACTCCTACTTACTATAAGTAGTACCATCAGGCCAATCTAATCAATTAATGGAGACGTGTTGGTATGGGGCGTTATTTTATTTCTTTTCCATGGTTGGAGGTCACGTGTTTAGGTTTTTTCTTTTAAACACAACAACGTGTCTATTCTTTTTTCGTTTTTGAGGGTTGGCAACGTGTCTATCCGGAAGACGTATTGGTATGGGACTGTCAGTATAGATTTTTTTCATCTTAGTCGTACATTTAGTAATCCCACGGTTATTAATGTTGTTTCTTTAGAATTAACGTGGAGTCACGTATCGTGCTTCCAATTAGTAAATACTAGTCGTCAACCCGTGCTCCTGCACGGTCTAGAAATTATTGGAAGTTTTTAATATTGTACATAAAAAGTTTATATAACTATTATTTTCTTTAAATCTTGTAGAAAATAGATGTGCAAAATAGTTATTAATATATTTTATTGACTATTTTCATAGCCTATTATATTCCCTACTTTAGCAATGAGTAAATACATATGAAGATTTGTTTTCTCTTTTAAGATTATCATATATACTATTTCCAGGGTTATTCCATGCTTCCTCATGCAACCATATGCTTAATTAATATTCTAAAACGAAAGCATGTGTGATCAATAATGAATCTCCGAGAAGTTCCACATGCCTGTGAGCCGCTTTCCTCGCTTTAAGATGCAACTCAGTTAAGTTTTTTTTTGCGGGAAGTTCAGTTTAGACTTATTCTTGTACTTCTAAATGTTTTGAAGACTGCTAAACATTATAAAGTTTGTTTTTAAACTCGTGGAAGCTTTCTTTGTCGTTTCAATAATTCTCTCTATTTCTGGAATTCTCAGTGAATCATTAATTTACTTGGACTTTATTGTTCTAGAAGCCATCATATTTGAAAATATATAACATTAACATTTAGAATTTTTCTTTAATATTTTTATGTTGGCCTGCAATTTGCTAGAAGCCTACCCTTCTAATGTCTGAAAATTGCCGTACGGTAATGCATCCCTGCCTGTAAGAATTTTAAAGTTAGTTTGTACACTTTTGAAAATTGATCCTTCTCACATCCAAACTGAGCAATCGAGAAAAGCAATGGCATTGCGTTTCCTTGAGTGATGAATGCTAGCTCGTATCCTAGCCCATGATATATAGCATTAATCGGCCGACAACTTTGCCATTACATTATAATTATCTGGACTCCCATCTCCCATTTTGGCTACTATTAATTTATAAAATTAAGCGTCGGTGCATTGTGAGCTTATTCCTTAAATATTTTACATATGAAATTTATGTCTTTCCACAAAAATAAATGCACTTCATTCCCTTACTGTTAAATCGGCGTGGGCTTCGATGCACTTGCACAGTTTAGCAAAAAATAATAATTGTATTCTAGGAATTATTCATTAATTATATTTTTGATAAAAATTTAATCTTCTTCAACATTTATTTCTTTATATTTTCAAAAAAATGTATGCACTGTCACATGCAAATTAGAGAGTATATATTAAATTAAGTGTGATTTATAGACGGGATTGATATAGTGGATGAATACATGCGTTGTGATTGTGTGCATGTGGTGATTTCTGGATTAAATTTTTTTAGTCCATGTACCTACGCCTAAATGTACGCACCACACTGTAGACGGGATTGATATAGTAGATGAATACATGCGTTCTGATTGTGTGTGTGGTGATTTCTGGATGGAAATTTTAGTCCATGTACCTACGCCTAGATGTACGCACCACACTAAAGCATTAAACGCTGATTTTCAGCTAGCTAGGGCACTAACGCTGACCTGTGATTTTTTATTCGCAAAAGGGGTGACCAATGTTGATCTGTGCTTGTTTTTTTGTGAAGCCAGTATGGGTAACTTCATTGGTATGTGTTTCCGGGAAAATAGATTGTTAGTTTGTTAGATGGTTTTTATTTGTCCGCCCGCAAAGAAAAGATGGTTTTTGTTTGCACGCTACCTTCCGATCTTTCTTTTTTTGGATTGCTTCCCACCTATATGTCCCCGTATGGACTCTTGGGATGGGATCTCCTTTAAACGTATGTACTGCTAAACATGAGAATCACATCTCGTTTAATCCTGGACGTAAATTTAAGATCTAATGGTTAATTATATGTCGTTGTTAAGGATTAACGTGGAGGCTCGTATGGTGCTTCCAATTAGTAAATATAAGATAAGATATAAGATATTGAGGTGCACAATCACTTTTCTGATAAGATGTGGCGATGGTGGGATCCTGACCAAGATTCGCATGTTATTTTGACCATTGAGACGGAAGAGCCTTGCTGTGAGCTGACGGATGGGATAGGTCTGTGTTGTCGGAGCCGGGCCAGACCATCATCACAAACCGAGCGCGAGAATACTTTGCAGCTATATAATGTCTACCTGGGAGTATTTCGACGTCTGGATCAACACGGAGATGATGAGGTAATTGAAGGAAGTCGAGATGCGCGTGAAGGTCCTCAGATGCAATCCAACAATCAAGAAGTTGGATGGGGGGGGGGGGGATTTATTGAACCAGTTTTCAAGACCAACAACGAAAGACAAATAATAGCTCGAAAAACCCGAGGCGTCTAGACTTGAAGACTGGTTCATGGGCTACTAGTGAATCTCTCACCACGTTGTCTCTCAGTCAGGTGGGCCGGGTAGAGGACCTCTAGGTCGGTTCACCAGTGGTCCACGTCAAGGCGGCCCATGGCATATGAAAGGGGGATTCCTGAAGACTTGATGTATGCCCCAAGGCATTATACATCGTCTACAATACGCCTTCTTTCTATGTAGCCAACTAGGATGTAACCCCATACCCCCAACCTATATAAACCGAGAGGTAGGGCTCATAGAGCACACACAACGATCTCAACATAGATCATCTGTACTTTCTACTCCACCCAAAAGTAGTAAAGTACAAGCATGACGTAGGATTTTATCTTTGAGGAGAGCCCAAACCTAGGTAAAAACATGTGCCCTGTTACCATCATGTTGACCCTTAGTTTGCGACCCCCTACTCGAGATCTGTCGGATTTAACACCTACACCACCCAACCTCCTCACTAGATCTAAGGGCATCTCCAAAGCTGATCCCCAAACTACCGGGGTGTGAGGGCGCCATTCCGTAGACCTTGATGTGGAAGCTGGCCATCCAACCATATCTGCATACATTTCAAACTGGATTTCAACTAACCAAACGATTTTCTTCAAACATGACATAATTCATCAAAGTTCGAATAGAAAATAGCACAAATCATCCATAAATAACATGCGAATGTCTAGTACAACAATACTTCAAATTCATCAAGATTAACCGGGTGTTAAACAAGTTTTTCATGGATCAATCATGTTGTTCCACACATACTGCCCTTTGAGCGTCATCCAACAATGTGTTTGCATGAATGATCTACCCTCTGATATGTAGTACATCATAGCAGTGCGTGCACGCTATACAACATGTACATAAACATTGAGTGAATGAATGAATAAATCAACAAGTAGAGC
Source organism: Aegilops longissima (assembly GCA_021605205.1). Lineage (NCBI taxonomy): Eukaryota > Viridiplantae > Streptophyta > Magnoliopsida > Poales > Poaceae > Aegilops > Aegilops longissima. Next base: position 789,528,588 of record CM038678.1, read on the forward strand.
AAGAAGAAGCAAAACTTATGATCTCCATGGTTGTCGCATGGAATGGCCACATTGTCTCCAGCCGATCAACCTTTCTAGAAAACTTCACGATGGGGTTCTGGATGGTGTACCATCTATATGCAAACGACTTCACATTGTGTTCATAGATGATGTGCATGTCATAGTGCTCAATGTGCTTTTGCGCATACACGCGCTGTCAAAAGAGACCACTTCTGCTCCTGCTTATGAAGTTCACAGATACGACGAACCATGCATCACACAATAATGCATCCTCCTTGACTGAGTACACCCTCATCCTTCTTACTCGATACCTCCCCGGTTGCTTCCAATTTACGGGAAATGGATGTACGGTCCACTCCGATGATCGATAGGCTATGTTGTTGGATGGCGGAATGGGTCATGATAGCTTGGTCCAGACTGATGTGGATGTTTTGAGGGTCAGCGTTGGAGAAGCCCTAAAAGAGCAATTTACACCCATTAAGTTGGATTAATAGCAAAACCCAACACCAATCCCAGCCCAAACACCACAATACCTCATAAGTCAAAACCCATAGCATTAACTATTCAAAGTATACAATGTTTCCAATGAATGTTTAGTGACCTGGCATATATTTGGCATACCCGTAAGTCCACTCACAATGTAAGGGAGTGTTCGGAGTCCCTCCACTCCCAGACTCAGCTCCGCGGAGCCGGCGGAGTTGTAGGCTAAAATACTGGAGCTGGAAATTAGGTGCTCCGCAACTCCTCTAATTCCACGGATCTGGTGGATATCCGAACAGGGCCTAAGTATGATAAATCATGAATAGTAGTATATGTTCCTATCTTCACAATGCTTGGTATTTAAACATGGTGACCCACTTGTGATTTCTGATTAAACTTTAATTTCATACTACTATGCCCCCCCCCCCCACCCCTAATTATGCGGGAGGCCTAAGTAGTCAAATGATCACGAAAAATCCATCTCTCTGATGATTGATGCAACACAAACCCACTTGTGATATTTGCTTATACTTCTAGTCTAACTTTATTTATTCCAGCAGCAGGAAACGAATTGACGAAGATGCATGTTTTCTCATTGCATTGAAGTCTTGTTTGTTTTGCAGATAAGCTCATTAAACTCCTCAGATGAGCTGATCCAGTTGGATCCCGCCGAGCTCTGCATGCCCCACTGGCCAAACAAGCAAATGAAGTTCATAGTAAATGTAGTCAACACTACAGATTTCTACGTTGCTTTCAATGTATATACCATCAGCAGGAATGCAGCGCGGTACAAAGAACCTGCAGGTAGAGCAACGAAAGGAATCCTGCAACCACGATCCACCAATAGACAAATACTAGATTGGATAATAGATGAGACGGAGGAGCCCGTAGAAGATTACTTTGTGTGGAGCCGTGTTATATGGAGCCCGTAGAAGGTGTCGAAAGCAGAGACATCATTGGTTATATGGTTGAGGAAGAGAGTAAGAAACTGCCCTTTGTTGTTAATAAGGTGAGTTCCTAATTACGCTATGTATTTTCTTGTACGGTAAACGATGATCAATTTAAACAAATCATGTTGTTTCTTGGCAGGCAAGCCCGGCATGTACCTCAAATGAGCTGATCCAGTTTGAGCCGCCTGAGCTCAGCCTCCCCTTGATGATGATGCCAAACAAGCCCTTGGCGTTTTCAGTTAATATAGTCAACACTACAGACTACTATGTTGGTTTTGATAAATATAACCTAAAAACAAATGTGGCCTGGTACTACACACAACCTGCGGGTAGAGTTATGCCACCACGGTCCACTCAGAGACTGGTTGTAAGAAGGGTACCAAAGAAAAAGGAGGAGCTGCTTAGTGAGTGCCAAGACGATAAGTTTCTTGTATGGAGCTGCTTAGTGAGTCAAGGTGCCAAAGCCAGCGACCTTGATCTTGGTGGTTATGGTGAATACGAAGGGAGTAAGGAGTTACCAATTGTTTATACTAACAAGGTAATTAAGTTCCGTAATTATGCAGTGAATGTGTTAAAATTTTAATTTACTATTGATCCCATCTGGAATCACGAGCTAGCTAGCTAGGTTCTCATGATGTATACTCCTACCTTCAGAGCTCAACGAGCGCGTGTTGGTTAACTTTTCATTCTTTGTTAGTGTTCCAACATTTCTTTGTCCTACTACCTCCGTTTTGAAATTTTAAAATAATCCTTGGACTTGTTGAATTGAAACAGCTGCATTCCTTTTCTGCAGACAAGCAGCTTATGCACGTCAGACGAGTTGATCCAGTTTGATCCTCCACAGCTCCCCTTCACCTTCCTTCCCAACATGAGGGTGTCCATGTTGCGCTTGCTTAAAATAGTCAATGTTACACATCACATCATCGGTTTCAGCGCATGGTCTCATGAAGACAATTCTGCGTCCTACACAATCGTACCGGATGCAGGGATCCTGCAACCACAGTCCACGCAAGCAATCAAGGTAAGAAGGACACCAAAGAAAAATGAAACGGAAGGCATACAGTGCAAAGACAAGATTTTTGTGTGGAATGGAATTGTGACTCAAGATGTCCAAGTTAGCGATGTCGGTACGTACTGGAAGAATGAAGATAAAGAGTTGCCCATTGTTCTTACCAAGGTGAGTTTCCTAGTTAATTTGTCAGTCATCCATTTACCTTTGTGGCTCCAATCACTCATCTCATCTGGAATCGCCAATGAGTGCCAAGGACATTCGTAAACCTAGGTACCAATACAACTATTACGCTAACTGATACAACTAATAACTATGGATGGGTTTCCTATATATGTTGGCAGCCTGGAGAAAGCAGTTCAAGGTAGGATCGGCATGGTCGGATCTCTTGGACGTAAAGGCTTGAGAAGGTAATTAATGCATGCTTATTTCTCATTACTACGTTTTTTACTCGGATATAATAATAACATTCCTTGTGGCTTTGTAGTTTGAGCATTTTGTTAAAACTCTTGAACTGTGTTGCTAGTCTCCATGCTGTACGGTTTTGGTTTGGTTTCCTTTATGTAGCTCTATGTGGTGTAAGTCGGCAGACATTGTTTTTGTTGGGTAATGGAAAATGGCGAAAAATAAACTACATAAGACAATTGCTTGTCCGCAACTATATATTTTAGATGCACAAATAAAAGGACACTGGAATGGTAATATCAATTTTAAGAATAGTAGTTTGCCAAAAAAGAATCAAAAATAGTTATCCATCGAAAAAAATGTACCCATAGCTCACTATCAGGCACCTGAACTTTATGCACACTCAGCCGCACTGGATATTTTTTTATTGTCATCTCGATTGATCCTTCCTCCAATAGATGTGGGGGAGTCAATTTACTGGTTTTCTTCTGCTTGTTGTAGCACAGCCACACCCACAGGAGAACCATTTTCTTCAACTGCTCGCTGCCAACCATGATATTGCTTTTCCGTAAAAGGCATATTTGGGGAAATATGAATCCCACATAGTTTGTATCTGGAAAAATGTCTAAAGCAGGTCAAATTAACAGATGTTATTTTACAAGTGTAGAAATATTAAACGGTGTTTAGTAAATTATAGGGAAGGGCTGGCAAAACAATTGTGATTGACCTGTTTGTTGGCTTTTAGTTCAATTATCATTATATATATATTTTTATTTTTCGCTTTTAAATTTCTAGCTTAGAGCATGTTTATCTATGTAGGTCCATCATGGGTTTGTAACAGTAAAAAAATCCTGGATATGGACATGGCAAAAATCCTGTAAAAAAAGGAAAAGGCGGCAATGAGCTTGAGGACGTGAAGCCTGCCTTGCTCGTCATGGATGGAATCATTTAATTATTATAAATAGATGTATTTGATACAATAATCTCAGATTATGACCGTAGCTTGAACTACGAGTCCTCTGTTTCTGGCCCATGCCTTGACATCATTTCATTTGTACTATTCATTCAGGTGGATTCAACACTATGATGCGATTTGTTGAACTATTTATCAACTTAGATGTATTTTAGTTCTAGATACATCCATTTTTGCGACAGTAATTTGGGATGGAGGGAATATTATATAGTATTTGTATGTATATAATTACACTTAGCCAAAAATCTACAAAAACAAAAACTAACCAATAATGGAAAGGAAAAAAGAAAAGAAAAACACAACCCAGAAGGGCAAAAACGAGCCCAAGAAGCAATTCGACTGACCCAAACTAGGGGTCAATCGATTCCACACAACCCAACTCACCCCCAAAATGACACAGAAAAAAAAAGAAAACAACACACATCTCAAAGCAGAATCGGATGGCCATAAAATCGATTGACCCAAATAAGAAATTTCAGCTGACTGGTATATAGCTAAAGTGATTTAAAACCAAGCAACACGAGGATAAAATGTAAAAATAGAACTTCATACTAGTTCCTGGAGTCAGGTCAGGGTGTCATGTACAAAAGTGCAAATTACTACATCGTCGGAGGCGCTCGTACTAAAACTTAAATTATGTTGTACCAACGCAGGTTAGGAAATAGCTGAAGAGCAGAATGCGGACATGAAGTTAATTAATGAAAGAATGCTGGGACAAGTAATGGTAAACAGTTTTCTCGCTTTATTCAAATGCAAGTTTGCCTTGGATCATGCATATAATTTATTTGGTCACACTCTAGCCCTCACATAATCCCAAGATTGACCTAGATAGCTATTTTTCTGAATGACTCCTAATCAAAATCCCAAGAGTTGAGTGCAATAAGTTGGTGTCAGTTTGATTGGTTTAGATTATTATTTTTTTCCCACCAGAGCCATATACATAATAAAAACTGAACCATAGTTTGTGCAATCTAAATATTTGGTGAGCTTTGTTAACTCTGTATCCATCTAGTCAGAAGCTCTTGAAAGCCAGTCACTCTACCGTCTTCGACACTTTTCAGTGCAATCTTGCATACTTGGTTGGTGTATCCATTCACCTTCAATAAGCTACTTCATCCGTTTGTGTATCTTTGCACTGGAATTCATACACTGCGATCTTGCGTACTCCATCAGTGCATTCGTTCACCTTGTATAAGCCACTTCTTCCCACCGTGTGTCGTTATGTAGAGTTTGCATACTGCTCTTTCATATTTAGGGTGGTCAGCATGCATTGATTTACTCCCCCATAATCCTTTGTAAACAGAGCCATCCATCTAGTGGGCAAGTCTTTTTTCCTTTTGGCATATTTCCCCCCTTGTGACTGGAATGACAAGGCTTCATTGAATTAGTTTCGGATACTTAATTAACTTTGCAATAACTGAATTTCAGGTTTGCTTACCCCACCAAACCACACATAAGCCTCTACACATGCATATATATATTTTAGGAGTAGGATGAGGTCTTGGCCTACGGCCAGTGAGGAACCATGACGAGTAACTCCACACTAAAAGCTCATTCTTGGGATAACTTTTAGCACTCCTCGTGCTTATTAAAGGAGATCAAAACTGGACAGCAACCTAGTGACTTAATGTTGAACAACTTAAATGTTGCACCGCCCGCAAAAAAATAAATAAATATGTTGACGGCTGTGAGGGCATTAGGATGCGACCATGTAAATGTGTGCATTATCTGTTGTAAGCTTGCAGGTTTACGAAGCTCAAGGACAACTAAGGACCCTTCTCCATATGCCGAGGAAGCCACGCAGCCAAGTCTCCAAATGTGTGCATATGATCTTGGTCGAATCAATCACATCTTATGTTAGAGCAGAGGAAGCCACGCAGCCAAGTTTCCACAACCCTGAGGCTCATATTGACGAGAAATCCTCTTCCACCACTAGTCAACAGCAGGTTAAACCTAGGGATCTTGTGTCGATTGGAGATCCGTCAAACTATTTGTAATGGAAGAGAGGATTTTACTATTCACCTTCTGTACAAAGATTCCACTGGTGGTCTGCATTTAGACGGAGGACATGTCAGCATGTGTTCCTAGCTGACGCTGGAGAGATGTCCGGGCATAACATTCATTCCAGGAGAAGTATGGAGAAGTTCTCTCAAATCACTGGAGCAACTGTCAATTGCGAAATGTCCAGACCTAGTGTCAATCGGTGGAGCAGGGGGCGCTGACTATTGATAAAATAAAATTGATATGGAGGACATGGAGCAGCCTCAATGGAGAGGCTTGTGAAAAAGGAAAATTGATATGGTAATTATTTCGAACCAAAATTTTTTAATGTATCTTCCCAGATTGCTCTACTCGTATTTTCATGCACTCATCAGAAAAAAATTCCACTAAAATTTGCTGCAGGGCGACATCCTGTACTAACTAGTGCTTTTCGTACTTTTATGTATGTAGATCATCTAACGGGAACAGATGGAGGAGAAAAGGGTAATTAAGATTCTGGCTGAATCAACAACTTTAACTGCTGCATGACAGACTCTCTGTGTTAATCACTCCAGTTTTACTCCGTCCAACCTCGATCGTACTTTCTTTTTTTCTGATATAAATATCAGTTGCAACCTATCGCGTCAAAAGCTCAGCTGCAGCTTATTACGGCCGGGTTGCAAGACATTAAAATGAACGATTGGAGATTTCTGCTATATTCTAGTATGAATAAGTGAGGACAAAAACATGTATGCTATTTGAATATCCTATGATGTATGTATGCCATTAGACATTTGTTTCCGCTCAAATGATTGTATTGCAACTGCATTTTTTATCTGAGTGTCCGGCTATATTTTCCTCGTGCAGTCTCAATTGTGAATGAATAATTCTTTTATTGCAAAATTTGCAAAATATGCCAGGGGTGAAGCCAGGATTCGAAGATGAGGGGGGCCTAAAAAGTCAATGGTCACGGAATAAGTAGAGACTAATCCACCATATAAAAGTGCTATTCTACCATGAAAGTGCTATCTTAGGGGATTCCAGCTAGTAGATATTTTGAATAGATAATATTCTGGCCATATAAAAGTGCTATCTCAGAATTTATATCATATAAAAAACTATGTAATTGAAATAGTACTGTCTGACTCTTGAGAATGCTAAGTGAGCCGATCTTCCTTGCTCCCTCTCACGCCGTCGGTTCCTTTTTTTTGAGAAATTATTCATTCAAATTACGAATCAGTACAGAGTAGGTGACCCTTATAAGCACACTGAAACGTAAAAATAAAGGACCATGAACACCTAGAGTACCCTAAGACAATCATAACACAAGAATATCTCCGGAGCCCTGTGTCATCATCCCTGAATCTTGAGAGAAGACCCCTGCAGCAGAAGGATCTGCAACCAGTCGCAAACAGGTCATCATATTCGACCACGGTACAATTGCCGCCACGCTGCTTCCTCCTTTCTTGACACCAGCGCTGAGAGGGCATGAGCATCAATCCAACACACCTGCAACAGCCGTCGCCATCTTTGGCTTTGAGTACCGCGAAAAGTGTCCCTTCCGGAAGGAAGAGAACTCGAGTCATCCGACTGGTCCAGCACCGCGGCCGGGCCATCCGCCCGGGCAAAGCAGGATCTCCCACCAGCATCAGCACAGAGGAAGGAGAAGAACAGCAGCAGCAAATCGTACCAACAAGGAAGAAGAAAGGTCTTCGTCTCCCTACCTCCATCGCCCATCTGAGGATCCAAACGGCCAGTGCCGATGGACCTCCAACCACCACAGCCCGCAACCTCGACGAGATCCGGGGATCCCCAACACCGCTGGCTCCTAGACGAAGGCAAAAGCCTCGCCTGACCGCGAACGGAGCCTGGAGAAACTTATTCCGACGCGACACCATCGTAACGGCCTCGGCAGCGTCTCCCTCAACCCTAACCCTACCACACACCCACCTAGTGAACATACCCTGACTAGCGAGCGCGCGGGTGGGGAAGAGTAGACTGCTGCGGCGGGAGGCAGAGGAGGACTCCGAGAGCAGGTCGTCATCGTCCAACGGCCGCCGCGGCCAAGCAGGAGCGGCGGCGGCGGCTGGCAGTCATCTCGCGCTCGAGACCTCCCTGCTGGAGTGGAGCGAAGTGCAGTGCAGGCCGTTAGTGAAGAGGTTGGGAGCCCAAAACTAGGGTGGACTTGAAAGCCCACGATGTGCTCTAAGAATTCTTGAATTTAAAAAAAAACATAACGTATCATTGTGCTCAACACAACTACGTTTGTTGTCGTTTTCCCCCTAGGGGTTTCTAGGGTTCCAATCTATCCTCCGGCGACCGTGGCGGAGTTCACATAAATTTTTCCCGGCGATCGGAAATAATACCCTGGTCCGCTATATCGGAGCTACTCATATGTCTAAATTATCTGAAGTGTTGAGCACACCTCACGCACAAAATTATTTACCATGCCAAAAATTTGGAATTATTTATTTATTTTATTTATTTTTGATGAATTGTTTCTTGACCGGATGCAGATGAGCCTGGCTCATAAATGGATATTCGACTTTTCTTTTGTTTTTTTTCTATTTGTTTATATTTTCCTTTTATCCTGTTAAAATTTTAAAACTCATGAAGTTTTTATGAAAATCATCCATGAACAATTTTAAAAATTCATGATTTTTTAAATATGTGCGCACTTTTTAAGTAACTTTTAAATTCACGAATATTTTGCAAATTCATGAATATTGTTCAAATTGACGAATTTATTTATTAAAATTCATGATTTTTAACATTTTTAATGTACGACTTTTTTGTATTATTATGGAAAACGCCGATCTGGTTTTCTTCTCTGGATGAGGAGGTGCTGCCGAGCCTGTTTTTACTTTTGTTTTGAGAAATACAAGGGTGTTTTTACTGACCAGATAGAAAGATGAGCAAAACAAAACAACGGGGGGTGGGGGGCGATAACGAAGGATATACTGGGTATGTCGTTCATGACGAGGTAGGAATGTTGATTCGTGCACAGTCCCAATGCTACGAATATGCATCTTCAGCCAGATTGATGGAGGCGTATGCAATCAGAGACGTTGTCAAACTGGCCACAGACTTGGGATGGCGCCGGATCTCCATTGAAAGGGACACCCTGGACATTGTTAATCTTTTGGAAGTACCAACAATTTGAAATAGCTGATACTGCATGCCCTATGCAGGTAGTTGAGGAGCTGTGCGGGAATTTTGCTAGCTTCAGTATATCTTTTGTTAGACGAGAAGCCAATATGGCTGCTCATCTATGTGCTCAACAGGCTAGTGAGGTTTGTCGGAGGTGCCTTCGGCTGGCTCCCGTGCTTATAATCGTCGCTAGGTGGTCCACAGACATGGTTGTAATTTTTATTACCTCTATTGTTATTTGTACTGCCATGATTGAAAATGAATAGATTGAAAGTTCTCGAAAAAGAAAGTAAAACTTCCTCCGTGATTGTATTACCCGCGAATGTATTACCCTTGAGTAAACAATAAAGCTTCTGAATTGCTAAAAAAGAAATCATCGCCTATGGCCTGTTCTGATGTGGCTCGGCCCATACCAGCCTGCTTCGGACCTGTTTCCTATCTAGCAGGCTATTGAAGAGCGATCTATTTGTCCAGATGACAGTAACACTATGGGCTATTTGGGCAGCAAGGAGAAAGGCCGTCTATGAGGATATATTTCAGAGCCCGTTGTCGACTCACTGTTTTGTTAAATCTTTTCTGAATGATATTGAGATAGTGAAGAAACTGGAAAGTGCTGGAGTGAAGTCAGCACCCGTGCGACCGAGGCAGTGGATCCAACCCCCTCAGGGCATGATGAAAGTTAACATCGATGCGGCCACTGGTCGGAGATCGAGCTTTGGGACGGTTGCTGCAGTTTGTAGAAACCGGATGGGAACTTATTTGGGAGCATCAGCAATTGTTTTCAAGGGTATCTCTGACCCAACTATCCTAAAAGCGTTGGCAGTCCGGGAAGCATTGGCACTCGCTCAAGATCTTCAGTTGCAGGCGATACATGTTGCAACTGATTGCAAGGGTATTGTAAATGACATCAGTTAGAAAAGTAGTCCTAGCTATGGTGCTATTATTCATGAGATCATAGATTATACTCGTAGTTTTCAGTCATGCAATATTGTGCACGAATTTAGGAGCTCGAATTTCGAGGCTCACAATCTAGCGAAGCATGCTTTGAAACTGGGGATTGGCCGCCATGTTTGGTTAGGCAACCCTGATGAACTTCAATTCGTCCCTGTAAATGTGGTGACGGTTTAATAAAAGCTTCGTGGATTGTTTCAAAAAAAAAATCTAGCAGGGGCTGGTATGGGCCGAGAAACCAATCAGTACGTGTACTGACTTGAGGTCCAGCTCAATTCAGTTTTTTGCCTAAAAATACAAAGTTTAGTTCAGTTGGCAAACGGACCGATGGCAACAGTTTAATCATCATCCCATACAATGATCACTACAGAAAGTCCACTTTTGTAGGATACGGAACACAAAGCACTAATTAATCATCTTCACCAAGTTGACTTTGCACACTAATTAAAGCAATAACCAACCATAACCGCTGTTTTTTTTTTGCGATGATAAGAGAGTTTTATTCCATATGAGTAGGGTTACAATCGAGAGGCACCAATTCCTCAATACAAGGTGGACTCCTTCCAAGCCATACGGCAGTAGTACTCTCCGTACGACTATACAATGCCAACCGATGTGCTACCCTATTTTGTCCCCATTTGATTTTACACGGAATAAACTCACGCTCCATCATGTGATGACGAATCTCCGCTACCAGATGGCCATATGCAGATCTGGTAAGACTTTCACCCCTCATAGCCGCCAATGCCTCCACGGAATCAGACTGAACGATGACTGGTAGGGAACAATGTTGAATGGTAAGAGCCATACCCTGCATTATCGCATGTAGTTCTGCCTCCAAAGCATCATTGCAGTTGAAGATGCACCGGTATGCAGCAAATAAGACGCTACCATCCTGTGTGCGTAATACCATCCCCGCCGCCGCCGACCCATCAGAAGGTAAGAACGCACCGTCAACCAAAAGTGCAACCCAATCCGCAGGTGGGTGCGGCCATGGTGAAGACGGGGCCACAACCCGCTGATCGACAGACGTGACATGACCCAAAGGCATTTTACCTTTGATAATCTCCTCCGTTGTGAACCTCCTGCTTACATGTATGGACTGCATATAACTCTGAAGAAATTCAACCGTTGCCGCCACAGATGGGATGTCTTTCCCGTGAGCCAAGTCTGACCGCAATGACCAAATTCTCCAGATCAACATTATAGTGCAATCACGCATAGAATCATCACAATTCGCCAGTATGTTCAAGAGCCAATCTTTCCCCGAGTCCTGCAGCCATTCGTGAGGTGGCAATGTCCAGACTGTACGCATTTGTTCCCAAATATTTCTTGCATGCACACACGAAACCAATGCATGGAAGCTGGACTCTACTTCACGTCCACACAACGGGCAACTGTCTCTAGTAGAAATATGTCTATACTTTTTGCACGCATTTGTGGCCAGGGCTCCCGAGACAACTTTCCACGCCATAATCCTCATTTTTAACGGCACCTGGGCACTCCATATCCGCTGCCAAACAGGCCTATGGCCCGACGGTTGAGAGCTAGATGATCCCAGACTTAATGCCATATGATCCTCAACTTCCAAACGGTAAGCACTTTTAACCGAAAACTGTCCGCTCCTTTTCGGAAACCATGCAAGAAAGTCCTGGCCGTTCCTCGGTGAGGTGCGAATCTTCAAAATTTCCCGTACATCCACCTCCCAGAAGTGTTCACGAAGGCGTTGTACATTCCAAGCACCATGAGCATCCAGGAAATCCGCCACCCAATTGAAGCGGCAATTTCTCTTAGGTGTGACAGGCCGGCAGTCATGTCTCCTCGGGATCCAAGCATCCCTCCAAGTTTTGATCAATGTACCATCGCTAACGCGCCAAATAATCCCTTTTTTCAGAAGCTCCAAGCCATGAACAATCCCTTTCCAGACCGCAGACGAGTTCGTGGAAAAAACAGTGTCCAGTAAATTTCCTCGTGGATAATATTTAGCCCTCAGAAGCCGCGCACATAGACTGTCCGGGCTATCCAAAAGACGCCAGGCTTGCTTTGCCAACAAAGCCTGGTTGAAAGCACACATGTCTCTAAACCCCATACCCCCCATAGACTTAGGGAGCATCATCCTCTCCCAGCTGAGCCAAGCCATCTTCCTCTTGCCATTCTCCACCCCCCACCAATACTGCCTCATCATTTTTGTTAGATCATCACACACTGATGCCGGCAGACGAAACACACTCATAACATAGGTGGGGATTGCCTGCGCCACAGCCTTTATCAAAATTTCTTTGCTCCCTGAAGATGCATATTGTTCACTCCAATCAACAAGCCTCTTCCTTAACCTTTCCTGAAGGGTCTCAAATTGTCCTTTATGAACTCTACCTTCCGGAACCGGCAGGCCCAAGTATTTGGGTTCAAACACTTGTTGTGTAACCTCCAAAATATTCTTAACCTCAATTGCCACTGACTCATTGCAATTATCAGAGAAAAGGATGGAACACTTTTCGGGATTGATAAGTTGACCCGTCGCCGAAGCATAAGTATTCAACAAACCTTTGACAATGTGCGCTTGCTGGCCAGAAGCTTGAAACAACAACATAGTATCATCCGCAAAGAGAAGGTGAGATATAACCGGTGCCCCACGACAGATAGATACCCCCTTCAGATTACCATCATTTACTGACTTGGAAATAAGGGCAGACAGAGCATTAGCAACAAAGAGAAACAAGAAGGGGGATAATGGATCACCTTGGTGTAGACCTCGCGAAGGTGTAAACGCCTGGAGTAATTTCCCATTAAATTTCACTGAATATTTGACTGAACGGACACAAGTCATTATCCAAGCAATCCATTGGCTAGAGAAGCCCCATCTACCAAGAGCTTGCTCCAAAAAGTCCCAATCAACACGATCATAGGCCTTCGATAAATCAAGCTTGTAGGCACACGCAGGCTGGCCGTTCTGCTTCATTGACTGTATGTGGTGGATACATTTCAAACGCAATGATAGAGTTATCCGATATAAGCCGTCCGGGTATGAAGGCACTCTGATTTTCTGAGATCAGCTCCGACAGCAAAGGCCGTAAACGATTGACCAGGCACTTGGACACAATTTTATAAATAACATTACACAAATTGATTGGCCTAAAATCTTTCAACTCTCTTGGATGTGGAATTTTTGGAATAAGGACAATAGCCGTGTCATTCACACCATCCGGCATTAACCCCGAAGTGAAAAACTCCAAAACCGCTGCAACAATCTCAGCCTTTAGTGTAGACCAATTACGTTGGTAAAACCTGGCCGGGAAGCCATCCGTGCCCGGTGCTTTCAACGGCCCAATCTGGAAAAGTGCATTCGAAACTTCTTCCTCCGAGAAGGGCACACATAGCATATCATTCGTATGTACAGTTACCTTTGGCAAGATTCCATCCAGCACAACCTCCGGTGATAAGGTTGGATCCTTCGTAAAGACTTCCTTGAAGTAGGAAGTAGCCATGCGCTCCATGTCAGTCGGTACCGAGCACCAAGTCCCGTCAGCCCGACGGAGCCGCTGAATATAATTCCTCCGCGCCCGCCAAACAGCTCGTCGGTGCAGGTAGGAAGTGTTGCGCTCTCCGTCCTTTAGCCACTCGATTCGTGACCGTTGAAGCCACATCATCTCCTCGCGATAGAGTAGTTCATCCAGCTGTTGCATTTTTTGGCGAATTAACAACCTGTCATCATCACGTAACTGTAAATCAGCCAGTTCCGACCGTAGCTTCTCCAACTCGGTAGTGACCTGGCCAAAGTTCGCTTTGCTCCATGTCCTCAAGCTGGTCATCATCTCCTTTAACGCAGTACTAACAGCAGTGAGATTCCCGGCCGGTTTACTCTTACGCCAGTTCCTTGCCACCACTTCCGACAATGCCGGGTGTCGCTCCCACATGATTTCGTATCTAGGCGTAGCCCTTGCCCGCTTCGGTTCCACCACAGATAGCCGAATCAGAATAGGACTGTGATCCGAGCATGAAGAAGCTAGATGTGATATTTGCGTGAAGGGGAAGAGCTCCCTCCATGCCTCGTCTGCGACTGCGCTGTCAAGCCGAACCCTGACATTCCTATTTCCCTGTTGGCCATTGTCATATGTGAACGGAATTCCAGAAAAACCCAGGTCCAATAGTTCACATGCCATCAAACAATCACGAAACAGCAGCATCTGAGTTTCAGACCTTTGAGAATGGGAAAAATGCTCATGTTGCAACATAGCCTCATTAAAGTCTCCGCATACTAACCATGGTTCCGAGCTAATTGCTCTTAGCTGAGATAGAGAGGTCCACATGCGATGACGATTTTCAACACGTGGTTCACCATACACAAATGTTGTTCTCCAAGTCTTGTCTGATGCATTATCCATAATTCGCACGTCAATATACCGTGCACAAGAATCCAAAACCGTAACTTGTAATTTTTCATTCCAATACAGGGCCAGTCCACCACTGAGCCCCTCACATGACACACCCGTGAAACCTTTCAACTGCAGTCTCCATCTGACTTGAGGCTTGTCTTGTCTCCGAGAGAAAAATGAGCCCCGGGGAATTGGCTTTATAGAGGGCCAAAACCTCACGAACTGTCCGGCGGTTCCCTCCTCCCCGACAATTCCAAGCTAATATATTCATTGTGTCCGGCGGTCCTCCTCGAAGGAGGCCGCCGATCTATCACCTGAGATACCATCCGAGTCAATGTGAGCACGCTTACTGTTGGTGCTGCTAGAAGGCGAGGTGTTCTCACCATCCTCCCCGATGCCTTGGGTGAGGGCCAGCACTCCCACCTTAGCTGTGTCGATCACTGCTCCCGTGGCCTGGACCTGTCCCTCCATATTCAACCGCTTCCTAGCGGTTGGATCCACCAGCATATGTTGCCGGCCAGTTCTTGGTGGGCTCGAGGCTGTGTCCCTTACCTCCGGGTCAACCACCTCCTTCCTTGGGGATTTCATCTGTTGCGGCTGAGATAGAGGATTTCTGAGACCCCCTTCCCGGCCAGCAGCATCATTGTAATGCGACTTATTCAGACCATCTGCATACAGCCAGGCCCCAAACTTCTTGTCCTTCTCCTCATGTATTCCAGACCCACACTCTTTGCAGTCATGGCCAATATTGAAAAAGGCTTTCGCCCCGTTATATATATAAAGCAAAGATCATCAACAAACCCGGTACAAACGCACGCCAACACAACACACACACCCAAGGCTGGATACAAAGATGCTGTGTGCAGCAACATCACCCGTAACACTACAAGAGCACCCGGAGATCTCGGCCATGACCACGCCACCGCCAAGAGGTGAAGCCGCATATGGCGAACCGTGTGCTCCAAAGCGGTGCCTTCAGGAAGGGAACGACACTGGAGCGCCGCCACCGCCCGACACGAGGGTCAGGGTTTCCCCTGGAGCAACACGACGGGCAATGAAGGCTGCGACGACGCCTTCAAGAAGGGAGCGAGTCGCCGCCGCCGGTCCGTCCAAAGATAGAGCAGGTTTTCACCCCGGCCAACAATCACCACCACCGAACGCCACACCCCGGCAACCATGCCGCCCACACGGCCATGGTCACCAGGCAGCACCAAGCCACGGGCTCTGCCCATGAGCACCGCGCTCCCACCACCAGGGCCGCCGCCCTGGCATCCAAGACCTTGACACCACCTCACCCGAGACCAGCCGCTACTCCCACCAAAGAGACGAGTGGAAAGGTCCCGTCTTTCGCACCCCTGGGCAACCCCCAGCGCCGAGACCCAAGAGGCCGGCCGAAACTGGCCTCCATCGACCTGTCCTGCTGCACCGGGCGCGAGACGGGCTCAGTCCTGCTGCCGAGCGCGAGACGAGGTCGGTCCTGCAGCCGGGCGCGAGACGAGCGCTGTCCTGCAGCCGGGCGCAAGACGAGCTCGGTCCTGCTGCCGGGCATGAGACGAGTTCAATCCCGCAGCATTGGGCGCGAGACAGGCGATGAACCGCAGTTGGGAGAGGGCCAGCCCTTTGACGAAGGTAGCGGCCGAACGCCGAGGAGAGGAATCGAAGGCCACAACAAGCCGCTTCCCGACGGGCCGACGCCGGAGATGTTCGGCCGCCGCCGTGAAACGACCCAAACCACCGCCGTGAGCCACCACCACGCCGTGGCAGCCCACATCCATGCCGGCACCCGAGGGGCAGCCCCGAGCCGCCCTGCAGCGGCTAAGGTGCGCCGCCGAGATCGCAGCCCGCCCCCGCGTCGCCCGTCTGCGCCAGATCCCAAACCGGGAGCCGCCGCCGCCACGAGCACGCCAGCCACCGCGCAGCCTGCGCCCCAGCCCCGCCGCCACCTCCCACACCGTGACGAAGCAGACCGGAGTCGGGTCCGGCCGGACCTGACCAAGGACGCCCCACCGCGACCAACGGAAGAGAGCCCACCTCCCGCGCCGCCTGGATCCCGCGACACCAGTGCGCTCCACCGCCCCCGAGCAGCCCTCCGCACCACCAGGAGACGCCCAGCACCGCCGCCACCTCCCGCACCGTGACGAAGCAGACCGGAGTCAGGTCCGGCCGGACCTGACCAAGGACGCCCCACCGCGACCAACGGAAGAGAGCCCACCTCCCGCGCCGCCTGGATCCCGCGACACCAGTGCGCTCCACCGCCCCCGAGCAGCCCTCCGCACCACGAGGAGACGCCCAGCACCGCCGCCACCTCCCGCACCGTGGCGGCAGACGGAGTCGGGTCCGCGGACTGACCAAGGACGCCCCACCGCGACCAACGGAAGAGAGCCCACCTCCCGCGCCGCCTGGATCCCGCGACACCAGTGCGCTCCACCGCCCCCGAGCAGCCCTCCGCACCACCAGGAGACGCCCAGCACCGCCGCCAGTCGCCGCCACAGCGCCGCCGCGCCGTCCCGCACCACGGCGCGCCCCGACCCGATTGGATCTGCCCGCGGCAGCACCACCACGCGAGAGGGAGAAATCGCCCCGCCGCCGCCTAGGCCGGCCGGGCTTTGCCCGCCAGCGCGAGCAGGCGGCGGCGAGGAGGGAGGAGGAGAAGGAGGACTGCTGGTGGGGGGCGGCTAGGGTTCCTCCACTGCCGCCCGCGGGAGCGACAGAGGAGTCATGGCCAATAAGACCACAAACACTACAGAAACGTGCCAATTTCTCATATCGCACCAAGAAAACCTGGCGTTCCTTTCCTCTCACAATGCTTACAAACTTAGTTAGCGGTAGCCGGATATCATGACGAACCCTAATTCTGATGTAATCACCACGTGCGTTCCCGTTCAACCTCATCTCCAGAATATCACCTGAGTTTCTGAGCAGATGCTCGACAATGCTCTTCTTGCAAAAGCCATCCGGTATCTTGTGGATTTGGAGCCAGATCGGCATGAACACCATAGGCACCTCTTCAGCTTTGGTGAATCCATCGTATGGACACAGTAACACCAACATGTTCCTGAATAGCCGAGAACCCTGCTCCAGCATCCGTTCCCAATCTCCTAAGCACGCCACCTGCACCACAAACAGCTTCGGGCCGGCCGGCCGAAACCTAACTGGCTGCGCCGGATTTCACGCCGCCCGCATGTCCTTGTAGAAGGCAGTATGGCTGAACGATTTGTCCGTGTGAACCCTTGCAAGAGCCAGCCATCTCACTCTCGTTGATTGCAGGGTCATCCTCATCAATCACAAGATCATCGAACACTTCATCTTCTAGGTTGAGTTGCTCAAGAAAATCACCCAGGTCAGGAACCCTAGCAGTGCCAACACCCCCGCTAGTTCCCGACTGGGCATCCTGGGTCGGGCGATCCATCGCCACCAACGCTGGGTAACACGGAGTAGTGCGATCAGCGATCCCCCGCGACGGGAAGGAGTACTGATCCGATCGAAGACTCGCTGGCGTGGAAGTCGCCAGAGAGGATAGAAACCCTAGCCGCACGGGTAGGGGAGAACGGTGAGATTGAGGAAATTATATAAAGTAAGTAACCATAACCGCTGTTAGTTTCACTCCCAAAACTTGAGCAGTTTTCGACGGACTAGCTAGTTCCGCTAGCAATAGCATAGAAGAAAGTCCGGTGGTACCTTGAAAACAGAGTAAGCAGTCATGATGTTTCTGCATCATCGCTCATCTCACGTTGAAATTGAACTACCACTTTCGCTAGCTGTTCCTCCAGTCCAGTTATCTCCAACGGGATGCAAGATAACACCACTTGCATCCGGTCCTCCTCAATACTGTATCTGCCAAAGTAACAACAGATGATATATTCATTATCTGACTGTAAAAGCATATTGTTATTCATATGCACGAAGATGCTTAACCACAAGGCTAAGAGCACCTGCAGAAAATGAGAAAGTAAAATGATCACAATATTAATGGATCAGCAGCACGATGGCTGAGGTTGGTCTTTGGCGGTACCCCTCGCGTCGCCTCCCCCCGGGCGACGCCAGGGGCCCCAACCCTAGCGCCGCCAGCACCTCTTCCTCCACCCCTTCCTGCCGCCGCTGCCGCCGGCGTGGGCCGCGGTGGCGGCGGGCCCGGTACCAATGGTTCTGGACGGGGGAAGGCGGCGGATCCCATCTGAGGCGGCAGGGGCGGCCCTTCTCATGCGATCCAACGGCGGCGGCTAGGACGAAGATTCCGGGCTGTGCCGCGGGGGCCCGAGCACCATCGCCGGCGGAGCGGTGGCCCTGCATGGACGGCGGCGGTGGCAGCGCCCTATCCGGCGAGGTGGGCTGTCCTGCTCGTGATGGTGACGACGGCTACTGCGGATCCAACGCCCCCGTTTGGATCCGTCGCGGGGAGGCCTTTCGCCGACCGGCGGCACGTGGAGGGACCGGTGAGGAGATGCCGGATCTCCGCCGGAGTACCGACGGCAACATACGTCTTCGTGGCGAGGTTCCGGTCGGTTCCAGCCAGCCACGAGATCGGGAAGACGTGGCTTCCGGTGAAAATCGCGCCAGACTGCGGTCTTGGCGGACGATGGCGGCGTCTCAGACGTCGTTCCCTTCTGGAGGCATCGTCGTTGCAGGTCTCATCAACCTGATCGGGAAGTTCCGGGGGAAACCCTAGATCTGGGTCTACCGGATCGGACGATGACGGTGCTATCGGTACCGTTCTCCCTCCTGGGGGCATTGTTTTGGAGCGAGTGCTGGTTGGAGGGGACAAGAGGAGGAGCGATGTTTCATCTGCTCCATTGATGATGGCGGATCTCGGCGGCGGGCGCAGTGGAGACTCGGCGCTGATGAGCGAAGATGGACTCGCGCAGAGGGTGACGCGTTACTGGCGTCATGGTGGCGTCGGCGGCGCTTGGACCGCCAAGGTTGATGCAGCAGTACATCTCTGAAGATGGGTTCGTGGCAGGTGGCTGCGGCGGCCTCATACCCGGCAGGGGTCCTGGTTGAGAAGCACGCCGGGCTGGTGGGTGCCCATACCCGGCAGGCGTCCTGGGTGGGACCTCAAGTCTTTAGATGGTTAGGTTTGGCTGCGTGGTCTGTTTGGTATGAGGCCCAGACTTTCAGCGCCCCTACATCAACTGGACAGTTGTTGCTTAGTTTGGTGGCTTTAGACTTATTGTTGTATGACTCTGTACGGTCTTCTGTCAATAATTAATAAAGTGGCTGTATGCATCGTCCAGATGCAAAGACCGGGGGTCGTCCTCCTTTTTTTAAAAAAAGCAGCACGATGGCTAGGCTAGGAAGTGCAGGAGCCACCACCTTCAAATGGCTAGGCTAGGAAGGGCCAACGGCACAATGCTTGCCTTTTTGGGCCTTTTTACTCTTTTCTTAGAGCGCTTCTTCAAATGGAGTTTTTCCCTACAAAAGCATTCCCAACAGAGAAGTTCTTGGGCACCAAAAGATTATCTGCTACCGAAAAACAGCTTCCCTAAAAGTGTAGCCTCAGTCGCGCTGAGGGGTGGACGTTGGGCAACTTCCGGCTGGCGGAGGCCCGGCGGGAGCCGAGGGTGCAGCCCAGTTGATCGGCAAGGCTATGGTCCTACCAATTGATTGGAGGTCTCGACCTCTGCCGTTGGATGGGTGGGTTAGCGACCAGAATCGGTGGTGGACGTGTTAGCTGGAGGGCCGATGGCGGGGCTAGGAGCGTGATGAGAAACTATCGGAATCGGCTTCCGGTGGCGGCGGTAGGCGCAGTGAAGTTTCATCATGGCGGTTTGGGTCCTGCAAAGGCGTTTTTACAACGGCTCGTGATGTTTCTTTTTTTCATGTGAAATCATATAAGATAGAGCATGTGCTGGAGTTGTTTTCAAGTGGAATCTTCCACCTCCTCTATTGCCCACCACAGCCAAACCTTCCACCTCCTTTGTTAAAAAAGTTCATGAGTTTGAGAAAAAGTTGATGAATTTGAAAAAAGATCCCTAACTTAAGAAAAAAGTGCACGATTTTTAAAATAAATTCACGAATTTGAAAAACTTTACGAATTTAAGAAAAATGTCATGAATTTGGAAAAAGCTCATGAATTTAAGAAAAACTCCACAAATGAATAAATGTTCTAAAATTTGAAAAGATAATGAGTTTGAAAAAAATGAAATAAAAAAATATTAAAATAAATAAAACAAAATGAAAATAAAAACAAAAGTTTTTTTTTTGAAAAAACCAACTGAAACCAAAAAGCCAAAAACACATAAAAGAAAAAACTGCTTGGGAAACCTGTAGAAGCATCCTATATGGGGTGGCTTGTTAAGAAGGAAGACATCAAGTGAAGATATGCGGTCGAGAAAGAACAAAAAAAAGGAATTGGGCCTTAGCCCAGGTGGGATTTGGACACATCGTACAGCACGCTACAAGCGAGGTATAGCCTCTCCCTTTGTTTATTACTTGCCTAAATTGTTGGCTCCAATAGGCTGGCCGGATAGCGTTGATTCTAGGAAGATTTAGGCACCCATTTTTGGGAACATTTCACCCTATTTTAAAAAGGTTCAGACCAATTTTTTTAATTTCCACTTCTTTCTGTGTTTTTCTCTATGGTTTTATTGGTTTTCCTGGTATTTTTCCCTATTTATTTTCTATTTTTCTTCTCTTTATTTTTTTTCTGTTTTTCCTATTTTCTATTTTCAAATACATGTCAACTTTTTTAATATAAGTTGAAAGTTTTGTATTCAAGTTGAACGTTTATCATATGCACATTCAATATTTATCAAGTGCACATAATACATTTTCTTAAATATATGGTGATCAAATTTTAAGCACACATTGAACATTTTCAGAAACGTCCTGAATATATTTATTGAACTTGTGACATTTTTTAAGAGACCTGAAAGTTAAAAACAATTCTGAAAAAACAATTTTTACGATATATGATGGACATGTTTTTAATCGTGTGAAATAAATTGTAGATGTCATGAATATTAGTTTTGAACTGTAAGAATATTCTTTAAAGTTGTATGTTTTTAAATTTCGTAAACATTTCTCAATGTGCGGTGAGATTTTTCGTAATTGAGTAAGTAACGTTTCTAAATATGTACTGTTGAAATACTTTGTAATATAAATAAAGTAAAAAGTAGTAAAAAACAGAAAGGAAAAAGAACGAACAAAATAGAGATACATAACCAAACAACATAACACGGGAGGAACTTTCTACTGGGCCGGCTAAGTAGAGATTCCTCCCCGCCCCCTCTGAAAATACGAACAAATTTTGAACATTTAGATCATTTTTTGAAACTTATAAATTAAAAAAGAGAACTAAATTATAATAAACCAAAACTACGAAAAAGAAAAAGAAAAAAAACCTTAGATAAAACAGTAAAATAAGAAAGATACAGGTACTGAAGGATAGAACATTAAAATAAAAAAGATACTGGTTCTGGAAGGTTCCCAAGAACGTCCTGGAACCTTCCTAAAACCCTGTCGTAACGTTTCGCTCCATTGCTTTCCTAATGGGCTTGCCTATTTCCTACGCCGGTGAGAGGGTTCAGAGGCTTAACACTCACAATGAGCGATACGTACAGTTATGTACGGAAGAAGGTGCTCTCAACGTGTGCATCATCGAACTTTTATTTGCATGGCTCTCAATGAAGTTTTTCTTTTTTGTGGGCTTTGGTTTCAACGAAGTTGATTTCTTTCTTGTCGACCGGATAGGTTCCCTGTTGCATGCCTTTATGTTTTATGATATCCTTGTTTTTGTTTTATTCCCTCGCAAACACCATCACACACATCTCCACGGGTTCTACCCTTCTCTAGTTTTCTTTTCATAATATAAAAACACAGTAGTCAGATGAACCGAACTATATCCAAAAAGAAAAATCTTTGTTGAATTTGAGTACTACTTCCTATGTAAACAAATATAAGACGTTTTAGGCTAGTAGGGAGTATTTCCTATTTCATGCAAAAATTCACTTTGGAGGATGTGTGCATTAGAGCCCTATATTTTGAATAGTGCCAAAATGCTATTTTAGGGTTTCAAAAAATTCTGAAAATAAATCAACATGTTTATATGGATGTATATTGCACATGTGCAAATTTTGATGCTGAAATAAGTAACCATGTGAGTTACACGAAAATGAAAAAAAAATCATGAATTTGGAAAGATGAATAGTGCATGTATTATTCACTATTTAGAAATCACCATTTTTGTCATTTTTGTATAGCTTACATCTTTACTTATTTCATCACCAAACTTTACACATATGAAAAAAAAAGTTCGTTTTTTGTGGGAGACAATTCTAGAAAGTTAGGGCGTGGATGTGCAGCTGGACAGAAGAAAAAAAATTCTGAGGGAAAGAAGATTTTGAATTCGATGATAGATCTACCAAGTTGGGTTCTGAGTGTGAAACCTGTTGCAAATATAGAATATGTGCATGAATTGCCTGTCGTGAAGCCTTTGGATGCCCTTCCATGTCCATCGGTTCACACAAATCGCACATGGCCTGCACGCGTATCACTGTGGTATCTCAACATATATATGCAGTCTGTCCTTTTCTTTTTTGCGGTTATATATATGCAGTCTGTCAGAGTGGAATATTAACTAATCCGTCACTAGACACAACATGTACTAGGATACATCTCACGATGTACTACGTAGTACTAATTTTCACAGGCTACGACAAAGGCTCAGTCCTCCCTGACTGCGCCGCGGGCACGCCGACCAGAGCATGCTGCAAGAGCGAGAGGGCTGCACATGGGCGTGCGCACTTGATCCCCCCGCGCTCTTTTTCATCCTCTCCTCTCCCAATCTTTTTTGTTTCCTTAATTAATTAGCTCATGTATGCTGCAATTGAGTTTGTGTTATGTTATCACTAGCTAGCCATACCATGTACGTCTAAACGCTCTTATATTTCTTTACATAGAGAGTGCGTACTGATATGCTAGTATGCTGCCATCCGGCATATACCTACGTTAACTTGTTTTTTTTTTCATGCTATTGGGTTTATACAGGCTTCTGTTTTTTTGCATTTTATCATATATATATATATGAACATATCTGAAATGGTTGCTTGATAGAACCTTGTTCTGAACGAAGCAGGTTGTACAAAGACTACAAACAAAATATTCCCTCCGTGCCTAAATATAAGTCTTAGAAGATGTCAATATGGACTACATAAGGTGGAAATGGGTGAATCTCACTCTAAAATCCGTCTATATACATCTATATCTAGTCCATATTGAAATATCTAAAAAAAGACTTATATTTAGAAACAGAGGGAATAGTCCTTATCAACATGCTTAACCCAAAAAATTGTCACGAAAGAAGAAAAAAAGAAAGGTCATCTGCAGCATTAGTTTCAAACTTTTTTCTATCGCTTGGCCCGCAGCAACTAATGTGCAATCTCATGAGCATAACCAAATTAATGAACGGGAGCATTTATCAGTAAGGAGAAAAGTGAAGTACCAGGCTCCAATCAGCCTCCTGGAATGAGGTCAGAACTATCCAACTACAGATCAAGATACCCTCCCCCTCCCCTACCCCTCCCCCTCCCCCATCGCCCCCCGCGTGGGCGGCCGGGAGGCCCTCAGATCCCGCCGGCCGGCCCTCCCCCTCTCCTCCTCCTCCTCTCGCCGCCTAAGGGCGCGCCAGCGAACCTGCTGCTGCGGGAGGCGGCGGGACTCGGCCCTCTTGCTCGGGTGGGGCTGGCGGGGCAGCGCCCGGGCGGGCGTGGTGGCGGGCCGACGCCACGTCGGGTGGTGGTGGGGCCTCGGCGACTTCACTCCCCCGCGGCAAACGGCCTCGCGATCTGGTGCGTCGCGGTCGCCAGGGACGGTGGCGGCGTGGCCGAATCGGTTCGCGGCGGCGCGGCCAGATCTATGCCCAAGCGTGGGCCTTGATCGCTGGATTGCCGTCGGCACGGTGGCGGGTGCGACTCGTCGGCGGCTGGGCAGATCCGCCGGGATTCTACCCTTTTCTGGTCCTTGACATCGCGGGCAACTCCGGGGGAAACCCTAGATCTCCTTGGGATCGAGCGATGGCGGCGCTTTTGCGTCGTAGTCCCTATTTAGGGCATCGTTTTGGAGTTTACTCCGGTTGAAGGGACCAGCGACGTCGGCGGCGCACGTCTGGTGGAGCAACTGCCGATGAAAATCGCGCCGACTACGGTCATGGCGGACGATGGCGGCGTCTTAGATGTCGTTCCCTTGTCGAGGCAACGTCGTTGCAGTCTTCTTCATCAGGCTTGGGATACTCCGGGGGAAACCCTAGATCTGGGTCTTCCGGATCGGATGATGATGGCGTTTTATCGCTTTCCCCTCTGGGGGCATCGTTTTGGAGCAAGTGATGGCTGGGGGATGGTGGAGTGGTGCTTCATCTCACACATTGATGGCGGCGGTTATCGGCGGCATGGCGCTGTGGAGGCTCGGCGTCCGATGCGCGGGATGGACTCGCGCAGGAGGAGGTAGCTGTCAAGGCCATGGTGATGTCGATGGCTGAGTGGCGGACAAGGTAGATGCCTCAATATGATCTCAAGACGGACATGTGGAAGATGACGGCGACGACACACGAGTGCGTCTGACCGGATTGTGCCCTGCACCGGTATGTGGCTCGGCCGGGCTTCCGGCTTTTGATGTTAGGCTTAGGTGAGTGGTCTGAGTGGCCCAGCTAGCACCCCTTCATCGTATGGATAGGAGTAGCGGCACATGTTGCCAAGATGGTGGATTCAGGCATATTGTTGTAATACTTTATAAGGTCCTCGAGAATAATCAATAAAGTGGCCGTATGCATCTCCCAGATGCAGAGGCCGGGGGTCATCCTCCTTTTCTAAAAAAAACTACAGATCAAGATACATTCAGTGCGACATCCATACACCACCAAGAAGTAGTCATCCGCCAATCCAGAGGCAGTGACATGCACTCTAGAAATCAACCATCGACCCCGCGTCGTCCCCCGCATTGGGCGACTCGGGCGGCTCTCCCAAACCTAGCCGCCAGGCGCATATCATCTCCCTCCCTCGCCACCGTCACTGCTGGAGGAAGTCGTCGGGCTTTGCATCGGCGGCCGACAGTGGCGGCGGAGACCCTCACTACTAGGGATAAGCCTAGCAGTAGCACGGATATTTGGTGTATCAGTAGTGCCGGTGGGCCCAAGCTACTGATACAGCGCTACAACTAACCTATAGCAGCAGCGCGGGTGGGCCCCAGCTACTGCTACATATGGGTAGCAGTAGCGAGCTTAGGAGGAGCGCGCTATTGTTAATAGCTGCAGTGCTTTTAGTTAAACCGTGCTATTGGTAAGAGCGCGTTGCTGCTAACTTTGTTCCCCTCGTTACTGCTAGTTTTATTAGTTTTTATTTTTTTCTGCATATTTGTTTTATATTTGAACCGGCTTCATACAAAAATCTTTAGCATATCATACACATACAAATGTAATCATAGCATATACATACAAATAGTCTCACCAAATCATGTCATCATCATAATCATCATCCAACACAAAGTGGTCTCTCGTCATCATCTCGAAAATAGCGATACAAGTCTCAAATACTTGCAACTACATCATCATCCATCTAAACAATGATATACGCAAGAAGAGCTATCACTATGAGTGATAGTGGAACTATGCAGTACATGAGGCGATGGTTATGAGTCCTCTCTCGCACTAGCGTGAACCTCAAGTAACTAGCTTCTGCTTCTTGTCTGCTTTTGAAGCCTTTATGGCTGGCACCCGAGACCCCCTCCACTTGCGCCAGACACTCAGGCCACTCATCGTACAGTCCTGGTACCTTCCCTTTGTACACGACATAGCACTGCTTCTTCGCCATCAAGAATCTAGGTACCTGTTAGAGATGCATCTTCATCAAGAGAATGTACAATCATATGCAACAAAATATACTTGAGCAACACGAAAAAGAAAGGGTTAGCAACTAGATGCAACATATAGTAAACATACAAATAATCAACGCAGTTTCATCGTACGCAAACTAATTAACTTGAGGTACGCAGGTCATCGTACCCAAACTAACAAAGTAGCCTTATGCAAGTTCGGCAGGGACTGTGGACATCACAAAGTTTCATTGCTATAGAAACTATACAAGTTCAACCGACACATATCATAATCATCGGCATCGTAACTCACTAGAAGTTCCATCCTTCTATATCATCGAGGATGCTGATACGTCCATTTTGCATCATGCTTTTATATCAATATTTATTGCATTATGGGCTGTTATTACATATTATATCTCAATACTTATGGCTATTCTCTCTTATTTTACAAGGTTTACCATGAAGAGGGGGAATGCCGGCAGCTGGAATTCTGGCTGAAAAAGGAGCAAATATTGGAAACCTATTCTACACAGCTCCAAAAATCCTGAAACTCCACGGAAGTCAGTTTTGGAATTAATAAGAATTATTGAGCGAAGAAACTACCGGAGGGGGCCCACACCCAGGCCAGGAGGATGGGGGGCGCGCCCACCCCTACTGGGCGTGCCCCTGTCTCTTGGGCCCCCTGGTGGCCCTCCGGTGCCCATCTTCTGCTATATGAAGGCTTTTACCCTGGAAAAAATATGAGGCAATTTTACGGGACGAAACTCCACCGCCACGAGGCGGAACCTTGGCGGAACTAATCTAGGGCTCCGACGGAGCTGTTCTGCCGGGGAAACTTCCCTCCGGGAGGGGAAAATCATCACCATCGTCATCACCAACGATCCTCTCATCGGGAGGGGGTCAATCTCCATCAACATCTTCACCAACACCATCTCCTCTCAAAACCCTAGTTCATCTCTTGTATCCAATCTTGTATCAAAACCACAAATTGGTACCTGTGGGTTGCTAGTAGTGTTGATTACTCCTTGTAGTTGATGCTAATTGGTTTACTTGGTGGAAGATCATATGTTCAGATCCTTTATGCATATTATTACTCCTCTGATTATGAACATGAATATGCTTTGTGAGTAGTTACGTTTGTTCCTGAGGACATGGGTGAAGTCTTGCTATTAGTAGTCATGTGAATTTGGTATTTGTTCGATATTTTGATGAGATGTATGTTGTCTCACGTCTAGTGGTGTTATGTGAACGTCGACTACATGACACTTCACCATTATTTGGGCCTAGAGGAAGGCATTGGGAAGTAATAAGTAGATGATGGGTTGCTAGAGTGACAGAAGCTTAAACCCTAGTTATGCGTTGCTTCGTAAGGGGCTGATTTGGATCCATATGTCTAATGCCGGGGTTAGGTTTACCTTAATACTTCTTTTGTAGTTGCGGATGCTTGCATAGGGGTTAATCATAAGTGGGATGCTTGTCCAAGTAAGGGAAGTACCCAAGCACCGGTCCACCCACATATCAAATTATCAAAGTACCGAACGCGAATCATATGAGCTGATGAAAACTAGCTTGACGATAATTCCCATGTGTCCTCAGGAGCTCTTTTCTCATTATAAGAAATTGTCCAGGCTTGTCCTTTGCTACAAAAAGGATTGGGCCACCTTGCTGCACTTTATTTACTTTCATTGCTTGTTACTCGTTACAATTTATCTTATCACAAAACTATCTGTTACCTACAATTTCAGTGCTTGCAGGGAAAACCTTACTGAAAACCGCTTGTCATTTCCTTCTGCTCCTCGTTGGGTTCAACACTCTTACTTATCGAAAGGACTACGATAGATCCCCTATACTTTTGGGTCATCAAGACTCTTTTCTGGCGCTGTTGCCGGGGATTGTAGCGCTTCTGGTGAGTGGAACTTAGTAAGGAAACATTTATATAGTGTGCTGAAATTTTCTGTCACTTGTTACTATGGAAACTAATCCTTTGAGGGGCTTGTTCGGGGTATCTTCACCCCGACCAGAAGAGCAAAGAGTTTCTCCTCAACCTACTGAACCTACTGAAAATATTTACTTTGAGATTCCTTTGGGTATGATAGAGAAATTGCTAGCTAATCCCTTTGCAGGAGATGGAACATTGCATCCCAATTTACACCTTATCTTTGTGGATGAAGTTTGTGGATTATTTAAGCTTGCAGGTATCCCCGATGATGTTGTCAAAAGGAAGGTCTTCCCATTATCTTTGAAGGGAGATGCATTGACATTGTATAAGCTATGTGATGATACCGGATCTTGGGATTATAAACGATCGAAGTTGGAATTTCACCAGAAGTTCTATCCTATGCATCTTGTTCATCGTGATCGTAACTACATATATAATTTCTAGCCTCGCGAAGGAGAAAGCATCTCTCAAGCTTGGGGGAGGCTTAAGTCAATGTTATATTCATGCCCCAATCATGAGCTCTCCAGAGAAATGATTATTCAAAAATTTTATGCTTGGCTTTCTCCCAATGATCGCAACATGCTCGATACTTCCTGTGCTGGTTCTTATACGCAGAAGACTATTGAATTCAAGTGGGACTTATTGGAAAGAATTAAACGCAACTGTGAAGATTGGGGTTCCGGCGATGGTAAGGAGTCAGGTATGACACCTAAGTTTGATTATGTTAAATCTTTCATGGATACCGATGCTTTTCGTGGATTTAGCGCTAAATATGGACTTGACTCTGAGATAGTAGCTTCTTTCTGTGAATCTTTTGCTACTCACGTTGATCTCCCTAAGGAGAAGTGGTTCAAATATAATCCTCCCATTGAAGTAAAAGTAGTTGCACCTATTATAGTTGAAGAAAAGACTGTCACTTATAGTGATCCTATTGTTCCTACTACTTATGTTGAGAAACCTCCTTTTCCTGTTAGGATATAGGATCATGCTAAAACTTCGACTGTTGTTCGTAAGAGTAATACTAGAACTTATACACCTCCTGAGCAAATTAAAGTTGAACCTAGTATTGCTATGGTTAAAGATCTCTTGGATGATGATTTAGATGGGCATGTTATTTATTTCTGTGGTGAGACTGCTAATATTGTCAGACCAGATGCTAAGATACATAGACCTGTAGTAGGCATGCCTGTTATTTCTGTTAAAATAGGAGATCATTGTTATCATGGCTTATGTGATATGGGTGCTAGTGCTAGTGCAATACCCTATGACTTATATAAAGAAATTATGCATGATATTGCACGAGCTGAATTGGAAGGTATTGATGTTACTATCAAGCTTGCCAATAGAGATACTATTTCACCAATTTGGATTGTTAGAGATGTTGAAGTCTTGTGTGGGAAGGTTAAATATCCTGCTGATTTTCTTGTTCTTAGTTCCCCACAGGATTATTTTTGTCCCATTATTTTTTGTATACCCTTCTTGAATACTGTTAATGCTAGGATTGATTGTGAAAAGGATACTGTTACAATTGGCTTAGAGGATGTGTCTCATGAGTTCACTTTTGCTAAGTTTCGTAGACAACCTTGTGATAGAGAATTACCTAGTAAGGATGAGATTATTGGTCTTGCTTCTATTGCCGTGCCTCCTACTGATCCGTTAGAACAATATTTTCTAGAGCATGAAAATGATATGTTTATGAATGAAAGAAGGGAAATAGATAAAGTGTTACTTCAACAGGAACCTATTCTGAAACACAACCTACCCATTGAAATTCTTGGGGATCCCCCTCCACCCAAGGGTGATCCCGTGTTTGAACTCAAACCATTACCTGATAATCTTAAGTATGCTTATCTTGATGAAAAGAAAATATATCCTATTATTATTAGTGCTAACCTTTCAAAGCAAGAAGAAGAAAGATTATTGAAAACTTTGAAGAAGCACCGTGCTGCTATCGGATATACTCTGGATGATCTCAAGGGCATTAGTCCCACGCTATGCCAACACAAAATTAAATTGGAGGAAGGTGCCAAACCAGTTAGAGATCCTCAACGACGATTGAATCCTAAGATGAAAGAAGTGGTAAGAAAGGAGATACTAAAGCTCCTGGAGGCAGGTATAATTTATCCCGTTGCTGATAGTGATTGGGTAAGCCATGTCCATTGTGTTCCTAAAAAGGGAGGTATTACTGTCGCTCCTAATGTTAAAGATGAATTGATCCCGCAAAGAATTATTACGGGTTATAGGATGGTAATTGATTTCCATAAATTAAATAAAGCTACTAAGAAAGATCATTACCCTTTACCTTTTATTGATCAAATGCTAGAAAGACTATCCAAACACACACATTTCTGCTTTCTAGATGGTTATTCTGGTTTCTCTCAGATACCTGTGTCAGCAGGGGATCAATCAAAAACTACTTTTACTTGCCCTTTCGGTACTTTTGCTTATAGACGTATGCCTTTTGGTTTATGCAATGTACCTTCTACCTTTCAAAGATGCATGATGGCTATATCCTCTGACTTTTGTGAAAAGATTTGTGAGGTATTCATGGATGATTTCTCCATTTATGGATGCTCTTTTGATGACTGCTTGAGCAACCTTGATCGAGTTTTGCAGAGATGCGAAGACACTAGTCTCGTACTGAATTGGGAAAAGTGTCACTTTATGGTTAATGAAGGCATTGTCCTGGGGCATAAGATTTCTGAGAGAGGTATTGAAGTTGATAAAGCTAAAGTTGATGCTATTGAAAAGATGCCATGTCCCAAGGACATAAAAGGTATAAGAAGTTTCCTTGGTCATGCCGGTTTTTATAGGAGGTTCATTAAGGGCTTTTCTGAAATCTCTAGGCCTCTAACTAATTTATTGCAAAACGATATTCCTTTTGTCTTTGATGATGATTGTGTAGAAGCATTTGAAATACTTAAGAAAGCTTTGATCACTGCACCTATTGTTCAGCCACCTGATTGGAATTTACCCTTTGAAATTATGTGTGATGCTAGTGATTATGCTGTAGGTGCTGTTCTAGGGCAAAGAGTTGATAAGAAATTGAATGTTATCCAGCATGCTAGTAAAACTCTTGATACTGCCCAGAGAAATTATGCTACTACTGAAAAAGAGTTCTTAGCAGTTGTGTTTGCATGTGATAAGTTTAGACCTTATATTGTTGATTCCAAAGTTACTATTCACACAGATCATGCTGCTATTAAATATCTTATGGAAAATAAAGATGCTCAGCCTAGACTCATTAGATGGGTTCTCTTGCTCCAAGAATTTGATTTGCATATTATTGATAGAAAGGGAGCCGAGAACCCCGTTGCAGACAACTTGTCTAGGTTAGAGAATGTTCTTGATGACCCACTACCTATTGATGATAGCTTTCCCGATGAACAATTAGCGGTCGTTAATCCTTCTCGTACTGCTCCTTGGTATGCTGATTATGCTAATTACATTGTTGCTAAATTTATACCACCTAGTTTCACATACCAGCAAAATAAAAAGTCCTTTTATGATTTAAGACATTACTTCTGGGATGACCCACACCTTTATAAAGAAGGAGTAGATGGTGTTATTATACGTTGTGTACCTAAGCATGAACATGAACAGATCCTACACAAGTGTCACTCTGAATCATATGGAGGACACCACGCTGGAGATAGAACTACACATAAGCTACTGCAATCTGGTTTTTATTGGCCTACTCTCTTCAAAGGTGTTCGTAAGTTTGTCTTATCTTGTGATGAATGTCAAGGAATTGGTAATATTAGTAGATGTCAAGAAATGCCTATGAATTATTCTCTTGTTATTGAACCGTTTGATGTTTGGGGCTTCGATTATACGGGACCTTTTCCTGCCTCTAATGGTTATACACATATTTTAGTTGCTGTTGATTACGTTACTAAGTGGGTAGAAGCTATTCCAACTAGTAGTGCTGATCATAACACTTCTATTAAAATGCTTAAAGAAGTTATTTTTCCGAGGTTTGGAGTCCCTAGATATCTTATGACTGATGGTGGTTCACATTTTATTCATGGTGCTTTCCGTAAGATGCTTGCTAAGTACGATGTTAACCATAGAATTGCATCTCCTTATCACCCGCAGTCTAGTGGTCAAGTAGAGTTGAGCAATAGAGAGCTCAAATTAATTTTGCAAAAGATTGTGAATAGATCTAGAAAGAATTGGTCCAAGAAACTTGATGAGGCATTATGGGCCTATAGAACTGCATACAAAAATCCTATGGCTTTTTCTCCGTATAAGATGGTTTATGGAAAAGCATGTCACTTACCTCTTGAACTTGAACATAAAGCATATTGGGCTATTAAAGATCTCAACTATGACTTCAAACTTGCTGGTGAGAAGAGGTTATTTGATATTAGCTCACTTGATGAATGGAGAACCCAAGCCTATGAGAGTGCCAAGCTATTCAAAGAAAAAGTCAAACGCTGGCATGACAAAAGGATACAAAAGCGTGAGTTTAATGTAGGTGATTATGTGTTATTATTCAACTCTCATTTAAGATTTTTTGCAGGAAAACTTCTCTCTAAATGGGAAGGTCCTTACGTTATCGAGGAGGTCTATCGTTCCGGTGCCATAATAATCAACAACTTCGAAGGCCCATGTCCGAGGGTGGTGAACGGTCAAAGAAGTAAACATTATATCTCAGGTAATCCTATCAATGTTGAAACTAATATTGTTGAGACCGTAACCCCTGAAGAATACATAAGTGACACTTTCCAGAACGTTCCAGACTCCGAAAAGGAATAGGTATGTGGTACGATGAGTAAACCGACTCCAAAACAATTCTAATGGCAATTTTTATCCGTTTTGGAATATTTAAGAATTTTAGGAAGAAAGAAGTAATCCGGGAAGGACACAAGGCCTGCACGAGGGTGGAGGGTGCGCCCACCCTTCCGTGGACACCTCGGTGCCTCCGCTCTGTTTTCTTGCACGCTACGTCGGTAAAATTCATTATATGTGGCCACCTCGTGTGCCTCCCGGACTCCGTTTTCTTGCACGTTACGTATTTTGGTTGGTAAAAATTCATTATATAATCCCCCAAAAATTTTGACCATCGTATCATGCAAATATCCTCTGTTTTCGTTTCGAGCTGTTTCTGTTACAGACTTAGAGCAATATGTCGTCTCAGGATTCGAAAGGGGAAAGCTATGTGGCTGATTTCCTTGCAGACCCTAAGGTCTACGGGGACTTGGAGCATGATGGCTGGACCATTGAAGAATAGGAAGACTATGAGCCTAAGGGAAAGGAGGAGACGAGTTCAGACGAAGACGAAGCCCCATTACTTAAACCAAGGGACATGCATGTGGAGTTTAAAAAGTCAAGCCTCCCTAATAGAGCAAAGAAACCAAAGATCGAGTTTATCCCTTTTTGTCTCTTGCAGGAAAATAAACAGGAATTATGCAAAAGAATATGAAGTCTTGAGCAGGAGATCGATGACCTAAAGGAGCAAAATACTATACTCAAGCGTAAATTGAGGAAGAAGCCTATATCATCAACAACTCCTACTTCACCACCTCCGAGGACATAATCACATGGGTATGGGCACTCCCCTTGGCAACTGCCAAGCTTGGGGGAGGTGCCCCGGTATCGTATCACCATCACACTCCTATCTTTACCGTTTTATTTAGTTCGATCCTTTTAGTATTATCTTGATCTAGTAGATTGAAGTTTTAGTATCAATTAGTTTTGAGTTTTGCTTTGTGATCTCCTTATGTAATCGAGTCCGTGAGCTATCTATAATAAAGATTAGTGTTGAGTCAAGAGCTTTGCTATGTTGCTATGATCTTGAGAAAGTAGAAAGAATAAAAAGAATAAAAGAGTTCATATTGATCTTATGGATAGTAATGACTTCACACATAGAAAGTATGAGGCATAAAAGTTGTTGAGAGTTGACAAACGTAGTTTTGGTCATCGTTGCAATTAATAGGAAGTAATGAGGAAAGAGACGTTTCACATACAAATATACTATCTTGGACATCTTTTATGATTGTGAAGCACTCATTAAGTATGACATGCTAAAAGAGTTGATGTTGGACAAGGAAGACAACGTAATGGTTTATGTTTTCTCACGTCAAGTATATTGTCATTGACTTTCCAAACATGTTGAGCTTGCCTTTCCCCCTCATGCTAGCCAAATTCCTTGCACCAAGTAGAGATACTACTTGTGCTTCCAAATATCCTTAAACCCAGTTTTGCCATGAGAGTCCACCATACCTACCTATGGATTGAGTAACATCCTTCAAGTAAGTTGTCATGTTGCAGGCAATAAAAATTGCTCCCTAAATATGTATGACTTATTTGTGCAGAGAAAATAAGATTTATACGATCTTGTTATGGAAGCAATAAAAGCGACGGACTGCATAATAAAGGTCCATATACAAGTGGCAATATAAAGTGACGTTCTTTTGCATTAAGATTTTGTGCATCCAACCCTAAAAGCACATGACAACCTCTGCTTCCCTCTGCGAAGAGCCTATCTTTTACTTTATGTTTTTACTTTATGCTTGAGTCAAGGTGATCTTCACCTTTCCCTTTTTCATTTTATCCTTTGGCAAGCTCCTCGTGTTTGAAAGATCATGATATATATATATATATATATATATATATATATATATATATATATATATATATATATATATATATATATATATATATAATTGGATGTAGGTTAGCATGAATCATTATTGTTGACATCACCTAAAGGTTATTGTTGGGAGGTAACACAATAAGCCCCTATCTTTAGGATGTTCGGTTGAAACTCCATAACCACAAGTATTGCATGAGTGTTAGCAATTGTAGAAGACTACATGATAGTTGAGTATGTGGAGTTGCTGAAAAGCTCTATTCTTGACTCTTTCTGATGTTATGATAAATTGCAGTTGCTTCAATGACTGAGATTATAGTTTGTTAGTTCCCAATGAAGTTTCTGAACCATACTTTACATTGTGAATTAATTGTTACTTGAGCATAAGAAATCATATGATAAAATCTATTTATGTTGCTATTATAAGAATGATCATGATGCCCTCATGTCCATATTATATATTTTATCGACACCTCTATCTCTAAACATGTGGACATATTTTTCGATTTCGGCTTCCGCTTGAGGACAAGCGAGGTCTAAGCTTGGGGGAGTTGATACGTCCATTTTGCATCATGCTTTTATATCAATATTTATTGCATTATGGGCTGTTATTACATATTATATCTCAATACTTATGGCTATTCTCTCTTATTTTACAAGGTTTACCATGAAGAGGGGGAATGCCCGCAGCTGGAATTCTGGCTGGAAAAGGAGCAAACATTGGAAACCTATTCTGCACAGCTCCAAAAAATCCTGAAACTCCACGGAACTTATTTTTGGAATTAATAAGAATTATTGAGCGAAAGAAACACCAGAGGGGACCCACACCCTGGCCAGGAGGGTGGGGGGCGCGCCCACCACCACCGGGCGCGCCTGCCTCCTAGGCCCCGGTGGACCTTCGTGCCCATCTTCTGCTATATGAAGGCTTTTACCCTGGAAAAAATCAGAGGCAAGCTTACGGGACGAAACTCCGCTGCCATGAGGCAGAACCTTGGCGGAACCATCTAGGGCTCCGGCGGAGCTGTTCTGCCGGGGAAACTTCCCTTCGGGAGGGGGAAATCATCACCATCGTCATCACCAACGATCCTCTCATCGGGAGGGGGTCAATCTCCATCAACATCTTCACCAACACCATCTCCTCTCAAAACCCTAGTTCATCTCTTGTATCCAATCTTGTATCAAAACCACAAATTGGTACCCGTGGGTTGCTAGTAGTGTTGATTACTCCTTGTAGTTGATGCTAATTGGTTTACTTGGTGGAAGATCATATGTTTAGATCCTTTATGCATATTATTACTCCTCTGATTATGAACATGAATATGCTTTGTGAGTAGTTATGTTTGTTCCTGAGGACATGGGTGAAGTCTTGCTATTAGTAGTCATGTGAATTTGGTATTCGTTCGATATTTTGATGAGATGTATGTTGTCTCTCCTCTAGTGGTGTAATTTGAGCATCGACTACATGACACTTCACCATTATTTGGGCCTATAGGAAGGCATTGGGAAGTAATAAGTAGATGATGGGTTGCTAGAGTGACAGAAGCTTAAACCCTAGTTCATACGTTGCTTCGTAAGGGGCTGATTTGGATCCATATGTCTAATGCTGTGGTTAGGTTTACCTTAATACTTCTTTTGTAGTTGCGGATGCTTGCAATAGGGGTTAATCATAAGTGGGATGCTTGTCCAAGTAAGGGCAGTATCCAAGCACCGGTCCACCCACATAGCAAATTATCAAAGTACCGAACACGAATCATATGAGCGTGATGAAAACTAGCTTGACGATAATTCCCATGTGTCCTCGGGAGCTCTTTTCTCATTATAAGAAATTGTCCAGGCTTGTCCTTTGCTACAGAAATGATTGGGCCACCTTGCTGCACTTTATTTACTTTCATTGCTTGTTACTCGTTACAATTTATCTTATCGCAAAACTATCTGTTACCTACAATTTCAGTGCTTGTAGAGAAAACCTTACTGAAAACCGCTTGTCATTTCCTTCTGCTGCTCGTTGGGTTCGACACTCTTACTTATCAAAAGGACTACGATAGATCCCCTATACTTGTGGGTCATCAGATGCACCCTAGCTTCTTGAACGGCGTGAGGTCCTGACGTTGCATTCCTATGCGAGTTCGGACGTCAGCTCGCGATATAGGGCCGTGGTGGAACATCCCCTTCTCGTCGACGACTTCTTTCATGATGATTGTCGCAATGTCCCTCTGGATGCGAAAGAAGTCATCTCTAAGTTTATAATCCGCTTCTCCATGAGATTCTACCCACCTGCGGATATGATCATCATTTCTGTTTGTCATGCGAAGCTTTTGGTGATCCCTTCCGAACTCCATAATGAGATGGAGGAGGTAGAATCCATCGTTCTTGCTTGGTTTTGGGACATGGATGCAGCAGAAGTTAGTTTTATGCGAGAAACCCGTCTTCTTGTTCCTTTGTTTCCTAATCTGCAGGTGGCCACCCCTCAAGCTGAAGCCTTGGAGAGCATCATCTAAAATATTCATTACGTGGGTGTAGTCCTTCTTCTCGTAATTTCTGGTAGGGTCGAAATACACGGCGTGAGAGACTCGTGGGTAAAGAACGATAAGGACGGCGCGCCCGTTGCTGTGAAAAAAACACACCTCAAATTATTATCCATACGAGCGAGAAGGAATGACTGAAATGTACAAAATGGTTGTCCGACACTGACTTATTTTGGATGATAAGGCAGGAGGACAATTTCCTGGTCCTTATTCTGTACCATGAAATTTTGAAGGTACTCCCTAGCAGTTTTACGCTCAAAGTAGCTAAGACTCAAGAAGGACTCGTGCATGTCGTATGGATCCACCACACAGATTTGTGAGACTTCTTCTCTCTTCATGACGGAGCTCATATGTAGCGCAAAAAGGCGGACGATTGTACAATCGAGCCGCCTTGTCCGAAATATCTTGAAGATATGCTCAAACCGCAGGAAGAACACCTCCGTGGGCCGTGTGTGCAGGTAGCACTTCCCCTGAGGGACACAAGCCGCGTATGTCGGATATCCTGGATCCTTCGAGGCTAGTTGGCTTTTCTGAGTCGACAACACATGGTTATGCAGTGTCCCGAGATCCCCTGATATTGCCTCCAGCGGTTTCGTGGCTTGGAACATGGCCGCACCTTTGAGAAGTACACGCTCTTCAAAATCCGTCATCTGGCTGCTATGTCCTCTGGCTTGTTTGTAGGCAGCAGAGCCTCTTTTCCCCAGTCTCTTTCTCTCCTTTTTCTTGGGCCGACCTTCCAGAACCTTCCTTAACCCCTGCCCCGGTGTTTTCGGGCTAAGCACTATGCGACCCTCGGCTAGTTGAGCCTGTGTTGAGGCGGCATCTTCAGGCGTGCCCTGTGAGGATTGCATGAAGAGAGACATCTTGCAATCCCTACTAGGACGTCCCTGCCCGGGCAGATCATCCATGTCCTCATCAGCATGCTGATAGCCCGAGTCGTCATATGGCTGACTGATACGTCGATTTTGCATCATGCTTTTATATCAATATTTATTGCATTATGGGCTGTTATTACACATTATATCTCAATACTTATGGCTATTCTCTCTATTTTACAAGGTTTACCATGAAGAGAGGGAATGCCAGGCAGCTGGAATTCGGCCGAAAAGGAGCAAACATTGAAACCTATTCTCAGACCGCTCCCAAAATCCTGAAATTCCACGAAACTTATTTTTGGAATAAATAAGAATTATTGAGCGGAAGAAAAACCTCAGGGGCCCCACCCCTGGCCAGGAGGGTGGGGCCACCCCCCACTGGCGCCTGCCTCCTGGGCCCCCACCGCCCCCGGTGTCCATCTTCGCTATATGAAGGCTTTTACCTCGAAAAATTCGTGGGCAAGCTTACGGGATCTAAACTCCGCCACCACGAGGCGGAACCTCATGGAACTAATCTAGGGCTCCGCGAGCTGTTCTACTGGGACACTTCCTCTGGGAGGGAAATCATCACCATCGCTCATCACCAATGATCCTCTCATCGGGAGGGGTCAATCTCCATCAACATCTTCACCAGCACCATCTCCTCTCAAAACCCTAGTTCATCTCTTGTATCCAATCTTGTATCCAAACCACAAATTGGTACTTGTGGGTTGCTAGTAGTGTTGATTACTCCTTGTAGTTGATGCTAATTGGTTTACATGGTGGAAGATCATATGTTCAGATCCTTTATGCATATTATTACTCCTCTGATTATGAACATGAATATGCTTTGTGAGTAGTTACGTTTGTTCCTGAGGACATGGGTGAAGTCTTGCTATTAGTAGTCATGTGAATTTGGTATTCGTTCGATATTTTGATGAGATGTATGTTGTCTCACGTCTAGTGGTGTTATGTGAACGTCGACTACATGACACTTCACCATTATTTGGGCCTAGAGGAAGGCATTGGGAAGTAAAAAGTAGATGACGGGTTGCTAGAGTGACAGAAGCTTAAACCCTAGTTTATGCGTTGCTTCGTAAGGGGCTGATTTGGATCCATAAGTCTAATGCTGTGGTTAGGTTTACCTTAATACTTGGCTTCGTAAGTCAATGTTATATTCATGCCCCAATCATGAGCTCTCCAGAGAAATGATTATTCAAAAATTTTATGCTTGGCTTTCTCCCAATGATCGCAACATGCTCGATAGTTCCTGTGCTGGTTCTTATATGCTGAAGACTATTGAATTCAAGTGGGACTTATTGGAAAGAATTAAACGCAACTGTGAAGATTGGGGTTCCGGCGATGGTAAGGAGTCAGGTATGACACTTAAGTTTGATTGTGTTAAATCTTTCATGGATACCGATGCTTTTCGTGGATTTAGCGCTAAATATGGACTTGACTCTGAGATAGTAGCTTCTTTCTGTGAATCTTTTGCTACTCACGTTGATCTCCCTAAGGAGAAGTGGTTTAAATATAATCCTCCCATTGAAGTAAAAGTAGTTGCACCTATTACAGTTGAAGAAAAGACTGTCACCTATAGTGATTCTATTGTTCCTATTACTTATATTGAGAAACCTCCTTTTCCTGTTAGGATAAAGGATGATGCTAAAACTTCGACTGTTGTTCGTAAGAGTAATACTAGGACTTATACACCTCCTGAGAAAATCAAAGTTGAACCTAGTATTGCTATGGTTAAAGATCTCTTGGATGATGATTTAGATGGGCATGTTATTTATTTCTGTGGTGAGACTGCTAATATTGCTAGACCAGATACTAAGATACATAGACCTGTGGTAGGCATGCCTGTTATTTCTGTTAAAATAGGAGATCATTGTTATCATGGCTTATGTGATATGGGTGCTAGTGCTAGTGCAATACCCTATGACTTATATAAAGAAATTATGCACGACATTTCACCAGTTGAATTGGAAGACATTGATGTTACTATTAAGCTTGCTAATAGGGATACCATTAAACCAGTTGGGATTGTTAGAGATGTTGAAGTCTTGTGTGGGGAGGTTAAATATCCTGCTGATTTTCTTGTTCTTGGTTCCCCACAAGATGACTTTTGTCCCATTATTTTTGGTAGACCCTTCTTGAATACTGTTAATGCTAAGATTGATTGTGAAAAAGATACTGCCACAATTGGCTTAAAAGGTATGTCTCGTGAGTTTAATTTTGCTAAGTTTCATAGACAACCTCGTGAAAGAGAATCACCTAGTAAGGATGAGATTATTGGTCTTGCTTCTATTGCCCTGCCTCCTACTGATCCGTTCGAACAATATTTGCTTGACCATGAAAATGATATGTTTATGAAGGAAAGAAGGGAAATAGATGAACTGTTCCTTAAACAGGAACCTATTATGAAACGCAACCTTCCCGTTGAAATTCTCTGGGATCCCCCTCCACCCAAGGGTGATCCCATGTTTGAACTCAAACCATTACCTGATAATCTTAAGTATGCCTATCTTGATGAAAAGAAAATATATCATGTTATTATTAGTGCTAACCTTTCAGAGCAAGAAGAAGAAAGATTATTGAAAACTCTGAAGAAGCACCGCGCTGCTATTGGATATACTCTAGATGATCTTAAAGGCATTAGTCCCACGTTATGCCAACATAAAATTAATTTGGAGGATGATGCCAAACCAGTTAGAGATCCTCAACGACGATTGAATCCCAAGATGAAAGAAGTGGTAAGAAAGGAGATACTAAAGTTCCTTGAGGCAGGTATAATTTACCCCGTTGCTGATAGTGAATGGGTGAGCCCTGTCCACTGTGTTCCTAAAAAGGGAGGTATTTGTTGGGAACATAGTAATTTCAAAAAATTTCCTACGCACACGCAAGATCATGGTGATGCATAGCAACGAGTGGGGAGAGTGTTGTCCACGTACCCTCGTAGACTGAAAGCGGAAGCGTTAGAACAATGCGGTTGATGTAGTCGTACGTCTTCACGGCCCGACCGATCAAGCACCGAAACTACGGCACCTCCGAGTTCTAGCACACGTTCAACTCG
Source organism: Aegilops longissima (assembly GCA_021605205.1). Classification (NCBI taxonomy): domain Eukaryota; kingdom Viridiplantae; phylum Streptophyta; class Magnoliopsida; order Poales; family Poaceae; genus Aegilops; species Aegilops longissima. The sequence goes on from CM038678.1 coordinate 789,569,653, forward strand.
ATGACGTTCACCGTACTCCGATCAAGCAGAATGTCGGGGAAGAGTTCCGTCAGCACGACGGCGTGGTGACGATCTTGATGTTCTACTGTTGCAGGGCTTCGCCTAAGCACCACTACAATATTATCGAGGAGAACTATGGTGGAGGGGGGCACCGCACACGGCTAAGAGATCAAGAGATCAATTGTTGTATCTATGGGGTGCCCCCCTCCCCGTATATAAAGGAGTAGAGGAGGGGGTCGGCCAAGGGGTGGAGTTTCTAGGGGAGTCCAACCCCATCGGGAGTAGGACTCCCCTTTCCTATTAGGAGAGGGAGAGGGAAGGAAGAGGAGGAGGGAAGAAGGAAGGGGCCGCCCCCTCCAATTCAGATTGGGCTTGGGGGGGCGCCTCCTTTCTCCTTTCCCCTCCTTTCCACTAAGGCCCAATAAGGCCCATATACCTCTCGGGGGGTTCCGATAACCTCCCGGAGCTCCGGTATTGTCCCAATCTCACCCGGAACCTTTCCGGTGTCCAAATATAGTCGTCCAATATATCAATCATTATGTCTTGACCATTTCGAGACTCCTCGTCATGTCCGTGATCACATCCGGGACTCTGAACAATCTTCGGTACATCAAAACTCATAAACTCATAATAAAACTGTCAAGGAAACCTTAAGCTTGCGGACCCTATGGCTTTGAGAACTATGTAGACATGACCGAGAACCGTTTCCGGTCAATAACCAATAGCAGAACCTGGATGCCCATATTGGCTCCTACATATTCTATGAAGATCTTTATCGGTCAAACCGCATAACAACATACGTTGTTCTCTTTGTCATCGGTATGTTACTTGCCCGAGATTCGATCGTCGGTATCCCAATACCTAGTTCAATCTCTTTACCGGCAAGTCTCTTTACTCGTTACGTAATGCATCATTCCGTAACTAACTCATTAGCTACATTGCTTGCAAGGCTTATAGTGATGTGCATTACCGAGAGGGCCCAGAGATACCTCTCCGACAATCGGAGTGACAAAACCTAATCTCGAAATACGCCAACTCAACATGTACCTTTGGAGACACCTGTAGAGCTCCTTTATAATCACCCAGTTACGCCAGACGCTTTGGTAGCACACAAAGTGTTCCTCCGTAAACGGAGTTGCATAATCTCATAGTTGTAGGAACTTGTATAAGTCATGAAGAAAGCAATAGCAACATACTAAACGACAAGTGCTAAGCTAACGGAATGGGTCAAGTCAATCACATCATTTTGCTAATGAGGTGATCCCGTTAATCAAATGACAACACATGTCTATGGTTAGGAAACATAACCATCTTTGATTAATGAGCTAGTCAAGTAGAGGCATACTAGTGACATTAAGTTTGTCTATGTATTCACACATGTATCATGTTTCCGGTTAATACAATTCTAGCATGAATAATAAACATTTATCATGATATGAGGAAATAAATAATAACTTTATTATTGCCTCTAGGGCATATTTCCTTCAGTCTCCCACTTGCACTAGAGTCAATAATCTAGATTACATTGTAACGATTCTAACACCCATGGAGTCTTGGTGCTGATCATGTTTTGCTCGTGGAAGAGGCTTAGTTAACGGGTCTGCAACATTCAGATTCGTATGTATCTTGCAAATCTCTATGTCTCCCACCTGGACTTGGTCCCGGATGGAATTGAAGCGTCTCTTGATGTGCTTGGTCCTCTTGTGAAATCTGGATTCCTTTGCCAAGGCAATTGCACCAGTATTGTCACAGAAGATCTTCATTGGTCCCGATGCACTAGGTATGACACCTAGATCGGAAATGAACTCCTTCATCCATACTCCTTCATTTGCTGCTTCCGAAGCAGCTATGTACTCCGCTTCGCATGTAGATCCCGCCACGATGCTTTGTTTAGAACTGCACCAACTGACAGCTCCACTGTTCAATATAAACACGTATCCGGTTTGCGATTTAGAATCGTCCGGATCAGTGTCAAAGCTTGCATCAACGTAACCATTTACGACTAGCTCTTTGTCACCTCCATAAATGAGAAACATATCCTTAGTCCTTTTCAGGTATTTCAGGATATTCTTGACCGCTGTCCAGTGATCCACTCCTGGATTACTTTGTTACCTCCCTCCTAAACTTATTGCTAAGCATACATCAGGTATGGTACACAGCATTGCATACATGATAGAGCCTATGGCTGAAGCATAGGGAACATCTTTCATTTTCTCTATCTTCTGCTGTGGTCGGGCATTGAGTCGACTCAACTTCACACCTTGTAATACAGCAAGAACCCTTTCTTTGCCTGATCCATTTTGAACTTTTTCAAAACTTTATCAAGGTATGTGCTTTGTGAAAGTCCAATTAAGCGTCTTGATCTATCTCTATAGATCTTGATGCCCAATATGTAAGCAGCTTCACCGAGGTCTTTCATCGAAAAACTTTTATTCAAGTATCCCTTTATGCTATCCAGAAATTCTATATCATTTCCAATCAACAATATGTCGTCCACATATAATATTAGAAATGCTACAGAGCTCCCACTCACTTTCTTGTAAATACAGGCTTCTCCAAAAGTCTGTGTAAAACCATATGCTTTGATCACACTATCAAATCGTTTATTCCAACTCTGAGAGGCTTGCACCAGTCCATAAATGGATCGCTGGAGTTTGCACACTTTGCTAGCACCTTTTGGATCGACAAACCTTCCGGTTGCATCATATACAATTCTTCTTCCAGAAATCCATTCAGGAATGCAGTTTTGACATCCATTTGCCATATTTCATAATCATAAAATGCGGCAATTGCTAACATGATTCGGATAGACTTAAGCATCGCTACGGGTGAGAAAGTCTCATCGTAGTCAACCCCTTGAACTTGTCGAAAACCTTTCACAACAAGTCGGGCTTTGCAGACAGTTACATTACCATCAGCGTCAGTCTTCTTCTTGAAGATCCATTTATTCTCGATGGCTTGCCGATCATCGGGCAAGTCAACCAAAGTCCATACTTTGTTCTCATACATGGATCCCATCTCAGATTTCATGGCCTCAAGCCATTTTGCGGAATCTGGGCTCATCATCGCTTCCTCATAGTTCGTAGGTTCGCCATGGTCAAGTAACATGACTTCCAGAATAGGATAACCGTACCACTCTGGTGCGTATCTTACTCTAGTTGACCTACGTGGTTCCGTAGTAACTTGATCTGAAGTTTCATGATCGATATCATTAGCTTCCTCACTGATTGGTGTAGTCGTCACAGGAACCGGTTCATGTGATGAACTATTTTCCAATAAGGGAGCAGGTACAGTTACCTCATCAAGTTCTACTTTCCTCCCACTCATTTCTTTCGAGAGAAACTCCTTCTCAAGAAAGGATCCGAATTAAGCAACAAAAGTCTTGCCCTCAGATCTATGACAGAAGGTGTACCCAATAGTCTCTTTTGGGTATCCTATGAAGACACATTTCTCCGATTTGGGTTCGAGCTTATCTGGTTGAAGTTTCTTCACATAAGCATCGCAGCCCCAAACTTTAAGAAATGACAACTTTGGTTTCTTGCCAAACCACAGTTCATAAGGCGTCGTCTCAACGAATTTTGATGGTGCCCTATTTAACGTGAATGTGGCCGTCTCTAAAGCATAACCCCAAAACGATAGCGGTAAATCAGTGAGAGACATCATAGATCGCACCATATCTAGTAAAGTACGATTACGACGTTCGGACACACCATTTCATCAGTTGTGAAACTATTCCGCATTGTTTCAAATGTAAACCAAACTCGTAACTCAAATATTCTCCTCCACGATCAGATCGTAGAAACTTTATTTTCTTGTTACGATAATTTTCGACTTCACTCTGAAATTCTTTGAACTTTTCAAATGTTTCTGACTTATGTTTCATCAAGTAGATATACCCATATCTGCTCAAATCATCTGTGAAGGTGAGAAAATAACGATACCCGTCGCGAGCCTCAACATTCATTGGACCACACACATCGGTATGTATGATTTCCAACAAATCAGTTGCTCGCTCCATAGTTCCGGAGAACGGCGTTTTAGTCATCTTGCCCATGAGGCATGGTTCGCAAGTACCAAGTGATTCATAATCAAGTGATTCCAGAAGTCCATGGGTATGGAGTTTCTTCATGCGCTTTACACCAATATGACCCAAACGGCAGTGCCACAAATAAGTTGCACTATCATTATCAACTCTGCATCTTTTGGCTTCAACATTATGAATATGTGTATCACTACTATCGAGATTTAATAAAAAATAGACCACTCTTCAAGGGTGCATGACCATAAAAGATATTACTCATATAAATAGAACAACCATTATTCTCTGATTTAAATGAATAACCGCCTCGCATCAAACAAGATCCAGATATAATGTTCATGCTCAACGCTGGCACCAAATAACAATTATTCAGGTCTAAAACTAATCCGAAGGTAGATGTAGAGGTAGCGTGCCGACCGCGATCACATCGACTTTGGAACCATTTCCCACGCGCATCGTCACCTCGTCCTTAGCCAATCTTCGCTTAATCCGTAGTCCCTGTTTCGAGTTGAAATATTAGCAACATAACCAGTATCAAATACCCAGGTGCTACTGCGAGCATTAGTAAGGTACACATCAATAACATGTATATCACATATACCTTTGTTCACCTTGCCATCCTTCTTATCCGCCAAATACTTGGGGCAGTTCCGCTTCCAGTGACCAGTCTGCTTGCAGTAGAAGCACTCAGTCTCAGGCTTAGGTCCAGATTTGGGTTTCTTCTCTTGAGCAGCAACTTGTTTGTTGTTCTTCTTGAAGTTCCCCTTCTTCTTCCCTTTACCCTTTTTGTTGAAACTGGTGGTCTTATTGACCATCAACACTTGATGCTCCTTCTTGATTTCTACCTCCGCAGCCTTTAGCATTGCGAATAGCTCGGGAATAGTCTTGTCCATCCCTTGCATATTATAGTTCTCATGAAGCTCTTGTAGCTTGGTGGTAGTGATTGAAGAATTCTGTCAATGACACTATCATCAGGAAGATTGACTCCCAGTTGAATCAAATGATTATTATACCCAGACATTTTGAGTATATGTTCACTGACATAACTATTCTCCTCCATCTTGCAGCTATAGAACTTATTGGAGACTTCATATCTCTCAATCCGGGCATTTGCTTGAAATATTAACTTCAACTCCTGAACATCTCATATGCTCCATGACGCTCAAAACGCCATCAAGTCCCGGTTCTAAGCCGTAGCATGGCACACTGAATTATTGAGTAGTCATCAGCTTTGCTCTGCCAGACGTTCTTAACATTGTCAGTTGCATCTGCAGCAGGTGATGGAGTCCCGGATTAGGGGGTGTCCGGATGGCCGGATTCCTGGACTATGAAGATACAAGATTGAAGACTTCGTCCCGTGTCCGGATGGGACTTTCCTTGGCGTGTAAGGCAAGCTTGGTGATACAGATATGTAGATCTCCTCCCATTGTAACCGCCTCTGTGTAACCCTAGCCCTCTCCGGTGTCTATATAAACCGGAGGGTTTTAGTCTCAGAGGATCTAACCACAATCATACCATAGGCTAGCTTCTAGGGTTTAGCCTCTCTGATCTCGTGGTAGATCTACTCTTGTACTACCCATATCATCAATATTAATCAAGAAGGAGTAGGGTTTTACCTCCATCGAGAGGGCACGAACCTGGGTAAAAACATCGTGTCCCTTGTCTCCTGTTACCATCCGCCTAGACGCACAGTTCGGGACCCCCTACCCGAGATCCGCCGGTTTTGACACCGACATTGGTGCTTTCATTGAGAGTTCCTCTGTGCCGTCGCCAACAGGAAGGATGCCTCATCCCGTCTTTAAAGATGACACTGTTGCTAAAGGTGCTTTGGCTATCGGCCAAACTCTACGGCTACGCGGTTTCCTTATGACCGCCTGTTCGGCCGCCGCGCCGAGGATGACTTCTTGGGTCATCAAAAGCAATCCTCACGTCAACTCGGAACTCGCCGAGCAGTTAGATCCGACGGAGCTCTCTTCCTTAAACGAGCTCCTAGATTGCATCGCCGCCCTGGGAGTCACTACAGACTACGATCAGATTGGGCCTAAACCCGATCTGAGAGAGATTAACTCTCCCTAGGTCACCCATCACGTTTCTGTGGTGGAGGAACAATGCGGCGACCCTTCATTTAAATACATTATAATTGAGCACTTTCCCTTCCCTCTCAGGCCATTAGCATTCCTATCCGTTGGATCGTCACTTTTAGGCTTTTTAGCCGCCAGATTTGCTCTTAATCCCACCTAAATCTCACGTACACGCTAACTCGTGCGCCAGGCTGCGCTAGCCTTATCGGGCTGCTGCTCCGGTGGTTTTTTTGGGCGCTTGTGATTAAATTGGGCCTACAGGGCCTGTAACAGCTTCCCATCCTCCAACCCAAAAGAACAGGACGCTCGCTACCCCTGGCTTTCGTTCCCAATGTCTCTGGCTCCTAGCCTTCGCATGGCGGCGCCTCCGAAGAGATTGATCCCTTCGTCTTCTCAGAAATCTCGACCGACGAAAGAGTGCAGCGACCAATCGATCCCCTCGCCCTCTCTTTCTACAGCATCGCCTATCCTTCGCCTAAATATTTTTGATGCAGTGCCAGTTTAGGGCCAGAGAGGTAACAGGCGGAGAGGCCAGACGACAGATGTGATGCAGGCCGAGGCCAATCGTCATTTTGCTATTCAGTAGTTCGTCGTGCGAAACTGCTCCGCTATGGTTTGAAGGAAGCAATCACTCTTCAGTTTTTGGAGGCATTCATGGCGGATGATGTGCTCCCCATGCTGGCGGTGATTAGTGGATTTATCCCTGTATGTTTTCCACTCTTCTGCTGCTTCAGTTCACGTGCGTGCACATATGTTTCCTCATCTTGCCCTCTTCGATCACCGCTTTATCTTTATTTTTTTCAGGTATGATTTCTTCGTCCACATGACATTGTGGTAATATCCTCCCAATCCCAATTTTGTACAGGGATATTCATAATGGCTCTGGTTAATTGGTTAAGGCAGATATTGGAGACTGATTCTCACCTTTTATTTATTTGGGAACTCCAAGACTATGAAGATACAAGATTGAAGACTTTGTCCCGTGTCCGGATGGGACTTTCCTTGGCATGGAAGGCAAGCTTGGCGATACGGATATGTAGATCTCCTACCATTGTAACCGACTCTGTAACCCTAACCTATCCGTGTCTATATAAACCGGAGGGTTTTAGTCCGTGGGGATCTAACAACAATCATACCATAGGCTAGCTTCTAGGGTTTAGCCTCCTTGATCTCGTGGTAGATCTACTCTTGTACTACCCATATCATCAATATTAATCAAGCAGGAGTAGGGTTTTACCTCCATCGAGAGGGCCCGAACCTGGGTAAAAACATCGTGTCCCTTGTCTCCTGTTACCATCCGCCTAGACGCATAGCTCGGGACCCCCTACCGAGATCCGCCGGTTTTGACACCAACATTGGTGCTTTCATTGAGAGTTCCTCTGTGTCGTCACCGATAGGCCCGATGGCTCCTTCGATCATCAACAATGACGCGGTCCAGGGTGAGACTTTTCTCCCCGGATAGATCTTCGTGTTCGGCAGCTTTGTACTGCGGGCCAATTCGCTTGGCCATCTGGAGCAGATCGAAAGCTACACCCCTAGCCATGAGGTCAGATTTGGAAGTTTGAACCATACGGCCGATATCCGCGGAGACTTGATCTTCGATGGATTCGAGCCGCAGCCAAGCGTGCCGCACTGTCTCGATGGGCATGATCTAACTCCGCGGCCGAACAGTGCCCTGGAGGGCGCACTGGTATCCGCTCCGACCCTTAATCCGGAGCCGGGTTCCCCAATCGAGGATGAGTGGTTGGACACCGCCTCAGGGGCTATAATCTCTACGGCGGTCGAGCCGAACTCTATCCCTGTCCTTTGAGAAGACCTCGACTCCAGGGTGCCGGACTCCTCTCCGGACTCCAAACCCTCCGCGCCCCTGCCAATCGGATCCGATTGGGCGCCGGTCATGGAGTTCACGGTCATGACATCTTTCAGCACTCGCCTTTGGCGACATCCTGAATTCACTAAAGTCTCTCTTTATCCGGAGAGCCCTGGCCGGACTACGGTCAGAAGGTTGGGATGCGGACGATGAAGAAATTCAACGCCCACCCACCACCCACTTCAGAGCGATCGTCGAAAAGCTTACACGACGTGCTCGATTTCGACTCCGAAGACATCGACGGTATGGACGACGATGTAGGAGACAACAATGAACCAACACCTATAGGACGCTGGACAACCTCATCCCATGATGTATACATGGTGGATACACCTAAAGGAAATGAAGACGAGGAACAATGGGACGCTACGAAGGATAAATCCCTCGAAAAGCAGTCAAAATGGCAACGTAAACGCTGAACAAAGTCCCGCCTCAACAAAGACCCAACCATAGAGCAGGGCGAACCGGTGGACAACGAACAAGCTATCGAGCAATCGTCTGAACAAGACAACTTGGATAAACAATCTGTCCCCGGCGAAGACAACAGTCCGGACGATCTCACGCCGGACAGACCATTGGAGCAAAATGACCTCCAGAAAAGGCTCGTCGCCACTGCGCGTAGCCTGAAAAAGCAGAAGCGGAAGCTCAAAACAGCGGAAGATGCACTTAGGATCAGATGGAGCAAAGTACTCAGCACCGCAGATAAGTACGGCGACAGTCGCCGAACAAAGAGCTACCCGAAAAGAAAGCTACTGCCCGAATTCGACGAGGAGGCCTTAGAGCCCTCACAATTAAAAAGCAAGAAGACCACCCGGTCGGATGGACGACCTCATGGAGAAAAGAGAGCGGCGAATGGTGCCGCACACAAGCCAATATGCGATCCGCTTAAGGATTCACATCAAAAGGATGGCCCAGTTAGATCCATCTATGGGCCAAGAAAGCACGCTCGTCAAAGCAATGCAATACGCCAAAATTCCGAAGATCACGACACACCCAAATATAGGGGAGCTGCACACCCCCTATGTTTCACCGATGAGGTTCTGGATCATGAATTTCCAGCGGGATTCAAACCCGTAAACATAGAGGCATACGACGGAACAACAGACCCTGGAGTCTGGATTGAGGATTACATCCTCCACATACACATGGCTAGAGGAGATGATCTCCACGCCATAAAATACTTACCCCTTAAACTCAAAGGGCCAGCTCGGCATTGGCTTAAGAGCCTCCCCGAAAATACCATTGGAAGCTGGGAAGAGCTCGAGGATGCATTTCGGGCAAATTTTTAGGGACCTATGTCCGCCCTCCGGACGCAGACGATCTAAGTCACATAACTCAACAGCCCGGAGAGTCAGCCCGGAAATTCTGGAACAGGTTCCTTACTAAAAAGAACCAAATAGTCGACTGTCCGGACGCCGAAGCCTTAGCAGCTTTCAAACACAACGTCCGAGACGAATGGCTCGCCAGACACCTCGGCCAAGAAAAGCCTAGAACAATGGCCGCATTAACAAGCCTCATGACCCGCTTTTGTGTGGGAGAGGATAGCTGGCTAGCAAGATGCAGCACCAGCGACCCAGGTACATCCGAAATCAGGGATGGAAATGGGAAACCACGGCGCAACAAGGACCAGCGCCGGATTAAAAGGAACAGTCCAAAGAGCATGGCAGTCAACGCCAGATTCAAAAGCTCACGGCAGAACAACAAAAAACTGCCCCTTAAGGACAATAGCGATGAGCTATCCAACTTCAACAAAATATTGGACAAGATATGTCAAATCCACAGTACTCCTGGGAGGCCTGCTAACCATACCCACAGAAATTGTTGGGTCTTCAAACAGTCCGGCAGACTGAACGCCGAACACAAGGGGCTCGACACACCAAGTGAAGATGACGACGAGCACCACAAGCAGAGCCTCGGAAAACAAAAAACTTTCCCACAGGAGGTCAAAACAGTAAACTCACTTCACGTGATCAAAGGGAAAAACAGAGCGGCGCCCACTAAAGGGCGCGCCGCACACTGGTTGTCAAAACCAACCACCTTCGACCATCAGGACTATTCCGAAAATATCCGGAATGCAGGATGGACTGCCTTGATATTGGATCCTATAATCGTCGGACTCCAATATACACATGTCCTCATGGATGGCGACAGTGACATAAACCTGATATATCAGGACACAATCCGCAGGATGGGGATAAACCCATCCAAAATTCGCCGTAGCAACACCTCCTTTAAAGGAGTAATGCCAGGCCCATATGCCCTTTGCACGGGCTCCATACTGCTAGAAGTTGTGTTTGGTTCATCCGACAACTTCCGTCGCGAAAGGTAACTCTTCCATATCGCCCCGTTTAAAAGTAGCCATCAAGCACTATTGGGACGCGAAGCTTTCGCCCGCTTTAACACAATACCGCATTATGCATCTCTAACACTTAAAATGCCCGGTCCACGCGACATCATCTCGTTAAAAGGAAGTATTAAGTGTTACTCGAGCACGGAAGAAGGGGAGACTGCATTGAAAACTCCACAGCTATCCGGCTCTACTAGGCAAAGAACTTGAAATTGGTCATTCAAACCCCGGACATGGCTAGACGAGTCCGGCGCCTACTAGCGGCATACCCCCATACGAGGGGCTGCATGCATGTATAACAAGAGATAAAAGAGCTCAATTTTATTCAATTCTTCGAACCGTACTCTGTTTATTTAATATTAAGTACATCTTTCGCACGATCCTTTTTCTTTCAAACTAAGTTCCTCTCTTTTACAGATGAACAACGAGCTACACCCGTCCAGGATACAGCACAACGGAGACACAGGCGCAGACGTGCAGTAGGGACCCGTTGCAAGGACTCTTTTCAGATTAAGACCCTGCGTAAACCTTTTTTCACTGTCTCTTGTTGATATACGTTCCCCCGGTTCCTTAATATAACCGAGGAGGAGGCTGGTGCTTTGGCATTGGCCGCACCAGAATTTTTGCGTGTACCTGGACACAAGGGGCTTAGGGCATTATTTTGCCCATTTTCATAAAAGACCGAATACCTTAGGGAGTATTCGGCGTCTCGAGTTAGTCCTTATATGCATCAGCTCTGAATCATGTCTTTGGTCAAATGTTGGGTTGCCCGGCTCCTGTGTTTTGTTGCCTTACGCTCCGTTTTCACGGCTAACGCGGCACCAGGAGAACTACTGCGATTGTGCCCCGGTTCGGCCGGGCGAGCACCTCAGTAGAGAAAGCCGAAAACTGACTGTCAAGATATAGCGAGAGACTGGTCAACCACTCGATGACTCACAGGAATTTTTACGATTCCTCCGCATTGGTATTACCATTTAAGAACAAAGAAAATAGAAAAAATAATCTAAAACAAGCACTGACAAAATTGCACGAATATACATAAAAATTGCGCTTTTTAAAAATATGCAAGAGTAAGCATATAGAAGTGGAACTTTTGCAAAAACAAAATCTAAGAACAAATGAATAGTGTCATTGGTATTAACCTTAAAGTAGAATGAAAATGAAGTAAAGACTAAAAAAATAGTATCAAATGATTTTTCTGAAAAAGAATGAATTAGTTATGTTGGTATTTCTTTTAAGAAGGAAAAATTGTTTTTAAAGAAAAACTTGCGCACTACTTTGCACCGAAATTGCACTTTACCATAATATGCAAAAGAAAATCATATAATCATGAATTTTGGCACATACTCCCTCTGTCCCGAGTCACTTGTCGCAGATATGTATGTATCTAGATGTATTTTAGTTATAGATACTTTCATTTCTGCGACGAGTAATTTGAGACGGAGGGAGTATTATATAGTATTTGTATGTATATAATTACGCTTAGCCAAAAACCTACAAAAACAAAAACTAACCAATAATGGAAAGGAAAAAAGAAAAGAAAAACACAACCCAGAAGGGCAAAAATGAGCCCAAGAAGCAATTCGACTGACCCAAACTAGGGGTCAATCGATTCCACACAACCCAACTCACCCCAAAAATGACACAGAAAAAAAGAAAACAACACACATCTCAAAGCAGAATCGGATGGTCACAAAATCGATTGACCCAAATAAGAATTTTCAGCTGACTGGTATATAGCTAAAGTGATTTAAAACCAAACAACAGGAGGATAAAATGTAAAAATAGAACTTCATACTAGTTCCTGGAGTCAGGTCAGGGTGTCATGTACAAAAGTGCAAATTACTACATCGTCGGAGGCGCCAGATTAAAACTTAAATTATGTTGTACCAACGCAGGTTAGGAAATAGCTGAAGAGCAGAATGCGGACATGATGTTAATTAATGAAAGAATGCTGGGACAAGTAATGGTAAACAGTTTTCTCGCTTTATTCAAATGCAAGTTTACCTTGGATCATGCATATAATTTATTTGGTCACACTCTAGCCCTCACATAATCCCAAGATTGACCTAGATAGCTATTTTTCTGAATGACTCCTAATCAAAATCCCAAGAGTTGAGTGCAATAAGTTGGTGTCAGTTTGATTGGTTTAGATTATTATTTTTTTCCCACCAGAGCCATATACATAATAAAAACTGAACCATAGTTTGTGCAATCTAAATATTTGGTGAGCTTTGTTAACTCTGTATCCATCTAGTCGAAGCTCTTGAAAGCCAGTCACTCTACCGCCTTCGACACTTTTCAGTGCAATCTTGCATACTTGGTTGGTGTATCCATTCACCTTCAATAAGCTACTTCATCCGCTTGTGTATCTTTTGCACTGGAATTCATACATCATGATCTTGCGTGACTCCATCGCTGCATCTGCTCACCTTGTATAAGCCACTTCTTCCCACCGTGTGTCGTTATGTAGAGTTTGCATACTGCTCTTTCATATTTAGGGTGGTCAGCATGCATTGATTTACTCCCCCATAATCCTTTGTAAACAGAGCCATCCATCTAGTGGGCAAGTCTTTTTGGGACAATCCGGCCCTGAATACAAACCCAGTCCGAAATAAAAGGGTGCATTATCGCCAACCACCCGGGTTAAACACCAAAAAACAAAAAACCCCTACGGGGCATGGAACCGTACAGGAGGGATGGCTCAACGGACCTTATAAAATTCATAGTACAGAGGGCGCCACACCAACTCATAGCTTTAGAGCATGTTGGATACTCCGGCAGGTGGCCAAAAGTGGCGAAGAGCTTCTGACCCCAGCATCCACAGAGCACCAGCCCAGGGATACCAGTATGGTATTAACAGTCTTCGAGACTTTTGCATCAAACAATATGCGAAAACGAACACTCCGCAGCCTTGCCGAAGTCTACCAAGTAGCCACAATAAATCCATGGAGTGACACGACTATTACCTTTAATGCCAGTGATGAACCTAAATGCCGAACAGCCCGAGCACCAGCAGCATTGGTCCTCAGTCCAATAGTGGACGGCTTTTGCCTTACCAAGGTACTCATGGACGGTGGCAGCGGATTGAACCTCATTTATGAGGAAACCCTTCGAAAAATGGAAATAGACTGGAGCCCCATTGAGCGAAGCAGCACAACCTTTAGAGGAATAATACCCAGTCGGGAAGCGTGCTGCATAGGAAAAATCACACTGGATGTGGTGTTGGGCAGGCCGGATAATTACAGGTCCGAGGAGGTCACGTTCCAAGTGGCCCCGTTCAGTAGCGGATACCACACTCTATTAGGGCGAGAGGCATTCACAATTTTTCAAGCTATACCCCATTACGGGAACATGAAGCTCAAAATGCCCGGGCCCAACGGAATCATCACTCTTGCTAGTGACCCGGACATAGCACTCGCTACAAAACAAGACAGCCGCATTAGCCCTTGAGGCACTATCCAAGCCCTAGCGACCGAGGAACTGATCAAGGCCAGCGCTCCACGGTGAACAGGGACGATGTGATACTCGATAAAAGATCGAAGTCCACCTCCTTTAAACCAGCGGACAAAATAGTCAAATTCCAAGTCCACCCAACGGACCCTACAAAAACAGCCTCCATCGGGGCACAATTAGCCCAGATGTAGACGCTGCACTGCGAGTATTCCTACGCGAAAATTGGGACATTTTTGCCTGACACCCTTCAGACATGCCAGGAATCCCACGCCGGCTGGCCGAGCACAGCCTAAACATCCTAAAAGGATTCAAGCCAGTCAAACAGGCTCTTCGATGTTTCTCCGAACCTAAGAGACAAGCCATGGGAGAGGAGCTAGCCAAACTATTGGAGGCCGGATTCATCAGAGATATAAAACATCCGGAATGGCTAGCAAACCTGGTGATGGTACCAAAGAAGGACAAATCCTGGCGCCTATGCGTCGATTTCAAGGACCTCAACAAGGCTTGCCCAAAGGATCCCTTCCCCCTCCCTCGCATCAATCAAATTATCGACGCTACCGCAGGACACGATTCATTGTGTTTCCTTGACGATACTCCGCTACCATCAAATTAAGATGGCAGAGCTCGACCAAGCCGCAACGGCATTTAGCACCCCATACGCCCATTCTGCTTCAACACAATGCCCTTCGGCTCAAAACGCCGCGCAATATATCAGCGCATGATTCGTATATGTCTAGCAAACCAGATCGGCAAAACAGTGGAGGCATACGAGATGATGTGGTCGTCAAACCAAGCATGTCGAAACTCTATTAGACGACTTGAGGCTCACGTTCGATAATCTCCGAACATATGACATCAAGCTTAACCCGGAAAAATGTGTTTTCGGCGTACCAGCCGGAAAGCTCTGGGCTTCATCGTATCCGGTAGAGGAATTGAAGCAAACCCAGCCAAGATCCGAGCTCTGTCACAATTGGATATCCCAAAGGACCTCAAGCAAATACAAAAATTGACTAGATGCGTGGCGGCTCTAAGCCGCTTTATCTCCCGTTTGGGAGAAAAGGCATTACCTCTTTATCGCCTCCTCAGGCGCACCGAACACTTCAAGTGGATGGATGCCGCCACGGCCGGACTCGAAGAAATAAAAGCCATATTGGCAACAAACCCGGTCCTGGCCGCGCCCAACATGGGCGAACCAATGCTATTATACATCGCGGCAACTCATCAAGTTGTAAGCGCGGTGCTCGTTGTCGAACGAGAAACGGACGGACACAAGTCCCCCCTTCAAAAACCAGTTTACTACGTGTCCACTGTCCTCACTCCATGCAAGTCATGGTATCCGCATTATCAAAAGATAGCGTACGCGATGTTTATGGCATCCCGGAAGCTGCGACAGTATTTTCAAGAGTGTTCGATAACAGTAGCCTCCGAAGTACCTCTTAACGACATTATAAACAACCGCGACGCGACGGGCCGGATTGCCAAATGGGCCATTGAGCTCCTCCCGTTCGACATAACCTATAAAGCACGGTGAGCAATTAAGTCGCAAGTTTTGGCCGACTTCATCGCCGAATGGACTGAAGCCGAACTCCCTAAAGAGTATGGCACATATTCCAACCGGATCATGCACTTCGACGGCTCCAAAATGTTGGCTGGTCTGGGGGCTGGCGTCGTTCTGACATCCCCAATAGGAGATATGGTTCAATACGTACCCCAGATAAAGTATACGGACTCCAACAACGCAGCCGAATACGAGGCCCTTTTACATGGTCTCCGGATGGCAGTATCCGTGGGCATTCAACGCCTAGAGGTGCGCGGGAATTCGAACCTTGCGATATCCCAAATAAATGGAGACTTTGATGCCAAGGATCCGAAAATGGCAGCTTATCGCAACGCCGTCCTAAAAATGTTAGCTCGGTTCAAAGGGCTCGAATTTCACCATATAGCTCGGGAAAACAATCAGGCAGCAGACGTCTTGGCACGCATTGGCGCAAAGCGCGATGTCGT
The DNA here is from genome assembly GCA_021605205.1 of Aegilops longissima. NCBI lineage: Eukaryota > Viridiplantae > Streptophyta > Magnoliopsida > Poales > Poaceae > Aegilops > Aegilops longissima. Next base: position 789,585,450 of record CM038678.1, read on the forward strand.
CCCCCCCAATACCTTCTTAGAGAGGCTGTTCAAGCCATCCGTATTATGGGAAGGTGAGTCCGAAAATAACAGCCCGGACCCAACTGCACTGCCCGACACCAAAAATTCTGACACAATTGGAGGCTCTGCCAACGTAGTAACATCTTCAGCCCAAGTAATAATGTCAGTCATTGCCCCATGGACGGAACCATTCCTAGCTTACCTAACCAGGCAGGAACTTCCCGAGGATCAAAACGAGGCACGCTGCATAGTGCGGCGATCTAAAGCCTATAAAGAACACGAGGGAGAGTGTTGGTGTCAAAACCGGCGGATCTCGGGTAGGGGGTCCCGAACTGTGCATCTAGGCGGATGGTAACAGGAGACAAGGGACACGATGTTTTTACCCAGGTCTAGGGGGATTAATATTGATGATATGGGTAGTACAAGAGTAGATCTACCACGAGATCAGAGAGGCTAAACCCTAGAAGCTAGCCTATGGTATGATTGTTGTTCGTCCTACAGACTAGAACCCTCCGGTTTGTATAGGCACCGAATAGGGTTAGGGTTACACAGAGTCGGTTACAATGGTAGGAGATCTACATATCCGTATCGCCAAGCTTGCCTTCCATGCCAAGGAAAGTCCCATCCGGACACGGGGTGAATTCTTCAATCTTGTATCTTCATAGTCCAGGAGTCTGGCCAAAGGCTATAGTCCGGCTATCCGGACACCCCCTAATCCAGGACTCCCTCAGTAGCCCCTGAACTAGGCTTCAATGACGACGAGTCCGGCGCGCATATTGTCTTCGGCATTGCAAGGCGGGTTCCTCTTCCGAATACTTCATAGAAGATTTTGAACACAAGGATATTGTCCGGTTCTGCAAAATAAGTTCCACATACCACCATAGAGAGAATAACATTTACACAAGTTCAATCTGCTGACGCATTCCGTAGCGTGACATCACACCATGGCCAAGCCTTTATCCGAACCGTTTTCACTGTCCCACCTCAGCGCGTTTAGCGAGGCGGTTTCCTTGGCATGTCTTGTCAAAGCAGAGATCGTGTCCCCTTATTCCGGGATTCTCATCAATACGGGCGTGGGTAACCCAATCGTGCCCGTTGGCATGCCTCCTCTATCGAAGGCGAGTCCCGAACGGTCACGGGGAGGGCTCCTGGTATTCAACCTCTTTATAAAGAGACCAAGGCCCCGCTCCTTTTTCTCAATCTCCATCGAATCCGCCCCTCGCTTGGAGTTCCAACTCCCAAAGCTCCAGATTCGGGCGCTTCGGACCTTTCGATGATGTCCGGCTCCAACCCCCAAGGCCGGTGGATGCCTTCCTCCGTCACGGAAGAAGACGTCCTGAAGCTAAGAGATGCCACGTATCTAACCGGCGAAATCTCGCATAGGCTGCCTGCTCAAGGGCAGGTTATTCCCACTCCCAAGCCTGGTGAAAGCGTGGTGTTCACGTCTCACTTCCTTCGGGGACTAAGTTTCCCGATGGACCCCTTTGTGAGGGGGATCATGTTTTATTATGGGCTGGAATTTCACGACTTGGATCCGGAGTCCATCCTCATCTCGTCGTTCATCGTTGTATGTGAAGTCTTCCTCCGCATTACCCCACACTTCGGATTGTGGCTCAAAACCTTCAAGGTGGAGCCGAAGATGATCAAGGGGCAACAGGCAGAGTGCGGAGGGGCTGTTATAAGTAAGAATGCTGACACTCCATGGCCCGAGGGCTCTTTTCAAAAGGAGCTCAGTCTATGGCAACAAGAGTGGTTTTATATCACAGCTCCCAGGGGCACCAAATGGGTGGCGCCACCTGCCTTTTGCTCGGGTCCTCCACCGCGGTTGGCGTCATGGGTGAATAAAGGGCTTGACTGGGGGCGTCCAAGGACGTGCCCTTGTTGCAGGGCCGTATTGGAGACCTCCTAGAGAGAGAGATCAATCTGGTCGTAAGAACGCAGGTCATGCTGATTCGTCGCATCCTGCCCTGCAAACATCGCCCCCTCCGCCTGTGGGAGTTCAATCCAGAGGGACCACGAGCTCTTCAACACTTCATGGGCGCAACGCCCGTGGAGATGCACAAACTGTTCTCCGGATCACAAGCAATGTGCCCGGACTCGACCGAGCACGCAGGTCTGAGCTGCAATTGCCTGGATGCTCAAGTAAGTAGTCCCGTACCCGGACACGCTATCCTTATATTTATCATAAACTTGCCCTCAAAAGAGCTGTCCCTTAAGCAGTAGTGGATAGCGAAAGCAAAACTGATCAGGTGTCCGGCCCCCCTCCCTGAGAGCACGCCGGATCCTGTATTAACCAGGATGCTAGAGGCTGCCCCTTTAAGAGAAGGCGAAGGGGGGAACAAGGAAGCTACTGCCTCCGCGAAGGAGGTTATCAAGAAGGGAGGGATCGATAATCCCTCCATCCAAGGGGAGAAGAGGACCGCCTCTGGAGATCCGGAGACCAAGGCCTCAAAGCGCGGAAGATGCCCCGGACGCATTATTTCCCCAAGGAGGTTAGCCCTCCAGCGAGCCGTAAGTAGAGAGGGGAGTTTATAAAATAAAAGACATCCCTGTTTTATTTCTGAAGATGACCGAAATTTTACCTTGTAGTTCGGATCTCAGCCCTTCTTAACAGAGCTCGTCTTCGGGGGATCTTCGTGCGGAGATGATGGAGAGCGGAACGCCTCCCCCTGCCATACCGCCTAGCGAAGCAGACGATCCTGAGGTATCGTCGCGGAGGGTTTCCCGAATCCGCAGGGTAGAGGCGGTCGAGGGGCCCCTCGAGCCCTTCCGTGTCCGCCTTCAAAAAGGCCGTCGGACGAGTCCGCACCTCCCAGTGCACGCTCGGAGGAATTGAAGGATCTGCTCGGGCGAGTGTCTATCTCAGAAGATCACCATGCATTGATGGGTACGGTGATTGAAAAGATTTCGTCCGCGGAAAGCGGGTTGTACGAGGCTGCCAGGAGTTTACTGACGGGTTTTGAGGTACGTGCAATGATGTACCTTTTGACGGTTCCGCATATATAAGATGCGCCCCGTGTAGATAGTAGCCCTTGAGACTCGGTGCATTGTCAAAAATGACAGCGTGCCGAGGATCGTAATCCTAGATATAATACGTCGCCCTTCCTATGTAGGTTGTGGGGTGTCCGGTGGCTAGCCGGACTGATGAATTTGCTGAAATCAAGCGACAACTTGACGTGGCGGATGCCGACATCGCGCTTGTCAACTAGCGGCTGGACGAGTCACAAGGTATGCATCTGCGGACACCTAGTAAGGGAGCTTGATGCCCGTGCCTTACAACATGTATGCTTGATGCAGATGGTGCCGCTGCCATGGAGAATATTCGGGCGGAGCTTGCCCGAGCCAAGGAACAGGCCAGAAAAAGTGATGCGGCTGCCTTAAAGGCGGCCGAAGAGCTAAAAGCCGAACAGGCTGCTCACTGCCGAAGCAAGAAGGAAATGGCCGAGATGGCCGTGAAGTTGAAGAATGCTACCGACCGCTGCGAGCTTCTTGAAAAAGAAGGTCGAGCGGAGCAAGAGGACCTGAAGAAGGCCACCACCGAGGCCAAGGATGCTCGCTCTGCGATGAGAGCTATGAAGGAGGAGCTACGTCAGGCCGGAGATATCGCGGCTGGAAAGCCCTTTCTGCTGCGTAGGAAGTTCACGGATCCTAAATATGCTCAGTTGGACCGGCTGTGGAGTAGTGCGGATGCTTATCTGGACTTGGCGGCGAGTGCCGCGGACGCGGCCGAACACTTCGGAGATCAAAAGGATCACGAGATGGAAGAGCTTTTTTGGTCGCAGTTCCGTAGTCCAGAGCGTCCACTTCCATTAACCGATCGTTTGGCCGAATGGGCGGAGCTGAATAGGTTGTCCGGACTTGCCATGAAGAATGTCGTGACTTATTTGTGGCCGAAAAGGCCCGAGCAGAAGAGCTATTTTGGCTTAGTGCAGCAGTTCCTTGGTGCGGCGCCGCATATCAAAGCAATGAGGCGGTTAGCATGCATACATTGTGCGCGGATGGCTCTTGCCCGTGTCACGACATACTGGGCGGAGATGAAGGCCACCAAAGTTGCATCCGAAGATTCGGACGAGAGCCGAGTACCTGTCGAGCACTATTTTCAGGAAGTTCTTCAGGGCGGTCGTTTAATAGAGACGCAGTGCTCGAAGGATATTATTTTCGAATAACATGTATTATTGTGAAACAATGTTTTGGTGGAATATAAAAGCTTTTTATACTTGTGCTTTCAAGAATTAAAAATACCTCCTGTGCGGCTGTTAATGTATATGTGTATATAACCTAAAAGATGGCAGTCTTTGGCTTCAGCCCCCATGCATATAATGCGGGGGTGTTTGCAAAAAACACATTTTCACACTTGATCCAACGTCTTGGTCCTACAAAGGAGGTGATAGCGCAACAAGCTAGGCAACCGGACTATAATGCTTTATCACTTTCACTTAGCCATAGGAATTCGACAGTGGGGCTACTATATAGCCCCTAGGGGCACCGCGCTCACCCGAATTTGGGACGCGTATGTGCCTGGCCGGGAAACGGCCCTTCGTCAATGCGGAGGAATTCTAAAGATTCCTTATTGTCATCGAGTGGTTGACCAGTCTCGCGCTATATCATGACAGTCAGTTTTCGGCTTTCTCTACTGAGGTGCTCCCTTGGCCGAACCGGGGGCACAATCGCAGTAGTTCTCCTGGTGCCGCATTAGCCGATAGAGCAGAACGTAATGCAGCAAAACACAGGAGCCGGGCAAACCCAACATTTGACCAAAGACATGATTCGGAGCTGATGCATATAGGGCCTAATTCGAGACGCCGAACACTCCCTAGGGTATTCGGTCTTTATGAAAACGGGTCGAACAATCGCCCTTGGTAAAAAGCCCCTGGTGTCCAGGTACACGCGAAATTCTGACGTGGCCTATGCCAAAACGCCAGCCTCCTCCTTGGTTATAGCAAGAAACCGGGGGATGTGTATCAACAAGAGACAGTAAAAAAGGTTTACGCAGGGTCTTAATCTGAAAAGAATCCTTGCAACGGGTCCCTACTGCACGTCTGCGCCTGTGTCTCCGTTGTGCCGTATCCTGGATGGGTGTAGCACGGTGTTCATCTGTAAAAGAGATGAACTTAGTTGAAAAAAATCATGCGAAAATGTACGTTATATTATATAAACGAAGTACAATTCAAAGAATGAACAAAATTGAGCTTTATTGTCTCTTGTTGTGGATGCGTGGAGCCCCTTGTATGTTTACGCCGGACTCGTCCAGCCGTGTCCGGGGTCTGGACGACCTGTCTAAGTGCTTGTATTGTTGAAGCTGGTTTATTGTGGGGCCGTCAAGGCATCCGCACAATTTTCCGGACTCAAGGAATCCTCGATGTTTCCCTTTAATGAGATGATGCCGCGTGGACCGGGCATTTTAAGTGTAAGAGATGCATAATGCGGTATTGCGTTAAAGCGGGCGAAAGCTTCGCGTCCCAATAGTGCTTGATAGCTACTTGTAAATGGGGCGAGGTGGAAGGTTAACTTTTTGCGGCAGAAGTTGTCGGGTGAGCCGAACACAACTTCTAGCAGTAGAGAGCCCGTACAATGGGCATATGGGCCTGGCATTACCCCTTGAAAGGAAGTGTTGCTGTGGCGAAATTTGGTTGGGTCTATCCTCATATTGCGGATTATGTCCTGATATAGCAGGTTTAGATCACTGTCGCTGTCCATTAGGACTTGTGAAAATTGGAGTCCGCCAATTATCGAATCTAATATCAAGGCAGTCCAACCTGCACTCCGTATACTTCTAGAGTAATCGCGAAGGTCAAAGGTGATTGGTCTAAACAACCAGTGGCCGGACTCCTCTGGGATAGGCCGTATGGCGCGTGCCTCTATGGGTGCAGCTCTATATTTGCCTTTTGTTACGTGAATTGAGTTCACTGTTTTGATTTCTTGTGGGAAATTCTTTTGTTTTCCGGTGCTCTGCTTTTGGGGTTCGTCATCGTCCTCGCTTGGTGTGTCGAGCCCCTTGTGTTTGGTGTTGAGTTTGCCGGGCTGCTTGAGGACCCAACAATCTCTATGGGTGTGGTTTGCAGGCTTCCCGGGAGTACTGTGGATTTGGCATATCTTATCCAAGGTTTTGTTGAAGTTAGAGAGCTCGTCCCTGTTATCCTTAAGGGGCAGCTTTTTATGATTCTGCCGAGAGCTTTTGAATTCGGCGTTGACTGCCGTGCTCGTCGGGCTGTTTCCCTTAGTCTGATGCTGGTCCTTGCTGCGTCGTGGTTTCCCGTTTCCATCCCTGACTTCAGATGTACTTGGGTCGCTGGTGCTGCATCTTGCTAACCAGCTATCCTCTCCCGCGCAAAAACGGGTCATGAGGCTTGTTAATGCGGCCATTGTTCTTGGCTTTTCTTGGCCGAGGTGTCTGGCGAGCCATTCGTCTCGGACGTTGTGTTTGAAAGCTGCTAAGGCTTCGGCGTCCGGACAGCCAACTATTTGGTTCTTTTTAGTAAGGAATATGTTCCAAAATTTCCGGGCTGACTCTCCTGGCTGTTGAGCTATGTGACTTAAATCGTCGGCATCCGGAGGTCGGACACAGGTCCCTTGAAAATTTGCCCGAAAGGCATCCTCGAGCTCTTCCCAACTTCCAATGGTGTTTTCGGGAAGGCTTTTAAGACAATGCCGGGCTGGCCCTTTGAGCTTGAGGGGTAAGTATTTTATGGCGTGGAGATCATCTCCTCTAGCCATGTGTATATGGAGGATGTAATCCTCAATCCAGACTCCAGGGTCTGTTGTTCTGTCGTATGCCTCTATGTTTACGGGCTTGAATCCTGCTGGAAATTCATGATCCAGCACCTCATCGGAGAAACATAGGGGGTGTGCGGCACCCCTATATTTAGGTGTACCATGATGTTCGGATACTTGATGTGTTTCCTTGCTTACTAGAGCTTGCTTTCTTGGCCCGTAGATAGATCTAACTGGGCAATCTTTTGGATGCGAATCCTAGTGCGGATCGCGTGCCGGCTTGTGTGCGGCGCTGTTTTCCGCTCTCTGTTTGCCATGGGGTCGTCCATCCGATCGGGTGGCCTCCTTGTTTTTTGATTGTGGGGGCTCTACGGCCTCCTCATCAAATTCGGGCAGTAGTTTTCGCTTTGGGTAGCTCTTTGTTCGGTGACTGTCGCCAGATTTGTTCATGTGTTGAGTACTTTGCTCCATCTGATTCTGAGTGCATCTTCCATTGTTTTGAGCTTCCGCTTCGCTTTTCAGGCTACGGCTGTGGCGGCGAGCCTTTGTGGAGGTTCTTCGCTCCAGCAACTTGTCCGGCGTGAGTTCATCCGGACTGTTATCTTCGCCGGGGACGGGTTGTTTATCCAGATTGTCCTGTTCGGACGGTTGCTCGATAGCATGTTCGTCGTCCACCGGTTCACCATGCTCTATAGCTGGGTCTGTATGGCTGTTGTCTTTGTCGAGGCGGGACTTTGAGCGGCGCTTACGTCGCCGTTTTGAGTGCTTTTCGATGGAGCGATCCTTCATAGCGTCCCGTTGTTCCTCGTCGTCGCTTCCTTTAGGTGTGTCCACCATGCATACATCGTGAGATGAGGTGGTTCTCCAGTTCTCTATAGGCGCTGGTTCATGCTCCTCCCCTACATCGTCGTCCATACCGTCGATGTATTTGGAGTCGAAGTCGAGCATGTCGGTTAAATCATCGACAGTGGCTACAAAGTGGGTGGTGGGTGGGCTTTGAATTTCTTCGTCATCCGCATCCCAACCTTCCTGTCCATAATCCGGCCAGGGCTCTCCTGATAAGGGGAGAGACTTTATTGAATTCAGGATATCCCCAAAGGGCGAGTGCTGAAAGATGTCGCGGCAGTGAATTCCATGATCGGCGCCCAATCGGATTCGATTAGCGGGGGCACGGAGGGCTCGGAGTCTGGAGAGGAGTCCGACACCTTGGAGTCACGGGCTTCGCAAAGGACAGGGTAGGCGTATGGCTCAATCGCCGTAGAGATTTCAGCCCCCGAGGCGGTGTCCAACCACCCGTCCTCGATCGGCGCAGTCGGCTCCGAGCTAAAGGTCGGAGCGGACACCGGTGCGGCCTCCAGGACACTATCCGGCGGCAGAGCTAGATCATGCCCCTCGCGACAGTGCGGCGCGCTTGGCTGTGGCTCGAAGCCGTCAGAGATCAAGTCTCCGTGGATGTCAGCCGTGTATTTCAAACTTCCAAATCTGACCTGATGGCCAGGGGCGTAGCATTCAATCTGCTCCGGATGGCCAAGCGAGTTGGGCCGCAGTGCAAAGCCGGTGAATACGAAGATCTGTCCGGGGAGAAAGGTCTCACCCTGGAGCGCATCGTTGTTGATGATCGGAGGAGCCATCGGGCCTAAAGATGACGACACAGAGGAACTCTTAATGAAAGCACCAATGTCGGTGTCAAAACCGGCGGATCTCGGGTAGGGGGTCCCAAACTGTGCGTCTAGGCGGATGGTAATAGGAGACAGGGACACGATGTTTTTACCCAGGTTCGGGCCCTCTCGATGGAGGTAAAACCCTACTCCTACTTGATTAATATTGATGATATGGGTAGTACAAGAGTAGATCTACCACGAGATCAGAGAGGCTAAACCCTAGAAGCTAGCCTATGGTATGATTGTTGTTCGTCCTATAGACTAGAACCCTCCGGTTTATATAGGCACCAAATAGGGTTAAGGTTACACAGAGTCGGTTACAATGGTAGGAGATCTACATATCCGTATCGCCAAGCTTGCCTTCCACGCCAAGGAAAGTCCCATCCGGACACGGGATGAAGTCTTCAATCTTGTATCTTCATAGTCCAGGAGTCCGGCCAAAGGCTATAGTCCGGCTATCCGGACACCCCCTAATCCAGGACTCCCTCGGAGAGCTTTATAAGAAAAGCACCACCGTAGTCCTTCAAAGGTGTATCTCCGAAGAGGAAGGGCAGAATCTTCTGGCTGAAATTCATGCCAGACTCGGCGGGCACCACGCCGCAGCCAGGGCCCTGGTAAGCAAGGCCTTCCGTACATGATTTTCTTGGCCGACGGCCCGGGCAGATGCTCAGGACTTAGTCCAATGATGCGTCGGTTGCCGGCTCTTTGCTAATCAAAGCCACATGCCACCCACCGCCCTCCAAACTATACCCATCACCTGGCCCTTTGCGGTCTGGGGGCTTGACATGGTTGGACCCCTTAAAGGAGGAACTCACAAGCAAAAATACCTACTAGTCATGGTGGATAAATTCACCAAATAGATAGAGGCCAAGCCGGTTAAGACGGCCGAATCCGTACCGGTGATAGACTTCATATCAGGGGTCGTACACCGTTACGGTGTCCCACACAGCATCATCACTAATAACGGCACGAACTTCACGGCCGACGAGGTTAAACTCTGGTGCAAAAACATGGGCATGAAGCTTGACTATGCTTCAGTCTATCACCCTCAAACTAACGGTCAAGTCGAGCTAGCAAAGGGTCTAATCATGAGCGGCATCAAATCCAGATTAGTGCGGTCCCTCAAGGAATCTAACACGCACTGGGTAGAGGAGCTCGACTCTGTACTCTGGGGGCTGCGGACCACGCCGAATCGCACCACCGAATTCACACCATTCTTTATGGTATACGGCGCAGAGGCAGTTCTGCCCATCGACATAATCCATGACTCACCTCGCGTGCGCATGTACGAAGAAAGAGAAGCCGAGCTCGATAGGCAGGACAGTTTGGACACCTTGGAGGAGGAGCGTGACGTGGCAAAAGCCCGTTTCGCATTCTATCAACAGCAGGCTCAATGATATCAAAGCAGAGAAGTACGGGCCAAAACTTACAACGTTGGCGAGTTAGTTCTATGCCTGCCGGACAAGAAAAAGGACAAACTCAAGCCCAAATGGGAAGGTCCCTTTATTATCGACCAAGTCCTGACCGGTGGAGCGTACCGTCTGCCAGATGCATCAGATAACCGACTCGAGCCGAACCCATGGAACGCAGCCCGTCTCCAAAGATTCTACGCCTAGCGCCGGATTCTGAGTTTGTCTCCTTCCTATGTCTATTTTTTACACATTAGCTGTCTTATATTTCTCTCCTTCTCCTTCTTTTTCTCTTATAGCCTTTAAAGTCTCGTCCGCGCATTGTTCGCACACACTTGACGCGCTATCCGTGCTCATTATACCTAGGGGCTTCTTTAACAGAAGCTTATTTGTGCGGGCTTCATGCCTAACACATGTGTCACGCTTCCGAATGTACCTTTTATTCACCATTATATGCATCGATATGACTTAAGTTTTGGCCAAGCTGGGTTGCCTGGCTCCTGTGCTTACCCCTATGTTCCCGATTGTTCGGCTAGGTGGTAAAGGGAGCACCTCTGCGATTGTTACTGCCGGGTCAGCCGGATGTGTACCTCAGACTGGGTGAAGCCAAAAGCTAGCGTTCTTAAGGGAATATTCGGTCGGTGAACTAAAGATGATTTTTCACTTATTTATTTATCTGCCCCCAGATGCTTTTCTGCTTTTTTCGCAGTCCGGACATGCACTTTAGGGCATGCCTCCCAGGGAAAGGAACCCCTAACGGAACTATTCTCCCTGGAAGATGTTTTTTACTAACCATGTAATATAACATAACTAGTTGGGCACTTGTCTGTTCAAGCACTAATGACCCCTACGCCTGGTCTCCATGCATGCCCCGGTTCTTACATAACCGAGAGGGTATTCAGACACACTCCGGATTATAGGGTCCCGAGGTTGAAGCGAAAAGGCCCGCCATGACAAACGATCTACAATCCGGCTAGAAGGCATTTTTACATGTAATCTTAAATTACATAGTCAATTTGACTGGGTGTATTCCTTCTCAATACCATCTAATAGGCTGTCTAGTTTACAGCCCTGTTGGGAGTACTTTGCGGCCAATTCTACTTGGCCGTACACTAAGCTCACAGGGATCTCCTTCCCATCAGGCCCCAGAGGTCCCACTCGCCATGTGGTTTGGGTCAGCCTTCGTACCGCTGCCTTCACCATGGCCTGTGCCTCCCTGGCGCCTTGACGGCAGGCCGATATCTTCCATAACCGGAAGCGCCGCCGCGCTCCCTAAGACTCTCTGCAAGCTCTCCAAGGCCTTCGGGCAGGGAGACAGATGGCCACAAGGCCTGGGCGACGCCTTTCATCACCTGCCAACTCGCTCGCAGTTGTAAGAGCTCGAAGAAGGTCACCCGTAGAACCGGCATTTCCTCCGCAGATGACTGCGTGAGCATACCTACAGACATAACTCGTTAGTCGACTTCCTCGCCGAACTCTTTTTCAAAGTTCATTCAAGCACTTACTAAAATGCCGCGTCGAAGCCGTCGATTCTCCTTCACGGAGTCCGATAGCTGGGCACGAACGTCCTTTAGTTCCTCGCCCAGCTGGGTGTTGGCATCTTGGAGATTATTCTTCTCATGCTCTCACCCTCGTAAGAGTTGTTGCTTTTCCGGATCCACTCCGGCGCCATCTGCAATGATATTGTCAGATTTACACACACCCAGACTTCACAACATACTTATCTTCGGGTATATTACCGTGAGGGGTCTCCTTGGCCTCCCCTGCAGCGGCTAGTGCGGCCTCAAGCTGGGCTTTGCACTCTTCCAGCTCCCGGGACAGTTGGGTATTCTTTTTTGTAAGATCCTGCACAACAAATGATCCTTAAATCAGTTATTATAACTGTTTCAAGTCTCAGGGGCTACTGGCATATATAACCATCAAAATTTTCTCACCCTTATGTCTTTCACATACTGCTCCGTGGCTCTGGCTAGGCCATTTTGAGCAGCACGGAGGTGCACATCTCCCGAATTGAAGGCATTCAATGCCTCTTGGGAGAAACTTGCGTCACGAAGAACTGTCTGGCGATGCCTGTGATTCATGGCGCTCTCTACCTTGGAATTGGTGGCAGACAGTCTGTCGGCATCCTCTGTCGGAGGAGCGTCCGACGCACGCTTGGTGTTCGCCTCCGCTTCTGGACCTGGCTTTGGAGCCTGGCTGGTGGAGGCTCGATTGGTAACCTCTCCGGATATAGTCCGGCGAGCGCTCTTTTTTCTGAAGAGAGCACAAGCGTTAGTATGCCTTCCGAGAATAAAACCTGGGAATAAATGGCACGCCATACCGTTGCGCCGGCGTCTCAATCCGGACCGCACTTCTTTTCAGCCTGTTGGGCCTTGCTGCCCCTTGTTGGCTAGCCATCGCAGGCTCGGCCTTCTGCCTCAAGGGCTCCCCCTGCAAAACACCATTGGTATACGGTGATTAAAAATAAGCACGGATGGATCATTTTCAAAGTATTGGGACTTCGGTCTTAGTTACCTACGAGGCCGGAAATATTCCGGGGTAATCGGCCGTAATGGCGACCAAGGCATTGTCGATCCTCAGTTGATAAAATACCCCATCAATCAGCTCCACGGATATGTCTGTATCCTCTTGGGAGGCCGGATTGAGGGACCATTCCAGATCCTCTGGTTGTGGAGGAGGGCTGTTTATATCCTTCACGGCCCGGCGCAATTCCTGCGTTGAAATCACAAGATAAGGTACTTAACTATGGGAATATGAAACGGATGGGCAAAAAGAAGTGTCCGCTTACCCAGCTTGGAGGATTGGACATAGAAAATCCGTCCCATGGATTGACGCGGAGGAACTCCTCCTCTTCTCCCTTGTACAATGTGGACAAGGCCTTCGTCAGAGCAGCAATCGATCTCGGCCCCTTGTGGCCGCAGCGGGTGGCATCATCCTCCCCATTGAAATCCCACATGGGGTGGCCTCTATACTGAAGCGGCTGCACCCCCCGCATAATGCATGTGGCCATGACCCCGATCATGGTCAGTCCGGAATGAGCTAACAACCTTATCCGGCTCATCAGGTAATGGACGTACTTCTCATTTTCCCTTTGAGGGCTCGATGGACGCCAGATTAGGCGCTTCTTCAAGGGAGCATTATTGAACTCGGGGAGGCCGATCCGTATAGGGTCCGGCAGGGGGACGTCTTCTATATAAAACCATTCTAAAGGCCAGTCTTCGGACGACTTCCTTGGGGTTCCGGATAGACATCCGGTCCCGCCCACTTGATATATCGACCCCTCCCGAGAACGGGGCACAAGGCAGAACAGCTTCTTCCACAGCGCGAAATGAGCCTCGACGCCCAAGAACATCTCGCAAAGGGCTATGAAGCCCGCAATATGCAAAATGGAGGCAGACATAAGGTTGTGCAACTGGAGGCCGTAGAACTCCAGGAGCCCCCGGAGAAACGGATGAATTGGGAATCCGAGCCCCCTTATCAAATAAGGGACAAGGCATACCCTCTCTCCTTTGAGGGATTGGGGACGCCTCGCCTGCTTCCGCCATTATAGGTGGCTAGTCCGGCTCGAACCGGGACCATGAAGGCTGGGGAAGGAACTTTGCTTTGAGCGCCACTAGCTCGGCCAGCGGACGGAACATCTCTCCCAACCTCCGTGCCGAGGACCGGGAGGGCAAGAGGTGGAGCTGCCTCGACCGCCATGATGGAACGGATCTTCGTTGGATGCGCCCGATGGATGCTCAAAGGGAAGATGGTGTGATTCGGATCTAAATCTCGCCTCTTATAGGGTAGCTTATTTGTGCAGCTAGGGGGTAAATGTAAAACACCCTGGCTTTTCGTGATTCGCTTGACACGGAAGACGCACCATTATTGGGCGGAAGCCAAGGAGCATAATATTCACAGAAGCGGACACTATTCAACAGTACACAGAATTTGAGAAGAACCAGCCTTGCAATGCCGAAGACAAATCTGCGCGGACTCGTCGCCATTGAAGCCTGGTTCGGGGCTACTAAGGAGTCCCAGATTAGGGGGTGTTCGGATGGCTGGACTATGACCTTTGGCCGGACTCTGGACTATGAAGATACAAGATTGAAGACTTCGTCCCGTGTCCGGATGGGACTTTCCTTGGCGTGAAGGCAAGCTTGCGATACGGATATGTAGATCTCCTCCCATTGTAACCGCCTGTAACCCTAGCCCTCTCCGTGTCTATATAAACCGGAGGGTTTTAGTCCAGAGGATCTAACAACAATCATACCATAGGCTAGCTTCTAGGGTTTAGCCTCTCCGATCTCGTGGTAGATCTACTCTTGTACTACCCATATCATCAATATTAATCAAGCAGGAGTAGGGTTTTACCTCCATCGAGAGGGCCCGAACCTGGGTAAAAACATCGTGTCCCTTGTCTCCTGTTACCATCTGCCTAGACGCACAGTTCGGGACCCCCTTCCCGAGATCCGCCAGTTTTGACACCGACAGCCGGACTGTTGGACCGTGAAGATACAAGACTCAAGACTTCGTCCCGTGTCTGGATGGGACTCTCCTTTGCATGGGAGACAAGCTTGGCGATCCGGATAATAGATTTTTTTTCTTTGTAACCGACTCTATGTAAACCCTAGCCCCCTCCGGTGTCTATATAAATCGGAGGGTTTGGTCCTTAGAGATAGGATCATAATCATCATAGGCTAGCTCCTAGGGTTTAGCCTCTATGATCTCGTGGTAGATCAACTCTTGTAATACTCATATCATCAATATCAATCAAGCAGGAAGTAGGGTTTTACCTCCATCAAGATGGCCCGAACCTGGGTAAAACATCGTGTCCCTTACGCACAGATCGGGACCCCCTACCAGAGATCCGCCGGTTTTGACACCGACATTGGTGCTTTCATTGAGAGTTCCTCTGTGTCGTTGCTGCGAGGCTTGATGGCTCCTTCAATCATCAACAACACGGTCCAGGGGGAGAGTTTTCTCCCCGGACAGATCTTCGTGTTCGGCGGCATCGCACTGCGGGCCAATTCGCTCGGCCATCTGGAGCAGATCGACAGCTACGCCCCTGGCCACCAGGTCAGGTTCGGAAACTTGAACTACATGGCCGATATCCACATAGACTTAATCTTCAATGGATTCGGGCCTGCGCCAGGAGCGCTGGACAGTCACGACGAGCACGGCTTAGACCTGCTGTCGCACAATGCTCGGGACATCGCTCCTGCAGGAGCCCCGGACCTAAATCCGGGGCAGATTGCGTCGCCCGAGGACGGGTGGATGGACCCCGCCCCGAAGGCCGCACACTCATCGGCGGTAGAGCCAAACACAGACTTCTCCCCCAAGGAAGCCTGTGACTCCGGACCCCCGGACTCGCATCCGGCTGTAGGTTCCAGTGCGCGCACCCCCGAGCCCACCGAATCTGGTTGGTGTGACACTCCAAAAATTTTAATTTGGTTTTCAACAAAAACTTTGTTTGATTTGAAGGAGGCCATTTAAAATCTTTCCAAAAACCCGTCCTTCTCAAAAAATTTCCCTCATGGCAAGGATTTTATTTTGTATCTTCCTCAACCTTGGTGTTTAGTTATTAAAAACCTTCCTTCTGAATTTTACCCATCTCAAATAAATTTTTGGAATTTATTTTCTACTAAAAAGAAACCCTATGGGTTTTGGGGCTATTCTTTTGTTTTGAAACCACCCATTGTTTTACCATGCCTCATGTTGTAATTTCTCCCAAAACCCCTCCCTCCACTTTGGGGCAACCAAACTTTCTGTTCCAACAAGTTCAACCCATTTTTGAATTTTATTTCATTTATTTTATCCCCAAAAAGAATTCTGTCTTTTATTTTAAGCCTAGATGATTTACAAAGGAAGTACCTGATTTCCTTTGAATTTTGATCTCAAACCAACTCCTCTGGATAGTCCCTAGAACCCACAACCTAGATCCATCAAGATCCACTCTTCCACAATTCAAAATTTTCAAGTTTCAACCACTGCAAGTTTGGACCAGATTCATCATTTTTTGTGAAATTCATATTTTCTTTTCTCCAAAAATTCCACCAAAAATCAGGCAGCCTCCAGGTGCTTTGAGAGGCTACCACACCAAAGATCAGCCCCAAATAAATTCTCCTGATGCCTAAATCATTTCATCAAACACTTAGCCTGCACTGTTTCTGTACATATTCAGAAAATTCAGAGTTGCAGTTCGATAGTCAGTGTCGTTTTCATCAGAGACTTGTCATCGATGACCAGTACGCGCTCTGGCGCGTTGCGCACGGCCTCTCCTCCTTATCCAGAGCATCACACGCTCTCTTGGACGGGCGCAGGTGTCGGTGGCGGCATGCCTCGCCGACGCCGGCAGCTTCTGCAGTGGTAGAGCCACCCGTGGCGGCCAACGGGAGCTAGCACCAGCTTTCTGCTTGTCTAGCGCCGCCTAATGCACCCGAGGCCTCCGATGGCCGCTCGCTTGCCAGCAGACGCCACAGCACCGCCGCGGGTCGGCAAGTACAGGGCGCGCCTCTGCCTCCGACGGCCCGCCAAGTTCGCTCGTCGAAACCACCAAGCGCGCTTAATCCAACCTAGGTTAGCATCTCGAATGGAACCAGGATCTCCACGTTGATGCACAACCCCTAAACTACCCGACCAACAACTGCACCGCCAGAATTGTCGCCGAGATTTCCTGCTCAGGCCACCGCCGGATCAGCTATAAAGGAGGTCCCAGCTCTGCTCGAGCCCGCACCACCACTCCACCTCACCAGAGCCCCGCCAAGCCACCAGGAGGACCTTGAGGAGGTCTCCTCCCCCGACTCCGGCCGCCCCGATCCGCCTCGGGCTCCGGCTTGATCCACTCAGGTGAGGCCGCCTCTGACCCCCAAACCATGTCAACAGCTCTCTCGTGCACCCAGTACTCTAACCAGAGCTCCAATTTAACCTTCGCAGCCCTCCCCGATGAGATCCACCAACGTCCGAACCACCGCCCGCTGGAGTTGAGGCTGCCGTCGATGTGGTGATCGCCGTCGACCAACTCCACCACCTACAAAAGTGAAGAGCCTCAGAACCTGAGGGTACCACCCACCTCCTAACTCGCCAGGATTGCCATAGCGCTCACGACAAGAAATTCGGCAAAGCCCGCCTGGCCCCCCCCTGCTTGAAATCTTCAAACCTGACGGTGGGACCCCTCGTCAGCTTTTTCTTTTTTTGAACCGTTTTCTGAAGACGCCTTCGGGCAAATACGCTTTCAATCTGAAACATTTTCTGTCCTTTTTCTATTCTGCCCCCTGGAAACTTTCTGTTTCATTACAAACAAGTCCACGGGCTAAATCTTTAATAACTTTTAAACAGAAAATGATTTTTGATTGATTCTTTTTCTGTCACCTTTATTTTTCTGTCTAATTTTTTATCATATTTATTTGAAAAATATTAGGAACACTTTTTTGTGCACACACGGTATTTACGTTAGTACATATTTTCTTATACCGTAGATACCGGAGGAGGTGACGGAACCGCGAACTTCACCAAGCTAGACTCCGACTACTCCGAACCAGGCAAGCATGTTTGAACTTTTGATATGATGAGTGTTTTTTTTTGCATGTTAGCATTGAGTAGTTTCATGGCATGTTTATGAGCATTTCGGTAAGTGTTATATTACATGCAAATTTGAGGCAAGTGAGCTTCGAAAATCCATGTGTTGTTGGATATGAGTTTGCATGACCATGTGATGGCATGAGAGGGGGTAAGATGGCAGTGTTGAAGCATGCCAGTCTTATGCCAGACTATTTGACTCCAGTGTCAATATGAATCAAGTCACGCTTCCATCCGTTTTCCCTTCTTGTACTACCACATGTTTTCCGCAAGGGATATGGCTTAGTAAGTTGAAAACCTCTTTCCTGGTACACACCAAATAGAGAGGCCATGATGAGGGTTCCATGGCCCTGGATTAAAGCCAGTCATCCGGTCAGGGGGCATGGGTGTTTCTGGTTGGGACCGAGAGGGGGGCACCCCTTAGAGCACGCAAATATAAATTTGATCCCATGCTATTCGAGGTTGTGACCTCCCCGTCTCAAAGTTTTTCTTGAACGTTGTCTAGGGTGGTTCCTGGCGTCGTGAGGTGGGATGGGTGTGTACTGGTTAGATGTGTTTCTACCGAAATACCGTAAACGGAACTAGTCCTTCGTGACTACGGAAATCCGTTGGCTGTGGATAATTAGTACAAACTCTGCAGAGTCAAAATCATTCGAATAATCTTATCCATGTCCGAGTACTGTGTTCAACTTATCTTTGTCAGTGTCAGTCTCAGTGAATAAACTCCGGTGAACCACATGAGTGTTAAGTCCGGCTAAATGATTATTCCTGTGGATGGACTAACCCGTTTAATATTATGTGTTGAATATTTCCTGTAAGGGTTATATCTTCGTGAATTTACCGGATATGAATAATGAAATATAAGCCCTTTCTGTGATGTCGCTCAGACGTCCGACTGTGGCACGCTTGTTATTTACTTTCAATATAAGCCCTTTCTGCGATGTCGCCAGCGCGTCCGGATCGTGGCACTTTTATTTACTTTCAATATAAGCCCTTTCATGATGTCGCCAGACGTCCGATCTGTGGCACGCTTGTTATTTACTTTAATATAAGCCCTTTATGTGATGTCGCCGGACGTCCGATCGTGGCACTCTTGTTATTTACTTTTCAATATAAGCCCTTTATGTGATGTCGCTCAGACGTCCGACTGTGGCACTCTTGTTATTTACTTTTCAATATAAGCCCTTTATGTGGTGTCCTCGACGCCCGATCATGCATGATAATTTATTTGTTTACCCTTCGAGGCGTCGCTCCAGATACTTCGATCGGTTTTAGTTATTTTGTTGGGATTTCGGGAGGACTACCGCCTGACTTCCTTTTTACTTATCATGTCGTGCAAAAATTTATTATTTGACTATGCATTGCTATTTGCTCATGGCGCATTCATGCTTGCATTTGTTATATCTTATGTCTGAATCTGTCTTGCGTAGTACTTTCAAAGTACTCACCGGCTTGTTGATTTGCCGATGTTGACGGCGCATCTCATGGATGAAGAGTTCGATAGCGAGTCCGATGCCTAGAGGAGTCCCAACAGTCCTGCGGCGATCCTGGATTTGGTCACTTGTATTATACCCGCTTCGCTATCTCGAATAAATGCATCGAGCTCACCTCGACGCCGATGAGCTGCCAGATTAGGAGTCATGTCACCACTCCACCGTAACATATCCACCACCACTTTTATCTCGAGTGAGTAGTATGCCACCACACCCTCGTGTCATAGCCGCCTCTTATGTACAATATTGGCGTGTTTGTAATAAATTGTTGAGCAACCTCAGCTCAACCCCTGTATTATATTTAATGCTACCGACTTCAGATCAAGTATTTGTCTAACAGTAAGGAGAATTCTTCCTATACTGGAATCAAAAAGATCGGTTTCTCAATAAGTATTTTATTGAAAAACCGGTTGTGACAGTTGGGCTCCGGTAACGGAGTTCACCACTGCGGATATCTTCTAGTACTCGCCCTTTGGCGACATGCTGAACTCGTTAAAGTCTCTCTCTTTGTCAGAGGACTCTTGGCCAAACAATGTCCGACTCGAGTGGGAAGCAGGCGACGAAGGAATTCGCTTCCCACCCACCACCCACTTCATTGCCACTGGTCCGATGATTTAACTGACGTCTTGACTTCGACCAAGACATCGATGGTATGGACGGCGATGTGAAGAAGAAGCAGCACCTGTATGTGTACAGCTACTCTTATATGATATATATATATATATATATATATATATATATATATATATATATATATATATATATATATATATATATATATATATATATATATATATATATATATATATATATGGTGGACACTCCAAAGAAACCAATGGCGATGAGGCAATAGAGGATAACCTCAAGGAAGAAAGCAAAGCATGGTGTCGCAAACAGCGCCCAAGCCCGCCACAGCAATACCGGCACAGAGACGAAAACAATCTGATGGTGCCAAGATGAATACAACTTCACCAGCCTGCCTTCGAAAGCAGGATTTAATAGAAGACGGGCAGGTCAGCCTGCATTTAACAAAGCGATTTGACGGATACCCGGAGGAGGATAACTACACGCCCCCCTCCGAAGACGAGATTAGCCTTGGCGACGATGAGTTCGGCATGCCTGAGGACCCTTAAAGCAGGAGTGCTTCAAGCGTTGGCTTATGGCCACTGCGAGGAGCCTGAAAAAGAAGCAGCAGCAGCTCCAAGCTGATCAAGACCTGCTCACAGACAGATGGACTGAAGTCCTGGCAGCCAAGGAATATGGACTCGAGCGCCACACGGCTGACCGGCCACCTCGTGGCCGGGATAAAATGGCGTATCAGCCCGAATACCAGCCCGCACGCCCACGCCAATACACTACAGCCCGGGGCAATAGGCAGGACCTGCAAGATATACTGGAAAACAAGGCAGGACAGCCAAGATCGATCTACGGATCGCGGGGGCGCACCCCAACATGTGATGACGATACACGGGATCACCGGATACACTAACAACAAGTCCGGTCGGGCTGAATACAACCAACCAGACTCACTCGAACCGCGTAGCCACATAGCCCGGCATAGAGGCGCCGCACACCCACTCTGCTTCACTGACGAAGTGATGGATCATGAATTCCCAGAAGGGTTTAAACCCGTAAACATCGAATCATACGATGGCACAACAAACCCCGCAGTATGGATTGAAGATTTCCTTCTCCACATTCACATGGCCCGTGGAGACGATCTACACACCATCAAGTACCTTCCCCTTAAGCTCAAAGGACCGGCTCGACATTGGCTAAACAGCCTGCCGGCAAATTCCATTGGCAGTTGGGAAAACCTGGAGAATGCATTCCTCGACAACTTCCAGGGCACATATGTGCGACCACCGGATGCCGATGACCTGAGCGACATTACCCAACAGCCCGGAGAGTCAGCCAGGAAATTCTGGACTCGGTTCCTAACCAAAAAGAACCAAATAGTCGACTGTCCGGAAGCCGAAGCCCTGGCGGCCTTTAAGCATAATATCCGTGACGAGTGGCTCGCCCGACACCTCGGCCAGGAAAAACCAAAGTCCATGGCGGCCCTCACGACATTCATGACCCGCTTTTGCGCGGGCGAGGACAGCTGGTTGGCTCGCAGTAGCACTATGCAAATTAATTCCGGCACCTCAGATGTCCGCGACAATAACGGCAAGCCACGGCGCAACAGACATAAGCGACGGAACAATGGCGACAACACCGAAGACACGACAGTCAACGCCGGATTCAGTGGCTCGAAAGCCGGGTAGCGGAAAAAGCCGTTCAAAAGAAACAATCAGGGACCGTCCAGTCTGGACCGCATACTTGATCACTCGTGCCAGATTCATGGCACCCCGGATAAGCCAGCAAACCACACTAATAGAGACTACTGGGTGTTCAAACAGGCCAGTAAAATAAACACCGGAAACAAGGAAAAGGGGCTGCACAGCGACGATGACGAGGAGCCCCGGCGTCCGAACACGGGGGGACATAAGAAATTTCCTCCCCAGGTGAAGACAGTCAATATGATCTACGCCACCTGAGGGAGTCCTGGATTAGGGGGTATCCGGAATGCCGGACTGTGTACAACGTCCGGACTATTGAAGCGTGAAGATACAAGACTCAAGACTTCGGCCCGTATCCGGATGGGATTCTCCTTTCCGTGGAAGGCAAGCTTGGCGATCCGGATATTGTGTTTCCTTCCTTGTAACCGACTCCATGTAAACCCTAGCCCTCTCCGGTGTCTATATAAACCGGAGAGGTTGGTCCTTAGAAGGCCGATCACAATTACAATCATACCATCATAGGCTAGCTCTTAGGGTTTAGCCTCTATGATCTCGTGGTAGATCTACTCTTGTACTACCCATATCTTCAATATTAATCAAGCAGGAAGTATGGTTTTACCTCCATCGAGAGGGCCCGAACCTGGGTAAACATCTGTGTCCCTTGCTTCCTGTTACCATCAGCCTTGACGCACAGATCGGGACACCCTACCTGAGATCCGCCGGTTTTGACACCGACATTGGTGCTTTCATTGAGAGTTCCTCTGTGAGGTCGCCGCAAGGCTCGATGGCTCCTTCAATCATCGTCAACGACACGGTCCAGGGTGAGACTTTCCTCCCCGGACAGATTTCCGTGTTCGGCGGCTTCGCGCTGCGGGCCAATTCGCTTGGCCATCTGGAGCAGATCGACAGCTACGCCCCTGGCCATCAAATCAGGTTCGGAAACCTGAACTACACGGTGGATATCCATGGAGACTTGATCTTCGACGGATTTGGGCCCGCGCCAGGAGCACCGGACAGTCACGACAAGCATGGCCTGGACCTGCTGTTCGACAACACTCGGGATTTCACCCCTGTAGTAGCCCCGGACTCAAATCCGGAGCAGGCTGTGTTGCCTAGGGACGGAGGGATGGACCCCGCGCCCCGCAGGCCGTACCCTCATCGTCGATGGAGCCGAACACAGGCCTCACTTTCGAGGAAGCCTGTGACTCCGGACCCCCGGATTCGTATCCGGATGTAGGTTCCAGTCCGCGCGTTCCCGAGGCCGCCGAGCCGGGTTGGGCTCCGGTAATGGAGTTCACCGCAGCGGACATCTTTCAGCACTCGCCCTTTGGCGACATGCTGAACTCATTAAAGTCTCTCTCTTTGTCAAGAGATTTGGGCCGAACTATGTCCAGCTTGAGTGGGAAGCGGACGCTGACGGAATTCGTTGCCCACCCACCACCCACTTCATTGCCACGATCGATGATTTAACCGACGTGCTTGACTTCGACTCCGAAGACATCGAAGGTATGGACGACGATGCAGGTTTATTACAGGAGCCACCGCTCACAGGGCGGTGGACGGCCACCTCCTCATACGATATATATATGGTGGACACTCCAAAGGAAGCCAATGGCGACGAGGCAATGGAGGATAACCCCTCAGGAAGAAAAGCGAAGCATGGGCGTCATCGGCGCCGCTCCAAGCCCCGCCATAGCAATACCGGCCCCGGAGATGAAAGCAATCTGGATGGCGCCAAAGAGGAATATAACCCTGACCAGCCCGCCTTCGAGTAGGCCGAATGGGAAGATGAGCAGGTCAGCCCAGAAGAACAAGCGGCGGACGGATACCCGGAGGAGGACAACTACACGCCCCCCTCCGAAGACGAGATTAGCCTCGGCGATTTACGTAGTTCGGGCGTGGCTCGAGGATCCCGTGGAGCAGGAGCGCCAAGCCGGATTATAGCCACCGCGAAGGCTGAAGAAGAAGCAGCAAAGAATCCAAGCTGATCAAGACCTGCTCACGCATGATGGATCAAGTCCCGCAATGAGGAATATGGACTCGAGCGCCAAACGGCTGACCGGCCACCCCGTGGCCGGTATAAAACAAGATATCAGCCCGAATACCAGCCCGTACCCCCATGCCGATACACTACGGCCCAGGGCAACAGCCAAGATCGATCTACGGATCAGCGGGTGCGCCTAAACGCGATTTATGACTGCCACGGACGACATCATCGAAGAAGTCCGCCGGGCCGAACACAGCAACCTGCACTAATTCGAATCGCATAGCCACATAGCCCGCATGAGGCGCCGCACACCCCTCCGCTTCACCGACGAAGTGATGGATCATGAATACCCGTATGGGTTCAAACCAGAAACATCGAATCATACGATGGCTCAACAGACCCCAGCAGTATGGATCAAGATTTCCTTCTCCACATTCACATGGCCCGCGGAGATGATCTACACGCCATCAAGTATCTTCCCCTTAAGCTCAAAGGACCAGCCCGGCACTGGCTAAACAGCCTGCCAGCAAATTCCATTGGAAGTTGGCAAAACCTAGAAGACGCATTCCTCAACAACTTCCAGGGTACATATGTGCGACCACCGGACGCTGATGACCTGAGCCACATTACTCAACAGCCCGGAGAGTCAGCCAGGAAATTCTGACTCGGTTCCTAAATAAAAAGAACCAAATAGTTGACTGTCCGACGCCAAGACTGGCGGCTTTAAGCATAATATCCGCGGACGAGTGGCTTGCCTCGACACCGGCCAGAAAACCCAAGTCCATGGCAGCCCTCACAACACTAATGACCCGCTTTTGCATGGGCGAGGACAGCTGGTTGGCTCGCAGCGGCACCACGCCACATTCCGGCACTTTGGATGTCCGCGATCACAATGACAAACCACGACGCAACAGACATAAGCGACGGAACAACATCGACCACACTGAAGACACGGCAGTAAACGCCAGATTCATCAGATCCAAGTCCGGTCAGCGGAAAAAAGCCGTTCAAAAGAAATAATCAAGGACCGTCCAGTCTGGATCGCATACTAGAGCGCTCATGCCAAATTCATGGCACCCCGGACAAGCCAGCCAACCACACCAATAGAGACTGCTGGGTGTTCAAACAGGCCGGCAAAATAAACGCCGAAAACAAGGACAAGGGGCTGCAGAGCGACGATGACGAAGATCCCCGGCGTCCGAACACGGGGGGACAAAAGAACCCCCCCCCCCCCAGGTAAAAACGGTCAACATGGTCAGCTTGTCCGATCACCTTTGATCGTAGGGATCATCCTACTAGCATCCGTCACGGCGGCTCAACCGCATTGGTCTTAGACCCAATCATCGACGGATTCCACCTCACGCGAGTCCATATGGACGGCGGCAGCAGCCTGAACCTGCATTATCAGGACACAGTGCGCAAAATGGGCATCGACCCTTCAAGGATCATGCCCACCAAAACCACCTTTAAAGGTGTAATTCCTGGAGTAGAGGCTCGCTGTACAGGCTCTATAACATTGGAAGTCGTCTTCGGATCCCCGGAAAACTTCCGGAGCGAAGAACTAATCTTCGATATCGGCCCTTTCCGTAGTGGTTACCACGCACTGCTCGGACGAACCGCATTCGCTAGATTCAATGCGGTACCACATTATGCATACGTCAAGCTCAAGATGCCAGGTCCGCGCGGGGTCATAACAGTTAACGGAAACTTGGACCGCTCTCTCCGTACAGAAGAGCATACTGCAGCCCTCGCGGCAGAAGTACAATGCGGCCTCCTCTGGCAAACCACCAATCCGGCGACGACGACTTCAAGCACCATCAAGCGCGTCCGGAGCACCCCGCAACAGGGTCATGAGGAACGCCAAGAGCGTGATTAGCAGTTCGGCCTCCGCTCAAGCCCCATCAAAGCAGCATTCGTGCCACGCATACACAATTACGCGCTCGAGATACCATGGGCATGGGCGGAGGCGCATCAACGACTCAGTCAATAGTGCGGGTAACCGCCAAATACCTTCATAATCTATCCCTCTTACCTTTCAGGACATCGCTTTAGTGCAGCATCCTCAGAAGAGCCGGATTGCCGGACTTACATGGGAGAGACATCCAAAGAGGCAACAGACGTTGTGCACAGAAAGAAATACCCAGGTGGAATCTAGTTACGATCATCATACCTGCTTTATCTATCTATACACAGCCTGCACCTTTGATAGGACATGTCAAATGGTCCTACTTATCTCCGCTTAATGCATCCATTGTAAACATACGCTTAAACGTATTATTCATCAATGGAAGATCATATATAGCGTCAGCTTACTATTCTTATTTGAGCATTTTTCTCATAAATGTTTATTTGATATTGCATCCGTACACCATCGTACGGTCAGCTTGCTGTGGCTTCTCATGGCTTCCAGAATACGGCAAGACAAGTCCGAACACTTTCAACAGTGCGGCACCCGAACTTATAGCATTATATGCATCAGCTCCAATCATGTCTTGGGTCTACAGTTGATAGCCCGACTTTGTTTTGGTGCCTTACGCCTGCTATATCGCTAAGGTAAGGCGAGAAGAACTATCATGATTGTGTCCCGTTATTCCGGACGAGCACCTCAAGAGAGAAAGTCGAAAACTGACCGGCATGATGTGGCGAGAGCTGGTCGCTGTTCGAGAGGTCTTAAAATCCTTAAAGATTTTCCGCTTTAGGCGATAAATCGGCTTCGTCCGATATAGGCGCGCCCCAATTCGGCCGTCCGGATTTTAGGGGCTTCGCCAAAATTTGAAATTGTAGACTTCTATGGCTAAGTGAAAGTTATAAAGTCAAGATAGCCCGATTGCTCTTGTTCGCAAGCGCCGACACCTTCTTAAGGGACCAAACATTTGATAAAGAGTGTCTGGTTTTCCACTTAACACCCAAGATTAGTAACGGGGGGGGAAGCCATTTATTGGCCTACTTTCAGAATTTTATAAGCATCCGCACATAAGGTAATATTTTAAATAATAAAAGCGCTACATAGCGCAAGTAACTTCATCTTTTAATTACAAACATGACAGAAGTGAATTCACTCTAAAATAGTGTACTTGGTACATTCATCGGCTACGAGACGAGCACCCTTCATAACACCATCATAGTACATTCGGGATGGCGATGCGCCTTGCCTCCGCGCCCGGCCCTTTACCAGCTTCTCTCGTGATCCAGCTTGCCCAATGCACCTTGACGCTGGGCAAAGGCCCGCGGCACCCTCAATGCAAACGGATCGCTGATCACTTCTGCCGCGGACATGCATCCACCATCCGCTTGATCGTGCCAAAGTAGCTATCTGGCAGGAGTTCACCAGCCACATCCGGACTATGAAACCTTTCATAGCCAGTTTGTCCGCCTCTGGAGTTCGACCAACTGCTTCAGCTTGGTCACCAGAGGCATTGATGTTCGCCCCAACATACGGGACCAGAACAGCTTCTCCGCTGAGCTCCCTCCGGCACGTAGAACTCCGCAGCTGCCCGACACGCTGTGTGTGGCAGATCTGCTAATGCCCCGGAGAGCTCAATTCGAAAAGTAAAAGAAACGCCTCCACATGTTTGCTTTGGTATAAAGAACTTCTTACCCGCTGCTGTTTTTGGCCTCTCGATCTCCTCGCCAGGATTCTCTCGGCCGCCTTGGCGCTTTCAAACTTCACAAGGGCTTCGCAAGCTCGGCTCTTTTCATCTTCAGATCATGCTCCACAGAATCGTACTTCTTGCCGAGGTCCCGGAGCTCTTGCTGTACCTCGCCCACTCTAGCACTTTGCTTTTCGCGCTCCTTGCATTCCAAGGTCGCTTTATCTTCGGCCTCGGACAGCGCTTTCTTCAGGGACGCAACTTCGATGGTGGCCCCTGTTACACAGTCACGACGCTTTGGCGTTAGACTAGCCAATTTTGCCTATCTTTAAAATACATGCAAGCGGGGAATCGCTTACCTTTATTCTCCTTGAGCTGCCTCTTCGTGAGGCCGAGCTCTCCCTGCGCTTGCTCCAGGTCCCGCTTTAGTTCGGCAACCTCGGCGGTGCGGGCAGCAGCAGCAAGTAGCACAACCAGCTTATTCACACGAATACTTATTATTAGACTCCTGCGGATTATAATTGACCCTCCGTTTGGCTTTTCTTCCCGAACACCAAACAGAGTATCAGGGGCTACTACCTATCGGGTGGTAATTTTACACATATTTATTACTTACCTCAAAGCCTGTCAAGAGGCTGGTAAGCTTTGTTAGTCCGCCTTGGCGGATTTAAATCCTTCCAATCACCAAACTCATAAGAGTATGGTGCTCTTCATCCATGGCAGCACCGCGAAGCGCTTCCAGCAGACAATCCGGCGCCTCGGGCGCAACGGAAGTCCTCGATGCAGACGGCTTGCCCTCCCTAACGAGGGGCTGTCCGCCTGAGTTCGGAACCATTGTAGGTTCCGGGACAGTGTTCGACTGAGAGCCCGACCTACTGTGGCCCTCATCGACACGATCCGCGGGGATCTTGAACCCCGCGTGTCCGACATCTGGGACACCGCCTCGGGGCGTCTCCAGAGTCACCTCCCCCCGCTCTGGGAGCCTTCGGGACAACACCTCCGTGTCATCTGCGGGCTGAGGTGTAGTGGCTGTCGGAAGCGAATTCATCTCCAAATCGCCCAGGGACCCGGAGGAAGATACCTCGGGGTGATCCCTAGCCGGACTACACATATGTTCGGCGTTAAACAAAAGCTATAGAGTGAAGTTATGTTGGAGTGCGGACACTTACGATCGCACTGGGGGCTTCCCCCTAGGCAGGCACCCCTCCTCGCTGTGAGCGGTCGTGGCGGAGTAGTCCGGAAGGGACACCTTCCCCTTCTTGGACGCCCTAGCCTCCCCCTCCGAGGCTGCTTTTCTCTTATTCTCCCCAGGTGGGAGGTAGAATTTTTCTGATTCCTCATTCGCTGGAGGAATTGTCCCATCGCCATCGACGACAGGGGTATGATGGCCTTACGTCCGGCCCTATGGTCCGCCTCCCCAGGCCCCTCATCCTTTCCGGATGGGGCGTCTTCTTCTTCTTCCTCCTCCTCCCCTTCATGGGAGGACTGTGCCTCGTCGTCTTCGGACGGGGCTTCTGGCATAACCTTACGCCAGAGACCCTTTCTGGTCCCCGGCCTTCTTTTCGTTTTTTCTTTCTCCGCACCTTGTACGGTGCCGGGACCAGCATCTCCGTCAGGAGAGCATCAGCTGGGCCTTCTGGCAACGGAGCCGGACAGTAAACCTGCTCCGCTGTCTCCACATAATCCTAAACAAATGTGCATGACTACTTAAGGCACTCCCATGAATATATTGATAAGAACTGAATCCGGTGGTAGTTTGAGAACTCACCTGACTAGGAGCCCGCGCGGCGTGAAGCCCGCGGTCCTCGGATGTGGGAGGAGGTACTTCGGAGGCCTTGAACAACACCCTCCATGCGCCTTTGTGCGTCATGTCATAGAGCTTACGGAGCGTCTGGTGTTCGGCCGGGACGAACTCCCATAGATTGAATGCCCGCCTTTGGCATGGCAGAATCCGGCGAAAGAGCATGACCTGGATCACATTGACAAGCTTGATGTTCTTGTCCTTCATGCTCTTGATGCAGGTCTGGAGCCCAGTCAGCTCCGTAGATTCGCCCCAGGATAGGCCCTTCCTTTCCCAGGAGGTGAGCCGCATGGGGGCTCCAGATCGGAACTCGAGGGCCGCCGCCCAGTTGGCGCTGCGCGGCTCGGTGATGTAGAACCACCCTGATTGCCACCCTTTTACGATCTCCGCAAAGGAGCCGTCCAGCCAGGTGATATTAGGCATCTCGCCCACCATGGCTCCTCCGCACTCCGCTTGCTGGCCGCTTACAATCTTCGGCTTCACGTAGAAGGTTTGCAGCCACATGCCAAAGTGAGGCTGATGCGGAGGAAGGCCTCGCATACGACGATGAATGCCGAGATGTTGAGGACGAAATTTGGGGCTAGATCATGGAAATCTAGCCCGTAGTAGAACATAAGCCCGCAGACAAAGGGATGAAGTGGAAATCCCAGTCCACGGACGAAGTGGGCAACGAACACGACCCTCTCGTGGGGTCCTGGGGTCGGAATGACCTGCTCAAGGTCCGGTAGCCGGGCGCTTGTTCATGCCAAGTATCCGCGGTCTCAAGATTTGTGATGTGCTTCCCCTTGCCGGTGGAAGCCGCCCACTTGCCTCCTGCTCCGGACATGTTTAGCTATGCGGAGAAGACTTGGGCTTGGGCGCTGGAGCTCGAGGGGGCAAGAGTGGGCAAGGGAGAAGGAAGGCGTGGGTAAAAATGAGGAAATCTTATCCCTTTATAGAGGCTACGAAAGTGGAGCGCCTCCCCACGTGCCCGTTGGGAATCGCTTGCTTCCCAAGCGCCACGATTGATGGCATGGTGGGATTACCCATACTCGTATTAATGATAATCCCGCGATAAGGGGACACGATCTCTGCCTTGACAAGACGTGTCAAAGAAACCGCCTCAAAATATGTGATGTGGCAGGTTGTGGGAAAACGGTTCGAATAATAATCCGACAGTAATAACATATCACGTCGCCTAAAAAAGTTCTCAGCAGATTGCATTTGTGAAATATCATTCTCTCTACAGCGGTGTGTAAACATCATTTTGTGGATCCGGACACGATTCAAGTGTTCAATAATTACTTCGGAGTACTCGGAGAGGGAACCCGCCTTGCAATGCCGAAGACAATATTGCGCGCCGGACTCATCGTCATTGAAGCCTGGTTCAGGGGCTACTGAGGGAGTCCTAGATTAGGGGGTATCCGGACTGCCAGACTGTGTACAACGTCCGGACTATTGAAGTGTGAAGATACAAGACTCAAGACTTCGGCCCGTGTCCGGATGGGACTCTCCTTTGTGTGGAAGGAAAGCTTGGCAATCCGGATATTGTGTTTCCTTCCTTGTAACCGACTCCATGTAAATCCTAGCCCTCTCCGGTGTCTATATAAACCGGAGAGGTTGGTCCTTAGAAGGCCGATCACAATTACAATCATACCATCATAGGCCAGCTCTTAGGGTTTAGCCTCTACGATCTCGTGGTAGATATACTCTTGTACTACCCATATCTTCAATATTAATCAAGCAGGAAGTAGGGTTTTACCTCCATCAAGAGGGCCCAAACCTGGGTAAACATCTGTGTCACTTGCTTCCTGTTACCATCAGCCTTGACGCACATATCGGGACCCCCTACCCGAGATCCGCCGGTTTTGACACCGACACCACCCACATTCCCAAATGGGAACGGAAGCGAGCACTACGTGACGCCTATGCGATGGAGCCAGTCGCCCCAAAATTCAACCCATGGTCAGCCTGTCCGATCACCTTTGATCGTAGGGATCACCCTAGCAGTATCCGTCACGGTGGTTCAGCCGCATTGGTCCTAGACCCAATCATCGACGAGTTCCACCTCACGCGAGTCCTTATGGATGGCGGCAGCACCCTGAACCTGCTCTATCAGGACACAGTGCGCAAAATGGGCATCGACCCGTCGAGGATCAATCCCACCAAAACCACCTTCAAAGGTGTAATTCCAGGAGTAGAGGCCCGTTGCACGGGCTCCATAACACTGGAAGTGGTCTTTGGATCTCTGGATAACTTCCGAAGCGAGGATTTAATCTTCGATATCGTCCCTTTCCATAGTGGTTATCACGTACTGCTTGGACGAACCGCATTCGCTCGATTCAATGCGGTACCACACTATGCATACCTCAAGCTTAAGATGCCAGGACCTCGCGGGGTCATAACCGTCAACGGAAACATGGACCGCTCTCTCCGTACAGAAGACCATACTGCAGCCCTCGTGGCAGAAGTACAATGCAGCCTTCTCCGGCAAACCTCCAATCCGACGACAACAACCCCGAACACCGTCAAGCGAGTCTGGAGTACCCCGCAACAGGATCGCCAGGCACGCCAAGAGCACGACTAGCAGTCCGGCCTCCGCTCCAGCCCTATCAAGGCAGCATTCATGCCGCACGTACACAATTACGCACTCAAAATACCATGGGCATAGGCGGAGGCTCAATAGTGACTCAGTCAAACAGTGCGGTACAGCCGCAACATACTTTAATAACCCCCCTTTATCTTTCAGGGCACTGATTTCGGGCAGCCTCTTCAGAAGAGCCGGATTGTCGGACTTGCACAGGAGAGAAAACCAAGGAGGCAAAAGGCTTTGCGCACAAAGGGAATACCCAGGTGGAATCTGTTCACGATCGTTATACCTGTTTTATATACCTACATGCGGCCCGCCCTTGCATAGGACATGTTAAATAGTCCTATTAACTTCTGCTTAACGCATTCATTGTAAACATACGCTTAGACGTATTATTCATCAATGGGAGATAATATATAGCGTCAACTTATTATTCCTATTTGCACAATTTTCCAATAAATATTTATATAATATTGCATCCGTACACCATGGTACGTTCAATTTGCCAGGGGCTTCTTATGGCGCCCCATAATACGGCAAGACAAGTCCGAACACTTTCAACAGTGCGGCACCCCGAACTTATAGCATTATATGCATCAGCTCCGAATCATGTCTTGGGTCAATAGTTGGGTTTGCCCGGCTCCCTTGTTTTGGTACCTTACATTCCGTTATATCGGCTAAGGTAGCGCAGGGAGAACTACTGCGATTGTGTCCCGGTTCTTCCGGACGAGCACCTCAGTAGAGAAAGCCGAAAACTGACCGGCATGATGCGGCGAGAGCTGGTTGCAGTTCGAGAGGTCTTAAAATCCTTAAAGATTTTTTCCGCTTTACGCGAGGAATCGGCCTCGTCCGATTTAGGCGTATATAGCACCCCAATTCGGCTTTCCGAATTCTACGGGCTTCGCCGAAATTTAAAATTCTAGACTTCTATGGCTAAGTGAAAGTTATAAAGCCGCATAGTCCGATTGCCTTGTTCCTTGCGCCAAACACCTCCTTCAGGGTCCAAAAATTTGGATAAAGAGTGTCTGGATTTTTTCCACGAACACCCCAGTACTAGTTATGTGGGGGCGGAAGCCGACGACTGGCCTACTTTCAGAATTTTATAAACAGCCGCACAGAAGGTAATATTTTAAATCAAAACAAAGCGCTATATAGCGCAAACAACTTCGTCTTTATATTACAAAAACGACAGAAGTACATCCACTCAAAGATCGTGTCCTTGGTACATTCGTCGGCCACGAGACGAGCGCCTTTCATAATGCCATCATTATATTTTTCAGGACAGCGATGCGCCTTGCCCTCCGGCGGTCCATCCTTCACCAGCTTCTCCGCATCCAGCTTGCCCCAATGCACCTTCGCATGGGCAAAGGCTCGGCGGGCACCCTCAATGCAAACGGATTACTTGATCACTTCAAGCCGCGGACAGGCATTTACCATCCACTTTATCAGGCCGAAGTAGCTGGCGGGCAGGGGCTCACCAGGCCACATCCGTACTATGAAATCTTTCAGAGCCACTTCGGCCGCCCTGTGGAGTTCAACCAATTGCTTCAATTGGTCACTCAGAGGCATCGGGTGTTCGGCTCCAGCATACTGGGACCAGAACAGCTTCTCCGTTGAGCTCCCCTCCTCGGCACGGTAGAACTCCGCACCATCTGATACGCTGCGTGCCAGATCTGCTAATGCCCCTGGAGAGCTCCAAATTCGAGCAAGTAAAAGAAACGTCTCCTCCACATGCTTGCTTTGCATAAAGAATGCCTTACCCGGCGCTATCTTCTTGGCCGCCTGGATTTCCTGCTAGGCCTTTTCGGCTTCGGCCTTGGCGTCTTTCATGCCCAACAGGGCCTTCGCAAGTTCAGACTCCTTTGTCTTTAAGTCATGCTCCAAGGACTCGAACTTCTTGCCGAGCTCCTGGAGCTCTTGCTGTACCTCGCCCACCCTAGCATTTTTCTTTTCATGCTCAATGCGCTCCATGTCCGCCTTGTCTTCGGCCTCGGATAGCGCTTTCTTCAGGGGCGCCACTTCGGTCGTGGCCCCTATTACAAAAGCATGACGCTTTGTCGTTAGCATCACCAATTTTTCTATTCTTTATGATATGTGAACGGGGTATCACTCACCTTTGTTCTCTTAGAGCCGCCTCTCCGTGAGGCTGAGCTCTCCTTGGACCCGCTCCAGGTCCAGTTTAAGTCCAGTGACATCTGCTATGCGGGCAGCAGTGGCAAGCAGCACCACCTGCTTATTACATAGACACCTACTATTAGACTCCTGCGGATTTTAATTGACCCTCCGTTTGGCTTTTCTTTCCGAACACCACACAGAGTATCAGGGGCTACTATCTATCGGGTGATAATTTCCCAAAAACTTTTAATTACTTACCTCAAAGCCTGTTAGGAGGCTGGAACAAGCTTCGGTCAATCTGCTTTTGGCGGACCGAACCCTCTGAATCACCACACTCATAAGAGTACGGTGCTCTTCATCCATGGAAGCGCCGCGAAGCACTTCCAGCAGACTATCCGATGCCTCTGGTGTAACGGAAGTTATCGGCACGGACGACTCGCCCTCCTTGGCGAGGGGCTGCCTGCCCGAATCCGAAACCTTTGGGGGTTCCGGCATAGTTTCCGGCTAGGAGCCCGGCTTGCTGTGGCTCCCGTTGGCACGATCCACGGGGATCTTATGCCCCATGTGCCCGACGTCTGGAATTTCGCCTTCGGGCGTCTCCAGAGTTGCCTGCCCCTACTCTGGGAGCCTTTGGGACAACACCTCCGTGTCATCCGCGGGCCGAGGGGAGGTGGCCGTTGGGAGCGAGTTCATCGCCGAATCGCTCAAAGACCCATCCGAATAAGATACCTCGGGATGGACCCTGGCCGGACTGCATATACGTGTCCGTCGTTATAACAGACTATGCAACAAAGCCGTACTAAAATACAATAGAGTGCGGATACTTATGATCTTACGAGGGGCTTCCCCCTCGGCAGCCACTCCTCCTCACTGTAGGCGGTCGTGGTGGAGTAACCCGGAAGGGACGCCTTTCCCTTCTTGGGCGTCCTAGCCTCCCCCTCTGGGGCGGCTTTCCTTTTCTTCTCCTCCCCAGTGCGGGGAGGCGGAGTTTCCTCGTGTTTTCCCCCGCCTCCGTGTGAGGAATCCGCCTCGTCGTCTTCGGACAACGAGCTTATGACGGCCTTGCGCCGGGGACCCTTCCTGATCCCCTGTGTCGCCCTCTTGGGCCCTTCGGCCCCCTCAGGCGGGGCGGCCCCTTCCTTCTCCTGCTCCCCTTCGGGGGAGGAGTGTGCCTCGTCGTCTCCGGACGAGGCGTCCGGTGCGACCTTACGCCAGAGACCCTTCCTGGTCCTCGGGGTCTTCTTTTCGGCCTTATTTTCCGGTGCCTTGTAGGGTACCGGGACTAGCATCTCTGTCAGGAGAGCGTCTGCTGGACCTTCTGGCCATGGAGCCGGACAGTCGATCTGCTCCGTTGTCACCACGTACTCCTGATTAAACACACACGATGACTTAAAATCCTCCCATGAGTACGCTGGGAAAACTACGTCTGGTGATGGTTAGGAAACTCACCGGACTGGGGAGCCGCGTGGCATGAAGTCCGCGGTCCTCGGATGTGGGAGGAGGTATTTCGGAGGCCTTGAACAGCACCTTCCGTGCGTCCTTGTGTGTCATGCCGAAGAGCTCTTGAAGTATCCGGTGTTCGGCCGGAACAAACTCCCACAAAGTAAATGATCGTCTTTGGCACGGAAGAATGCGGCAGACGAGCATGACCTGGACCACGTTGACGAGCTTGATTTTCTGAAGTCCTGTTTGCTCCTCGGGTTTGCCCCAGGCCAAGCCCTTCTTTTCCCAGGAGGTGAGCCGCATGGGGATTCCGGATCAGAATTCGGGGGCCGCCGCCCAGTTGGCGTTGCGTGGCTCGGTGATGTAGAACCACCCCGATTACCACCTCTTTACGGTCTCCGTGAAGGAGCCGTGGAGCGAGGTAACGTTGGGCATCCTGCGCACCATGGCGCGTCCGCACTCCGCTTGCTGGCCGCTCACGATCTTCGGCTTGACGCAGAAGATTCGTAGCCACAAGCCGAAGTGAGGTTTGATGCGGAGGAAGGCCTCACACACGACGATAGACGCCGAGATGTTGAGGACGAAGTTTGGGGCTAGATCATGGAAATCTAGCCCGTAGTAAAACATGAGCCCGCGGACGAAGGGATGAAGTGGAAATCCCAGTCCACGGACGAAGTGGGCAAGAAACATGACCCTCTCGTGGGGTCCCGGAGTTGGAATGATCTGCCCTGCGTCCGGTAGCCGGTGCGCGATATCTGCGGCCAAGTATTCGGCCGCCTGGAGCTTCGTGATATGCTCCTCCTTGACGGTGGAGGCCACCCACTTGCCTCCTGCTCCGGACATGTTTGGCTGTGCGAAAGAGGTGTGAACTAGGGCGCTGGAGCTCGAGGGGGCAAGAATGGATAAGCGAAGGAGGAAGAAGGCGTGGGTGAAAATGGGGAATCCTTATCCCTTTATAGAGGCGACGAGAACGGTGCGCCTCCCCACTTTCCCGTTGAGAATTGCTTATTTCCCAAGCACCACGATTGATGGCGCGGTTGGGTTACCCATACCCGTATTGATGGAAATCCCGTGATAAGGGGACATGATCTCTGCTTCGACAAGACGTGCTGAGGAAACCGCCTCGCAATATGCGCTGTGGCTGGTTGTGGGAAAACGGTTCGAATAATGACTAGACCATAGTATCATTTCACGTTGTCTGAAGTTGTTAGCAGATTACATTTATGGAATATCATTTTCTCTACGGTGGTATGTGAATATCATCTTGCAGATCCGGACACGCTTTGAGTGTTCGATAATTACATTGGAGTATTCGGAGATAGAACCCGCCTTGCAATGCCGAAGACAAACTGCGCACCGGACTCATCGTCAAAAGCCTGGTTCAGGGGCTACTGAGGGAGTCCTGGATTAGGGGGTATCCGGACAGCCGGAATGTATACTTTGGCCGGACTGTTGGACCGTGAAGATACAAGACTCAAGACTTCGTTCCGTGTCCGGATGGGACTCTCCTTTGCGTGGAAGACAAGCTTGGCGATCCGGATAATAGATTTCCTTCTTTGTAACCGACTCTGTGTAAACCTTAGCCCCCTCCGGTGTCTATATAAATCGGAGGGTTTAGTCCATAAAGACAGGATCATAATCATCATTGGCTAGCTCCTAGGGTTTAGCCTCTACGATCTCGTGGTAGATCAACTCTTGTAATACTCATATCATCAATATCAATCAAGCAGGAAGTAGGGTTTTACCTCCATCAAGAGGGCACGAACCTGGGTAAAACATCGTGTCCCTTGCCTCCTATTACCATTAGCCTTAGACGCACAGATCGGGACCCCCTACCCGAGATCCGCCGGTTTTGATACCGACACTAGGCTCGTCAAGTTTAACCTCAGTATTCCGCGTGTGTAACTGTTTTGCACCCGTTATATTTGAACATAGAGCCTATCACACCCGATCATCACGTGGTGTTTTAGCAGAATAACTTTCGCAGCAGTGCATACTCAGGGAGAACACTTCTTAATAATTAGTGAGAGATCATCTTAAAATGCTACCGTCAATCAAAGCAAGATAAGATGCATAAAGGATAAACATCACATGCAATCAATATAAGTGATATGATATGGCCATCATCATTTTCTGCTTGTGATCTCCATCTCCGAAGCACCGTCGTGATCACCATCGTCACCAGCGCGACACCTTGATCTCCATCATAGCATCGTTTGCGTTTCGCCGTCTATTGCTTCTACGACTATCGCTACCGCTTAGTGATAAAGTAAAGCAATTATAGGTCGCTTGCATTTCATACAATAAAGCGACAACCCTATGGCTCCTGCCAGTTGCCGATAACTCGGTTACAAAGCATGAACATCTCATACAATAAAATATAGCATCACGTCTTGACCATATCACATCACAACATGCCCTGCAAAAACTAGTTAGACGTCCTCTACTTTGTTGTTGTAAATTTTACGTGGCTGCTATGGGCTGAGCAAGAACCGTTCTTACCTACGCATCAAAACCACAACGATACTTCGTCAAGTTAGTGTTGTTTTAACCTTCGCAAGGACCAGGCGTTGCCACACTCGGTTCAACTAAAGTTGGAGAAACAGACACCCGCCAGCCACCTGTGTGCAAAGCACGTCGGTAGAACCAGTGTCGCGTAAGCGTACACGTAATGTCGGTCAGGGCCGCTTCATCCAACAATACCGCCGAACCAAAGTATGACATGCTGGTAAGCAGTATGACTTGTATCACCCACAACTCACTTGTGTTCTACTCGTGCATATAACATCTAAACATAAAACCAGGCTCAGATGCCACTGTTGGGAACGTAGTAATTTCAAAAAATTTCCTACGCACACGCAAGATCATGGTGATGCATAGCAACGAGAGGGGAGAGTGTTGTCCACGTACCCTCATAGACCGAAAGTAAGCGTTAGAACAACGCGGTTGATGTAGTCGTACGTCTTCACGGCCCGACCGATCAAGCACCGAAACTACGGCACCTTCGAGTTCTAGCACACGTTCAGCTCGATGACGTTCCCTGAACTCCGATCCAGCAGAATGTCGCGGAAGAGTTCCGTCAGCACGATGGCGTGGTGACGATCTTGATGTTCTACTGTTGCAGGGCTTCGCCTAAGCACCGCTACAATATTATCGAGGGAACTATGGTGGAGGGGGCCAGCACACACGACTAAGAGATCAAGAGATCAATTGTTGTATCTATGGGGTGCCCCCTCCCCCGTATATAAAGGAGTGGAGGAGGGGGCCGGCCAAGGGGGGTGGCGCGCCCTAGTGGGGGAGTCCAACCCCCACTGGGAGTAGGACTCCCCCCTTTCCTATTAGGAGAGGGAGAGGGAAGGAAGAGGAGGGAGGGAAGAAGGAAAGGGGGGCCGGCCCCCTCCCAATTTGGATTGGGATTGGGGGGCAGCCCCTCCTTGCTCCTTTCCCCTCCTTCCCACTAAGGCCCAATAAGGCCCATATACCTCCCGGGGGGTTCCGATAACCTCACGGAGCTCTGGTATTGTCCCAATCTCACCCGGAACCTTTCCGGTGTCCAAATATAGTCGTCCAATATATCGATCTTTATGTCTCGACCATTTCGAGACTCCTCGTCATGTCCGTGATCACATCCGGAACTCCAAACAATCTTCGGTACATCAAAACTCATAAACTCATAATAAAACTGTCAACGAAGCTTTAAGCGTGCGGACCCTACGGGTTCGAGAACTATGTAGACATGACCGAGAACTGTTTCCGGTCAATAACCAATAGAGGAACCTAGATGCCCATATTGGCTCCTAC
Source organism: Aegilops longissima (assembly GCA_021605205.1). Lineage (NCBI taxonomy): Eukaryota > Viridiplantae > Streptophyta > Magnoliopsida > Poales > Poaceae > Aegilops > Aegilops longissima. Next base: position 789,623,869 of record CM038678.1, read on the forward strand.
ATGTTCTACGAATATCTTTATCGGTCAAACCGCATAACAACATACGTTGTTCCCTTTGTCATCGGTATGTTACTTGCCCGAGATCCGATCGTCGGTATCCCAATACCTAGTTCAATCTCAGTACCGGCAAGTCTCTTTACTCGTTACGTAATGCATCATTCCGTAACTAACTCATTAGCTACATTTCTTGCAAGGCTTATAGTGATGTGCATTACCGAGAGGGCTCAGAGATACCTCTCCGACAATCGGAGTGACAAAACCTAATCTCGAAATACGCCAACTCAACATGTACCTTTGGAGACACCTGTAGAGCTCCTTTATAATCACTCAGTTACGTTGTGACATTTGGTAGCACACAAGTTGTTCCTCTGGTAAACGGGAGTTGCATAATCTCATAGTTCTAGGAACTTGTATAAGTCATGAAGAAAGCAATAGCAACATATTAAACGATCAAGTGCTAAGCTAAATAAATGGATCAAGTCAATCACATCATTCTTCTAATGATGTGATCCCGTTAATCAAATGACAACACATGTCTATGGTTAGGAAACATAACCATCTTTGATTAATGAGCTAGTCAAGTAGAGTCATACTAGTACATTAAGTTTGTCTATGTATTCACACATGTATCATGTTTCCGGTTAATACAATTCTAGCATGAATAATAAACATTTATCATGATATGAGGAAATAAATAATAACTTTATTATTTCCTCTAGGGCATATTTCCTTCAGTATTACCGTTGTTCCTAATGATAAAGATGAATTGATCCCGCTAAGAATTATTACAGGTTATAGGATGGTAATTTATTTCTGTAAATTAAATAAAGCTACTAAGAAATATCATTACCCTTTACATTTTATTGAGCAAATGCTCGAAAGACTATCCAAACACACACATTTCTACTTTCTAGATGGTTATTCTGGTTTCTCTTAAATACCTGTGTCAGCGAAGGATCAATCAAAAACCAATTTTACTTGCCCTTTCGGTACTTTTGCTTATAGACGTATGCCTTTTGGTTTATGTAATGTACTTCCTACCTTTCAAAGATGTATGATGGCTATATTCTCTGACTTTTGTGAAAAGATTTGTGAGGTGTTCATGGATGATTTCTCCGTTTATGGATCCTCTTTTGATGATTGCTTGAGCAACCTGGATCGAGTTTTGCAGAGATGCGAAGACACTAGTCTCGTCTTGAATTGGGAAAAGTGCCACTTTATGGTTAATGAAGGCATTGTTTTGGGGCATAAGATTTCCGAGAGAGGTATTGAAGTTGATAAAGCCAAAGTTGATGATATTGAAAAGATGCCATGTCCCAAGGACATAAAAGGTATAAGAAGTTTCCTTGGTCATGCCGGTTTTTATAGGAGGTTCATTAAGGACTTTTCTAAAATCTCTAGGCCTCTTGACTAATTTATTGCAAAAATATATTCCTTTTGTCTTTGATGATGATTGTGTAGAAGCATTTGAAATACTTAAGAAAGCTTTGATCACTGCACCTATTGTTCAGCCACCTGATTGGAATTTACCCTTCGAAATTATGTGTGATGCTAGTGATTATGCTGTAGGTGCTGTTCTAGGGCAAAGAGTTGATAAGAAATGAAATGTTATCCAGTATGCTAGTAAGACTCTTGATACTGCCCAGATAAATTATGCTACTATTGAAAAAGAATTCTTAGCAGTTGTGTTTGCATGTGATAAGTTTAGACCTTATATTGTTGATTCCAAAATTACTATTCACACTGATCATGCTGCTATTAAATATCTTATGGAAAATAAAGATGCTAAGCCTAGACTCATTAGATGGGTTCTCTTGCTCCAAGAATTTCATTTGCATATTATTGATAGAAAGGGAGCTAAGAACCCCGCTGCAGACAACTTGTCTAGGTTAGAGAATGTTCTTGATGACCCACTGCCTATTGATGATAGCTTTCCTGATGAACAATTAGCGGTTATTAATGCTTCTCGTACTGCTCCTTGGTATGCTGATTATGCTAATTATATTGTTGCTAAAATTTTACCACCTAGTTTCACATACCAGCAAAAGAAAAAGTTCTTTTATGATTTAAGACATTACTTCTGGGATGACTCACACCTTTATAAAGAAGGAGTAGATGGTGTTATTAGACGTTGTGTACCTGAGCATGAATAGGAACAGATCCTATGCAAGTGTCACTCTGAATCATATGGAGGACAGCAAGCTGGAGATAGAACTGCATATAAGGTACTACAATCTGGTTTTTATTGGCCTACTCTCTTCAAAGATGCTCGTAAGTTTGTCTTATCTTGTGATGAATGTCAAAGAATTGGTAATATTAGTAGACGTCAAGAAATGCCTATGAATTATTCTCTTGTTATTGAACCGTTTGATGTTTGGGGCTTTGATTATATGGGACCTTTTCCTGCCTCTAATGGTTATACACATATTTTAGTTGCTGTTGATTACGTTACTAAGTGGGTAGAAGCTATTCCAACTAGTAGTGCTGATCATAACACTTCTATTAAAATGCTTAATGAAGTTATTTTTCCGAGGTTTGGAGTCCCTAGATATATTATGACTGATGGTGGTTCACATTTTATTCATGGTGCTTTCAGTAAGATGCTTGCTAAGTATGATGTTAATCATAGAATCGCATCCCCTTATCATCCTCAGTCTAGTGGTCAAGTAGATGTGAGCAATAGAGAGCTCATATTAATTTTGCAAAAGACTGTGAATAGATCTAGAATGAATTGGTCCAGAAAACTCGATGATGCATTATGGGCCTATAGAACTGCATACAAAAATCCTATGGATATGTCTCCCTATAAGATGGTTTATGGAAAAGCTTGTCATTTACCTCTTGAACTTGAACATAAAGCATGTTGGGCTATTAAAGAGCTCAACTATGACTTCAAACTTGCCGGTGAGAAGAGGTTGTTTGATATTAGCTCACTTGATGAATGGAGAACCCAGGCCTATGAGAATGCCAAGCTATTCAAAGAAAAAGTCAAACGTTGGCATGATAAAACGATACAAAACGTGAGTTTAACGTAGGTGATTATGTGTTATTATTCAACTCCCGTTTAAGATTTTTTGCAGGAAAACTTCTCTCTAAATGGGAAGGTCCTTACGTTATGAAGGAGGTCTATCGTTCTGGTGCCATAAAAATCAACAACTTCGAAGGCACAAGTCCGAGGGTAGTGAACGGTCAAAGAATTAAACATTATATCTCGGGTAATCCTATCAATGTTGAAACTAATATTATTGAAACCGTAACCCCGAAGGAATACATAAGGGACACTTTCCAGAATGTTCCAGACTCCGAAAAGGAATAGGTATGTGGTACGGTAAGTAAACCGACTCCAAAACAACTCCAATGGCAATTTTTATCAGTTTTGGAATATTTAAGAATTTTAGGAAGAAAGAAGTAGTCCGAGAGGGACACGAGGCCTCCAAGAGAGTGGAGGGCGCGCCCACCCTTACTGGGCGCGCCCCCTGTCTCGTGGACACCCCGTGTGCCTCTCAGACTCTGTTTTCTTGCACGTTACGTATTTTGGTCGGTAAAAATTCATTATATAAACTCCCGAAGGTTTTGACCACCGTATCATTCAAATATCCTCTCTTTTCGTTTCGAGTTGTTTCCCTTTCAGATCTAATGAATCATGGCGTCTCCAAGCGCTCCCAAGGACAAGTTTTTTGAGAGGGTTATCAACCCCTATCTTGCGGAGGTGCTGCAACACCCTCAAACCAATGAGATGCATGAGGGGGTGCTGCACATCCGCGATGTGGAGGGACCAAGGCATACCGGAAGCGTGGAGACAAAGATTGAAGTTGTGGAGCAGCAAGTTTTCAAGTGCCAAGGGATGGTGGAGCGTGGACTCAACGCCAACCAGATGATGATTACGGAGTTCACCAACAAGCACAAGCTAGATGCCAAAGTCATTGGGGAGACCATCTTCAAGCTTCAAGAGAAAATCGAGCACCTCCAAGCCCAGATCTATGACCTGCTGTCGATGTCAAAACCGGCGGATCTCGGGTAGGGGGTCCCGAACTGTGCGTCTAGGCGGATGGTAACAGGAGACAAGGGACACGATGTTTTTACCTAGGTTTGGGCCCTCTCGATGGAGGTAATACCCTACTCCTGCTTGATTAATATTGATGATATGGGTAGTACAAGAGTTGATCTACCGCGAGGTCAAGGAGGCTAAACCCTAGAAGCTAGCCTATGGTATGATTGTTGTTTGTCCTACGGACTAAAACCCTCCGGTTTATATAGATACCGGATAGGTTAGGGTTACACAGAGTCGGTTACAATGGTAGGAGATCTACATATCTGTATCACCAAGCTTGCCTTCCACGCCAAGGAAAGTCCCATCCGGACACGGGACGAAGTCTTCAATCTTGTATCTTCATAGTCTTGGAGTCCGCCGTGATGATAGTTCGCTATCCGGACACCCCTAGTCCAGACTCCTCAAGAGTCCCCGAACCAGGCTTCAATGACGACGAGTCCGCACGCATATTGTCTTCGCATTGCAAGGCGGGTTCTTCCTCCGAATACTTCATAGAAGGTTTTGAACACAAGGATAGTGTCCGGCTCTGCAAAACAAGTTCCACATACCACCGTAGAGAGAATAACTTTTTGCACAGATCTGCTGACGTATTCCGCGGCGTGACATCACACCACGACCAGGCCTTTACGTTCTTTTACTGTTCCACCTTAGCGCGTTTAGCGAGGCGGTTTCCTTGGCACGTCTTTATCAAAGCGTAGATCGCGCCCCCTTATTCCGGGATTCCCATCAATACGGACGTGGGTAACCCAACCGTGCCGTTGGCACGCCTCCTCTATCAAAGGCGAGTCCTAATTGACCACGGGGAGGGCTCTTGGTATTCAACCTCTTTATAATGAGACCAAGGCCCTCTTATTTTTTACACCCTCCATCGAGTTCGCCTCGCGCTTCGATTTCTAACACCTAAAGCTTCAGATTTAGGCGCTTCGGACCTTCGACGATGTCCGGCTCCGACCAGCTTGGCCGATGGATGGCTTCTTCCGTCACAGAATAAGATGTGCTAAAGCTGCGAGACGCCAGGTATCTAACCGGCGAGATTTCGCATAGGCTGCGTGCCCCAGGGCAGGTCATTCCCACTCCCGAGCCCGGCGAGAGCGTGGTGTTCGTGTCACACTTCCTTCGGGGTTTAGGCTTCCCGACGGATCCCTTTGTGCGGGGGCTCATGTTTTATTATGGGCTGGATTTCCATGACTTGAATCCGGAGTCCATCCTCCATATCTCGTCATTCATTGTTGTATATGAGGCCTTCCTCCATATTACCCCTCACTTTGGATTGTGGCTCAAGACCTTCAAGGTGGAGCCAAAGATGATCGAGGGGCAACAAGCAGAGTGCGGAGGGGCGGTCATAAGCAAGTGTGCTGATGCTCCGTGGCCGGAGGGCTCTTTTCAAGAGGAGCTTGGTTTGTGGCAACTGGAGTGGTTTTATATCACCGCTCCCAGGGGCACCAAATGGGTGGCGCCACCCGCTTGCCGCTCAGGTCCACCACAGCGGCTGGCGTCATGGGTCAACGAGGGGCTCGACTAGGGGCCGTCCAAGGACGTCCCTCTGTTGCAGGGCCGTATTCGAGACCTCCAAGAAAGAGAGATCAATCTGGTCGCAGTGGCGCAGGTTATGTTGATTCAGCGCCTTCTGCCCTGCAAACGTCACCCCTCCGTCTGTGGGAATTCAATCCGGAGGGACCACGAGCTCTCCAGCATTTTATGGGTACGACGCCCGTGGAGATGTATAAACTGTTCTTCGGATCACAAGAGAAGTGTCCGGACCTGACTGAGGACGCAGGGCTAAGCTGCAATCGCCTAGATACTCAAGTAAGTAGTCCTGTAACCGGACAGGCTGGTCATTCATTTATCATATAAATGCCCTTTAAAGGAGCTGTTTCTTGAACAGGAGTGGATAGCCAAGGCAAAGTTAATAAGGTGTCCGGCTCCCCTCCCAGAGACCACGCCGGATCCCATGCTGGCCAAGATGTTGAAGGCCGCGCCTTTTAAAGAAGGCGAAGGGGGGAACGGGGAAGCAACTGCCTCCACGAAGGAGACTTTCGAGGAAGGAGGGATCAAAGGTCCCACCCTCCAAGGAGAGAAGAGGACCGCCTCGGAAGATCCGGAGGTCAAGGCCTCAAAGAGGGGAAAGAAATCTTCGTTAGAGAGTCTGGCGTTGGGAAGTAACCCAGCCGCACTGTTTCCCCAAGGGGATCAGCCCTCCAGCGAGCCGTAAGTAAAAAGAAGGGGTCTTGTAAATAAGGAACATCCTGCATTTATTTCAAGATAACCAAATTGTACCTTGTAGTTCAGATCTCAGCCCTTCTCAGCAGAGCTCGTCTTCGGGGGATCTTCTTCCGGAGATGATGGAGAGCGAAACGCCTCCACCCTCGCACCTTCATGTGAGGCGGACGCCCCTGAGGTGTCGTCGCGGAGGGTTTTCCCGAGTCCGGCGGGGCCGGAAGGTCCGGCGCCAACTGGCGTGCGGTCGGAGGAGCTGAAGGATCTGCTCGGGCGAGCGGCTATCTCAGAAGATCACCGTGCTCTAATTGGTATGGTGATTGAAAGAATTGCATCCGCTAAGAGCGGATTGCATGAAGCCGCCAGAAACTTGCTAACGGGGTTCGAGGTACGCAAAAATGATGTACCTTCTGACAGTTTTGCATATAGAATGCGCCCTGTATAGATAGTAGCCCCTTAGACTCGGTATGTTGTCAAAATTGACAGCGTGCCGAGGATCATAATCTCAGTTATAACATATTGCCGCTCCTAAATAGGCGGCAGGGCGTCCGGTGGCCAGCCGGACTGATGAATATGCCGAACTAAAGCGACAACTCGACGAGGCGGATGCGGACATCGCACTGGTCAATAAACGGTTTGACGAGTCACAAGGTATGGGACTTCTATGCGGACACCTGGTCAAGGAGCTTGACGCCCATGCCTTACTATTTGTATGCTTAATGCAGGTGGTGCCGCTGCTGTAGAGGAGCTGCGGGTGGAACTTACCCGAGCGAAAGAGCAAGCCAGAAATAGTAATGCGGCCGCTTTAAGGGCGGCCGAAGAGCTAAAAGCCGAACGGGCTGCTCACTGCCGAAGCAAAGAGGAAATGGCCGATATGGCCATAAAGTTGAAGAATACTACCGACCGCTGTGAGGTTCTTGAAAAAGAACGTCGAGCGGAGCAAGAGGGCCTGAAAAAGGCCACGGCCGAATCCAAGGATGCCCGATCCGCTTTGAGAGCTGCCAAGGAGGAGCTGAGTCAGGCCGGGGCTATTGCGGCTGGAAAACCATTTCTGCTGCGGAGGAAGTATACGGATCCGAAGTATGCTCATTTGGACAACTTGTGGAGTTCGGAGGATGCTTATCTGGACTTAGCGGCGAGCGCTGCGGACGCGATTGAGCACTTCCGAGGCCGAAGGGGCGTAAGGAAGAGCTATATTGGTCACAATTCCATAGTCCGGAGCGTCCTCTTCCGTTGACCGATCGGTTGGCCGAATGGGCCGAGCTGAATCGATTATCCGGACTTGCCATGAAGCATGTCATGACTCATTTGTGGCCAGGCGGACCCCAGCCAAAGAGTTATTTTGGTTTAGTGCAGCAGTTCCTTGGTGCGGTACCGCGTATCGACGCAATGAAGCGGTCATCGTGTATTGAGGGAGCGCGGATGGCTCTGGCCCGTGTCAAGACATACTGGGCGGAGATGAAGGCCACCGACGTTGCATCCCGAGATTCGGACAGAAGCCGAGTACCTGCCGAGCACTATTTTGAGGAAGTCCTGCCGGGCGCTCGTTTAATAGAGACGCAGTGCTCGAAGGATATTATGTTTAAATGACATGTATGATTTGTGAAAACAATGTTTCAATATAATATAAGAGCTTTTTATACTTGTGCGTTGAAGTAGTAAACTACTCCCTGTGCGGCCGTTGATGTATATGTATATATAACATGAAAGATGGCAGTCCTTGGCTTCAGCCCCCACGCACATAGTGCAGGGGTGTTTGCAAAGAAGGCGCTTTTTCACACTTAATCCAACGTGTTGGTCCTATTAAGGAGGTGGTAGCGTAGCAAACTAGGCAACCGGACTATAATGCTTTATCACTTTCACTTAGCCATAGGAGTTCGAGGGTGGGGCTACTATATAGCCCCTGGGGGCACCGCACGCTCCCGAATTCGGGGTGCATATGTGCCTGACCGAAAAATGGTCCTTCGTTAATGCGGAGGAATTCTAAACATTCCAGTGAGTCATCGAGTGGTTGACCAGTCTCTTGCTATATCATGACAGTCAGTTTTCGGCTTTCTCTACTAACGTGCTCGCCCGGCCGAACCGGGGCACAATCGCAGTAGTTCTCCTGGTGCCGCGTTAGCCGATAGAACGGAATGTAAGGCAGCAAAACACAGGAGCCGGGCAAACCCAACATTTGACCAAAGACATGATTCGGAGATGATGCATATAAGGCCTAACTCGAGACGCCGAATACTCCCTAAGGTATTCGGTCTTTAAAAAAACGGGCAGAATAACGCCCTAAGCCCCTGGTGTCCAGGTACGCGCAAAAATTCTGGTGCGGCCAATGCCAAAACGCCAGCCTCCTCCTCAGTTTTAGTAAGAAACCGGGGGATGTATATCAACAAGAGACAGTAAAAAAGGTTTACGCAGGGTCTTAATCTGAAAAGAATCCTTGCAACGGGTCCCTACTGCACGTATGCGCCTGTGTCTCCGTTGTGCCGTATCCTGGACGGGTGTAGCACGTTTGTTCATCTGTAAAAGAGAGGAACTTAGTTTAAAAGAAAAAAAGATCGTGTGAAAGATGTACTTTATATTAAATAAACAGAGTACGATTCGAAGAAGTGAATAAAATTGAGCTTTATTGTCTCTTGTTGTACATGCATGCAGCCCCTTGTATGGGGGTATGCCGCTATTAGGCGCCGGACTCGTCTAGCCATGTCCGGGGTTCGAATTACCTATTCATGTGCTTTGGTTAGCGGAGCCAGATTGGTGTGAGGCTGTCAAGGCAGCCTCGCATTCTTCCGTGCTCGAGTAACACTTACTACTCCCTTTTAATGAGATGATGCAGCGTGGACCGGGCATTTTAAGTGTAAGAGATGCATAATGCGGTATTGCGTTAAAGCAGGCGAAAGCTTCGCGTCCCAATAGTGCTTGATAGCTACTTTTAAATGGGGCGACATGGAAGACTAACTTTTCGCGACGGAAGTTGTCGGATGAACCGAACACAACTTCTAGCAGTAGGGAGCCCGTACAATGGGCATATGGGCTGGCATTACCCCTTTGAAGGAGGTGTTGCTATGGCGAATTTTGGTTGAGTCTATCCCCATCCTGCGGATTGTGTCCTGATATATCAGGTTTATGTCACTGCCGCCATCCATGAGGACTTGTGTAAATTGGAATCCATCGATTATAGGATCCAATATCAAGGCAGTCCATCCTGCGTTCCGGATACTTTCGGAGTAGTCCTGATGGTCGAAGGTGATTGGTTTTGACAACCAGTGTTGGTACTCCGCTAGGGTAGTATGTGCGGCGCGCATTTTAGTGGGCGCCGCTCTGTTTTTTCCTTTTATCACGTGAAGTGAGTTTACTGTTTTAACCTCTTGTGGGAAATTCTTTTGTTTTCCGGTGCTCTGCTTGTGGGGTTCGTCATCATCCTCACTTGGCGTGTCGAGCCCCTTGTGTTCGGCGTTGAGTCTGCCGGACTGTTTGAAGACCCAACAATCTCTGTGGGTATGGTTTGCAGGCTTCCCGGGAGTACTGTGGATTTGACATATCTTGTCCAAGATTTTGTTTAAGTTGGATAGCTCATCGCTATTGTCCTTAAGGGGCAGTTTTTTATTGTTCTGCCGTGAGCTTTTGAATCCGGCGTTGACTGCCGCGCTCTTTGGACGGTTCCCTTTAATCCGGCGCTGGTCCTTGTTGCGCCGTGGTTTCCCATTTCCATCCCTGACTTCGGATGTACTTGGGTCGCTGGTGCTGCATCTTGCTAGCCAGCTATCCTCTCCCGCGCAAAAGCGGGTCATGAGGCTTGTTAATGTGACCATTGTTCTCGGCTTTTCTTGGCCGAGGTGTCTGGCGAGCCATTCGTCTCGGACGTTGTGTTTGAAAGCTGCCAAGGCTTCGGCGTCCGGACAGTCGACTATTTGGTTCTTTTTAGTAAGGAACCTGTTCCAGAATTTCCGGGCTGACTCTCCAGGCTGTTGAGTTATGTGACTTAGATCTTCTGCATCCGGAGGGCGGACATAGGTCCCTGAAAATTTGCCCGAAACGCATCCTCGAGCTCTTCCCATCTTCCAATGGTATTTTCGGGGAGGCTTTTAAGCCAATGCCGAGCTGGCCCTTTGAGTTTGAGGGGTAAGTATTTTATGGCTTGGAGATCATCTCCTCTAGCCATGTGTATGTGGAGGATGTAATCCTCAATCCAGACTCCAGGGTCTGTTGTTCCGTCGTATGCCTCTATGTTTACGGGTTTGAATCCCGCTGGAAATTCATGATCAAGAACCTCATCGGTGAAACATAGGGGATGTGCGGCGCCCCTGTATTTGGGTGTGCCGTGATGTTCGGATATTTGGCATGTTGCATTGCTTTGAAGAGCTTGCTTTCTCGGCCCATAGATGGACCTAACTTGGCCATCCTTTTGATGTGAATCCTTATGTGGATCGCGTACCGGCTTGTGTGCGGCGCCATTTGCCGCTCTCTTTTTGCCGTGGGGTCGTACATCCGACCGGGTGGCCTTCTTACTTTTTGATTGTGGGGGCTCTACGGCCTCCTCATCAAATTCGGGCAGTAGCTTTCTCTTCGGGTAGCTCTTTGTTCGGCGACTATCGCTGTATTTATCTACGGTGTTGAATACTTTGTTCCATCTGATTCTGAGTGCATCTTCCGCTGTTTTGAGCTTCCGCTTCTGTTTTTTCAGGCTACGCGCAGTGGCGACGAGCCTTTTGTGGAGGTTATTCTGATCCAACAATTTGTCCGGCGTGAGATTGTCCGGACTGTTATCTTCGCCGGGGACGGGTTGTTTGTCCAAGTTGTCCTGCTCGGACGGTTGCTCGATAGCATGTTCGTCGTCCACCGGTTCGCCCTGCTCTATGGCTGGGTCTTTCTTGAGGCGGGACTTGGTGCGGCGTTTACGTTGCCGTTTTGATTGCTTTTCGAGGGATTTATCCTTCGTAGCGTCCCGTTGTTCCTCGTTGTCACTTCCTTTAGGTGTATCCACCATGTAAACATCATGGGATGAGGTGGTTGTCCAGCGTCCTATAGGCGTTGGTTCATGGTTGTCTCCTACATCGTCGTCCATACCGTCGATGTCTTCAGAGTCGAAATCGAGCACGTCGTGTAAGCTTTGGACAGTGGCTACGAAGTGGGTGGTGGGTGGGCGTTGAATTTCTTCGTCGTCCGCATCCCAACCTTCCTGACCGTAGTCCAGCCGGGGCTCTCCGGATAAAGAGAGAGACTTTAGTGAATTCAGGATGTCGCCAAAGGGCGAGTGCTGAAAGATGTCCACGCCCAATCGGATTCGACTGGCAGGGGCGCGGAGGGTTCGGAGTCCGGCACCTTGGAGTCACGGTCTTTGCAAAGGATAGGGATTGTGTTCGGCTCAATCGCCGTAGAGATTTCAGCCTCCGAGGTGGTGTCCAACCAACCATCCTCGATCGGTGAGATCGGCTCCGAATCAATGTTCGGAGCGAACACTAGTGCGGCCTCCAGGACACTGTTCAGCGACAGAGTTAGATCATGCCCATCGAGACGGTGCGACGCACTTGGCTGTGGCTCGAATTCGTCGAAGATCAAGTCTCCGCGGATGTCGGCCGTACAATTCAAGCTTCCAAATCTGACCTAATGGCCAGGGGCGTAGCTTTCAATCTGCTCTAGATGGCCCAGTGAATTGGCCCGCAGTGCAAAGACGCCGAATACGAAGATCTGTTCGGGGAGAAAAGTCTCACCCTGGACCGCATCGTTGTTGATGATCGAAGGAGCCATCGGGCTTATAGGTGACGACACAGAGGAACTCTCAATGAAAGCACCAATGTCAGTGTCAAAACCGGCGGATCTCGGGTAGGGGGTCCCGAACTGTGCGTCTAGGCGGATGGTAACAGGAGACAAGGGACACGATGTTTTTACTCAGGTTCGGGCCCTCTCGATGGAGGTAATACCCTACTCCTGCTTGATTAATATTGATGATATGGGTAGTACAAGAGTTGATCTACCGCGAGATCAAGGAGGCTAAACCCTAGAAGCTAGCCTATGGTATGATTGTGGTTTGTCCTACGGACTAAAACCCTCCGGTTTATATAGACACCGGATAGGTTAGGGTTACACAGAGTCGGTTACAATGGTAGGAGATCTACATATCCGTATCGCCAAGCTGGCCTTCCACGCCAAGGAAAGTCCCATCCGGACATGGGACGAAGTCTTCAATCTTGTATCTTCGTAGTCTTGGAGTCCGACCGTGATGATAGTTCGGCTATCCGGACACCCCCTAGTCCAGGACTCCCTCACCTGCAAAACCAGAACTGTGAGTATGAATACAGATTCAAGAGGATGAGTTTGGCTGCAGATTTAAGGATCCCGGAGACTCGATCATCCTTCTATGATGGTGAGCCTATGCCTTGGAAGATGGACGACAAGCCTACATCATCAACAACTCCTACTTCACCACCTCCGAGGACATAATCACATGGGTATGGGCACTCCCCTTGGCAACTGCCAAGCTTGGGGGAGGTGCCTCGGTATCGTATCACCATCACACTCCTATCTTTACCTTTTTCTGTTTGATCCTTTTAGTAGTATCTTGATCTAGTAGATTGAAGTTTTGATATCAAGTAGTTTTGAGTTTTGCTTTGTGATCTCTTTATGTAATCGAGTCCGTGAGCTATCTAAAATAAAGATTAGTGTTGAGTCAAGGGCCTTACTTTGTTGCTATGATCTTGAGAAAGTAGAGAATAAAAGAGTTCATATTGATCTTATGGTTAGTGATGACTTCACATATAGAAAGCATGAGGCATAAAGGTTGTTGAGAGTTGATAAACGTAGTTTTGGTCATCGTTGCAATTAATAGGAAGTAATAAGGAAAGAGAGGTTTCACATACAAATATATTATCTTGGACATCTTTTATGATTGTGAAGCACTCATTAAGTATGACATGCTAAAAGAGTTGACGTTGGACAAGGAAGACAACGTAATGGTTTATGTTTTCTCACATCTCAGTTAAACTATATTGTCATTGAACTTCCAAACATGTTGAACTTGCCTTTCCCCCTCATGCTAGCCAAATTCCTTGCACTAAGTAGAAATACTACTTGTGCTTCCATTATCCTTAAACCTAGTTTTGCCATGAGAGTCCACCATACCTACCTATGGATTGAATAAGATCCTTCAAGTAAGTTGTCAGGTTGCAGGCAATAAAAATTGCTATCTAAATATGTATGACTTATTAGTGCAGAGAAAATAAACTTTATACGATCTTGTTGTGGAAGCAATAAATGCGACAGACTGCATAATAAAGGTCCACATACAAGGGGCAATATAAAGTGACGTTCTTTTGCACTAAGATTTCATGCATCCAACCCTAAACACACATGACAACCTCCGCTTCCCTCTGCGAAGGGCCTATCTTTTACTTTATGTTTTTACTCTATGCCTGAGTCAAGGTGATCCTCACCTTTCCCTTTTTCATTTTATCCTTTGGCAAGCTCCTTGTGTTTGAAAGATCATGATATATATATATCCAATTGGATGTAAGTTAGCATGGACTATTATTGTTGACATCACCTAAATGTGAATACGTTGGGAGGCAACACAATAAGCCCCTATCTTTCTTAGTGTCCGGCTGAAACTCAATAACCACAAGTATTGCGTGAGTGTTAGCAATTGTAGAAGACTACTTGATAGTTGAGTACGTGGACTTGCTGAAAAGCTCTATTCTTGACTCTTTCTGATGTTATGATAAATTGCAATTGCTTCAATGACTGAGATTATAGTTTGTTAGTTCCCAATGAAGTTTCTGAACCATACTTGATATTGTGAATTGATTGTTACTTGAGTATAAGAACTCATATGATAAAATTTATTTATGTTGCTATTATAAGAATAATCATGATGCCCTCATATCCGTATTTTATTTTTATCGACACCTCTATCTCTAAACATGTGGACATATTTTTTGATTTTGGCTTCCGCTTGAGGACAAGCGAGGTCTAAGCTTGGGGGAGTTGATACGTCCATTTTGCATCATGCTTTTATATCAATATTTATTGCATTATGGGCTGTTATTACACATTATATCTCAATACTTATGGCTATTCTCTCTTATTTTACAAGGTTTACCATGAAGATGGGGAATGCCGGCAGCTGGAATTCTGGCTGGAAAAGGAGCAAACATTGGAAACCTATTCTGCACTACTCCAAAAATCCAAAAACTGCACGGAACTTATTTTTGGAATAAATAAGAATTATTGAGCGGAAGAAACACCTCAGGGGGCCCACACCCTGACCAGGAGGGTGGGGGGCGTGCCCACCCCTATTGGGCGCGCCCCCTGTCTCCTGGGCCCCTGGTGCCCCCCAGTGTCCATCTTCTGCTATATGAAGGCTTTTACCCTAGAAAAAATCATGGACAAGCTTACGGGACAAAACTCGCCGCCACGAGGCGGAACCTTGGCGGAACCAATCTAGGGCTCCGGCGGAGTTGTTCTGGCGGGGACACTTCACTCCGGGAGGGGAAATCATCACCATCATCATCACCAACGATCCTCTCATCGGGAGGGGGTCAATCTCCATCAACATCTTCAGCAGCACCATCTCCTCCCAAAACCCTAGTTCATCTCTTGTATCCAATCTTGTATACAGACCACAAATTGGTACCTGTGGGTTGCTAGTAGTGTTGATTACTCCTTGTAGTTGATGCTAATTGGTTTACTTGGTGGAAGATCATATGTTCAGATCCTTAATGCATATTATTACTCCTCTGATTATGAACATGAATATGCTTTGTGAGTAGTTACGTTTGTTCCTGAGGACATGGGTGAAGTCTTGCTATTATTAGTCATGTGAATTTGGTATTCGTTCGATATTTTGATGAGATGTATGTTGTCTTTCCTCTAGTGGTGTTATGTGAACGTCGACTACATGACACTTCACCATTATTTGGGCCTAGAGGAAGGCATTGGGAAGTAATAAGTAGATGATTGGTTGCTAGAGTGACAGAAGCTTAAACCATAGTTTATGCGTTGCTTCGTTAGGGGCTGATTTGGATCCATATGTTTAATGTTGTGGTTAGGTTTGCCTTAATACTTCTTTTGTAGTTGCCTATGCTTGCAATAGGGGTTAATCATAAGTGGGAGGCTTGTGCAAGTAAGGGCAGTACCCAAGCACCGGTCCACCCACATATCAAATTATCAAAGTACCGAACGCGAATCATATGAGCGTGATGAAAACTAGCTTGACGATAATTCCCATGTGTCCTAGGGAACTCTTTTCTCATTATAAGAAATTGTGCAGGCTTATCCTTTGCTACAAAAAGGATTGGGCCACCTTGCTGCATTTTATTTACTTGCATTGCTTGTTACTCGTTACAATTTATCTTATCACAAAACTATCTATCACCTACAATTTCAGTGCTTGCAGAGAAAACCTCATCGAAAACCGCTTATCATTTCCTTCAGCTCCTCGTTGGGTCCGACACTCTTACTTATCGAAAGGACTACGATAGATCCCCTACACTTGTGGGTCATCACTGACTCATCATATCTAAGTCACCGTCATAGGCGCCTGTATTGAGGAACCGAAGAGGGTCCTTGTCCATCTCATCATCCATTCTTTGTTCTACGGGGGGCGATTAGATCAGGCACTATTAGACCCCCTTCATTACGTTGTTCGCTGCTCTCACCCGGCACTACAGGCGCTAGTAATTGTGTAGGCGGGGTGGTGGTGTTCATACCTGCTTGTTGATGTGTGGTTATTGGTGTGCTCTCTGCTGGCTCCAAACGAAGAAGATTCTTCGGCCATAGCAGCACCCAACCCTTCCTGTTTCCAAACCGCAGCGGGGTCTCGTCATCCTCTCCCCCTAGCGGTACTGGAGGAGGCAAATCCTTGTGCCCTGATTTCACACTCGACAAGTTAACCCTGAAGTGCCCACCGGGCATCGGCTGGCCGTGGAACGTGAGTTCCAAGGGCTTCGTTGTCACCACCTTTCCCACGTCCACCTTCTGGCCTTTGATCAAGTAGAGTATGGTGCACGGGGTTTGGTCAACCTGCAAACACATGTCCGCGGCGTAAAACATCCGAAAGGCAACGAAAATGAAATATTCTACATATATGTTGGTGCGACATGTAATTACCATGAGGGCGTCGAGCTCAACTAAAGACGAAGGCCAGCCTAGCACACCAGAGACTGAGGAAGGGCTACTATGAGCGGGTGCCAGTGCGGGTGCGGGAGCAGGCGCGATTGCGTGAGCGGGTGATGGTGCGGTGATGTTGTTCACCGAGTTGCTCCTGACAAAACTGGGCAGGGGGAAATCATCTACCGTCTTGTCTGGATTTTCCTTCCTCTAGTTGATGATAGTTGGGATCAAGTTAGTAGCGAAATCATATCTGCATGCTTCTACAGCTGCAGTGATTGCCTGCTGTAGCAACTCATTTTTCTCCTTCGCCGCTTTTTTTTGCGTCCTCAGCTGGTTTTTTCTCAAACGCAAGCTTCAACTTCTCGTCGATGTCCGCCTGACTAAACTTCTTTTTCTGCTTCTTGGCCTTCGTGCCCTCGTTGAAAAAGACCTTCCGCGTGGTGCCGTGTCCGGCGCTGTGCACACGTCCATATTGCGGCCACTGGTCCATAGGGAGTCCCTTAAGTTCGCTCAAGGCCCGGTTGAGAGGGGAGTCCAACTTGGGCCTCGTCAACAAAGACTAGCTTTCGGCTGCAAGCTGGTGTTGCTTCTCCTACAGAAGGAACGTGAACCGTTTATGAATGTGTTGTCAACTTGATTAGAAGCTAAATGTAAGGTGGTAAAAGAATAATTACAAGTAATCTAATCAATTTCCTCGTGATCGGGTCCATGTAAGAAACCTTATTTTCCTTGTCCCACTTGTAGCGGGCCCTGATGAAGTCATGCTCCAAGGGTTTGGTGAATTTCGCGAAGGGGTCTGGGAGACCCACGGCTTCACGTTACGCGTCCTCCTTATCCCATATGGGCCTTTTGCCAGGGTAGCCATGGCTTCCCAGGCATTGGTTCCCCGTGTTCCTTTGTTGAAAGCTCTGGAATTTCGCAGCCTCAACCTAGGCTGCCTCGTCAGCGCAAGTGTCCTTGAACTTTTGGAACTCCTCTTCCGTAAGTGTCGGCCTCAATAGCTTGTTTCACCCTCACTTTCCAGGAGGCCAAATCATTGCTGAACATGCCCATGGAGTGCTTGTTAATCTTTTTCATCTTCGGATCATCCCACGGTTGTTCTATGCTCTCATCCCAGTCAGGGAACTTGAATCTCTTGTGCAACTTCGTCAGGAGCAACTGCCTCAAAAGTTCTTTACCCCATAAGCCATTGTCGTTGATCCTCGCGCATTCCCGTAGGATGCATCCTACTTGGTTCCCATAGCACTCGCGAGGTTCTTCCGGCTCTAATGGCTCAAAATTGACAAGGGCCATCTTTGTGATCACCAGTCGTCCGATGTCGAGTTTTTAGGTTTTCGTATCCTCTGCTTCTTCCTTTCGATAGCGGCTTCAGCACCGGTACCTTCCCTGTCGGTACCTTCCCCGCCGGTACCTTCCGCATCGGTCTCGGTGCCGCCATCAGTGCCGGCGCCGTCGGTGTCGATGTCAGCGTCAGTACCATCATCGAGGCCGCCCTGCAAACCTTGACTGTGCTTAGCAGACAAAAAGTCGAGGTATTGTTGTTCACCCTCATAATCCATCGCCTCTGCATCTTGGTTAGAAGGCCCGATTTCTTTGTTGTTCTACATGTTTCCTATGATTAAGTCTCCTCGTTTAATTCTAAAGCTATAATAAAATGAGAAATGACATTAAAAATATCTATGGTTTGCTGGAATGCTGTTTCATTCCCGTCGCAGCAAATGCCGGCACTCAATATGCCTACTTTCTAGCACAAGTCATGCCAAAATTCACGGGAAATTTTGGCATGACCTTTGCTAAAAAGTGGACATATCGAGCGCCTGAAATTCACCAGAACAGAAGTGAATCAACATTCCGGCGAAACATAGGCCACCCGGATCATTTAACCTACACATAACCATCATTTTTCCAAATATCACATGTCCAAATTCCAAACATCACATGTCCAAATCACATGTCCACATATCAGATGACCACTTCAAATTTGCATATAACATTAAGAAAAATATAGAACTTGAAACTAAATTTAGCCTACCTATATTTCTATCGTAATTTAAAACCTAGCTAAATTGCTGTCCTAATTTGAAAACCTAGTTAATTTCCTACTAATTAACTAGGTTCATACTACCTAATCTGTCCTAGGGTAATTACTAATTCACCTATGGTTAATCAATTCTATTTTATATTTAAATAGCAATAATTGTTTTAACTAAAAAAATTAAATACCTAGAATTTTGTTAACTACACCTAAAACACCTAGAATTCATTTAACCCATACTAATTCTGTTTTTTTAACTAGGGTTCATACCAACTAATTAACTATAGGGATCATACTCATTCTGGGTTTTTTAAATAGCAACAATTGCTTTAACAAAAATAGCAATAGTTTGAATCCTAGGGTTCATACTAACTACCACTAAAAAATAGCCACTAATTTGTCCTAGTTTTTTTAACTATGGTTCATACTACGTAATTAACTAGGGTTCATACTAATTCTAACTAACTAAATACCACTAAAAAAAGCCTAGGGTTCATACTAATTCATACTAACTAGCGCTAAATAGCTAGGGTTCATACTAACAGAGAGAGAGAGAGAGAGCAAAGAGTAGAGAAGAGGGGAGGGGAGAGGGCATACAGAGGGCAGAGAGAGAGAGAGAGAGATGGGTGAGGGAGTCCTGGAAGAAGGGGTCCTCGGACGGCCGGACTATATACATGGGCCGGACTATTGGGTTATGAAGATACAAGACAGAAGACTTCTTCCCGTGTCCGGATGGGACTCTCTTTTGCGTGGAAGGCAAGCTTGGCGATTCAGATATGTAGATTCCTTTCTCTGTAAATGACTTTGTACAACCCTAGTCCCCTCCGGTGTCTATATAAACTGGAGTGTTTAGTCCATAAGGGACAATCATAATCTCATAGGCTAGACTTCTAGGGTTTTAGCCATTACGATCTCGTGCTAGGTCAACTCTTGTAACACTCATATTCATCAAGATCAATTAAGTAGGAAGTAGGGTATTACCTCCATAGAGAGGGCCCGAACCTGGGTAAACATCGTGTCCCCCGTCTCCTATTACCATCGACCTTAGACGCACAGTTCGGGACCCCCTACCTGAGATCCGCCAATTTTGACACCGACATTGGTGCTTTCATTGAGAGTTCCGCTGCGTTGTCACAAACAGGTTTGATGGCTCCATCAATCATCTACAACGACGCAGTCCAGGGGGAGATTTACCTCCCCAGACAGATATTCATATTCGGCAGTTTCGCACTGCGGGCCAACTCGCTTGGCCATCTGGTGCAGATCGACAGCTACGCCCCTGGCCATTGAGTCAGATTTGGAAGCTTGAATTATGTGGCCGACATCCGCGGAGACTTGATCTTCGGTGGATTCGAACCATGACGGCTGCCCCTTGTCACCACGATAAACATGACCTAAATCTGTCATCGGACCGTGCTCGGGAGACAACAACAATCACCGCTTTGGCCCTAGATCTGGAGCGGATCGCGCCATCCGAGGACAGGACGCTCAACCCTGCCACGGAAGTTGCCGACTCAGCGGCGTTGGGGCCGCACACAGGTCCAACCTCGAGTGAGGCCTGTGTCATCGGAACGACGGATCTGTCTCCGGCCGCAAGTTCTGAACCGCGTGCATCCGCGCCCATTGAGCCTTATCAGGCGCCGATCATGGAGTTCAGCTCCGCGGACATCTTCCAGCACTCACCTTTAGGCGATGTGCTGAACTCATTAATAGCCCTCTCCTTATGAGGAGAATCTCAGCCGAACTATGTTCGACTTGAATGGGAATCCGATGACGAAGAGTTTCGCTTCCCACCCACCGCCCACTTCATTACCAGGTCGAAGACTTAACCAATACGCTCGATTATGGCTTCGAGGACATTGACAGTATGGACGACGATGTCGGAGAGGAGCAGGCATAAAAACCACCACCCATAGGGCGGTGGACGGCTACATCCTCATACGATATATACATGGTGGACACACCTAAAGAGAAGGAGGCCGACGGCGACAACGGTATGCCTGTCGATGAACCTCCCAAGCTTCGGCGTCAGAAGCACCGACCTCGATCCGGCAAAAGGAAAAACAACAACATTGGCACGGACGACGATGATAATCCGAACCAAACTAAGGACCCAGCAGACCCAGCGTTGGAGCAGGACGCGTGAGAGGACGGCGAAGCACAGTCCGGCGATGTTGTCTGACCACAGCGATGCCGAAGATAGCAATTACCAACCTGTCTTTGAAGAGGAGATCATCCTGGGCAACGACGAATTCATCGTCCCAGAAGAACCCTTAGAACAAGAATGCCTCCATCAAAGGCTTAGCGCCACCGCAAGGAGCCTAGCAGCAGCCCGGGTTCTAGGTATATCAGTAGCGCGGGGTCCGGCGCTACTAATAAGGTGCTACAGCTGACCCGTAGCAGCAGCGCGTGCACGACCGCGCTACTGCTATACAAGTGTAGCAGCAGCGTGTTGCGTGGAAGCTCGCTACTGCTAATAGCTCTAGGGCGCTTTGCCTGTACGCGCTACTACTACTGTCACGCTGCTGCTAACTTTTCTCCACTCGCTACTATTAATTTTAGTGGTTTTTGATTTTTTTCTGCATATTTATTTTGTATTTGGACATGCTTTATACAAGAATCTTTAGCACATACAAATGTAGCCATAGCATATACATACAAATAGTCTCATCATAATCATCATCCAACACAAAGTGGTATCTCGTCATCATCTTGAAAATAGAGATACATGCAAGTCTCGAATACTTGCAACTACAACGTCATCCATCTAAACAATGGTATACGCGAGAAGAGATATCACTATGAGTGAGAGCGGAACTATGCAGTACATGAGGCGGCGGTTACCAGTCCTCTCTCGCGCTAGCGTGAACCTCAAGTAACTAGCTTCTCCTTCTTGTCTGCTTTTGAAGCCTTTATGGCTGGCGCCCGAGACCACATTCACTTGTGCTTGACACTCAGGCCACTCGTTGTACAATCCAGGAACCTTCCCTTTGTACACGACATAGCACTGCCATCTCGCCATCAAGAAGCTAGGTACCTGTTAGAGATGCATCTTCATCAAGAGTATGTATAATCATATGCAACAAAATATACTAGAGCAGCATGAAAAAGAAAGGGATAGCAACTAGATGCAACATACAGTACACAAACTAATTAACTAGAGGTACGAAGGTCATCGTACTCAAACTAACAAAGTAGCGTTATGCAGGTTCGACTCGGACCGTGGACATCACAAAGTTTCATCACTACAGAAAGTATACAAGTTCAACCGATACATATCATCATCATCGGCATCGTAAATCACTAGAAGTTCCATCTTTCCATATCATCGAGGATGGACCCTAGCTTCTTGAACGGCATGAGGTCATGACGTTGCATGCCTATGCGAGTTCGGACGTCAGCTCGCGATATAGGGCCGTGGTGGAACATCCCCTTCTCATCGATGACTTCTTTCATGATGATCGTCGCAATGTCCCTTTGGATGTGAAAGAAGTCATCTCTAAGTATATAATCTGCTTCTCCATGAAACTCTACCCACTTGTGGATATGATCATCATTTCTGCTTGTCACGCGAAGCTTTTGGTGATCCGTGCTGAACTCAATCATGAGATGGAGGATGTAGAATCCATCTTTCTTGCTTCATTTTGGGACATGGATGCAGCAGAAGTTAGTTTTATGCACGAAACCCATCTTCTTGTTCCTTTGTTTCCTGACCTACATGTGGCCACCTCTAATGCTGAAGCCTTGGAGAGCATCATCTAGAATATTCATTATGTGGGTGTAGTCCTTCTTCTCGTAGTCTCTTGAATGGTCGAAATACACGGCATGGGAGACTTGCGGGTAAAGAACAATAAGGACGGTGCGCCCGTTGCTGCGGGGAAAAGACACCTCCAATTATTCTCCATATGAGCGAGAAGGAATGATTGAAATGTACGAAAGGGTTGTCCAGAACTGACTTACTTTGGATGATAAGGCAGGTGGACAATTTCCTGGTCCTTACTCTGTACCATGAAGTTTTGGAGGTAGTCCCTAGCAGTTTCATGCTCAAAGTCACCGAGACTCAAGAAAGACGCATGCATGTAGTACAGATCAGCCACACAGATTTGCGAGACTTCTTCTCTCTTCATGACGGAGCGCATATGTACCGCAAAAAGGCGGACGGTTGTAAAATCGAGCCGCCTTGTCAGAAACATCTCAAAGATATGGTCAAACCGCAGGAAGAACACCTCCGCGGGTCGTGTGTCCACGTAGCACTTCCCCTTAGGCACACGAGCCACATATGTCGGATATCCTGGATCCTTTGAGGCTAGTAGACTTTTCTCAGTCGACAGCACATGGTCGTGCATTCTACTGAGATCCCCTTCTAGTGCCTCCAGTGGTTTTGGCGGTTGCATCGGCTCGCCCGTGAGATGGAACATGGCCGCACCTTTCATGAGTACACGCTCTTCAGAGTCCATCGTCTTGCTGCTATGTGCTCTTGCTTGTTTGGAGGCAACTATCTCCCTGATCTCTTCATCTCCTTTTTCTTGGGCACACCTTCTAGACCCTTCCTCAACCCCTGCCCCAGTGTTGCCAGGCTAAGCACTGCACAATCCCCCGCTAGTTGAGCCTGTGTTGAGGCGTCATCTTCAAGCGTGTCCTCTGAGGATTTCATGAAGAGAGACTTCTTGCAATCCCTGCTACGACCTTCCTGCCCAGGCAGATCATCCATTTCCTCATTAGCATGCTGATAACCCGATTCGTCATATGGTTGAATCATCATATCTATGTCACAATCATACACATTTGTATTGAGGAAAGCCATTGGGTCGACCTCCGTCTCATCATCCATTCTCTGTTCTACAGGACCGATTACATCAGCCAGTACTATTGCACCCCCTTCATCACGTCGTCCGCCGCTCTCACCCGACACTACAGGAGCTGGTAATTGCGTAGGCGGGGTGGTGGTCTCCGCACATGCTCGGTGATGTGTGGTTATTGGTGTGCTCTTGGCCCGCTCTAGACGAATAAGATTCTTCGGCCATAGCAGCACCCAACACTTGCAGCTTTCAATCCGCAGCGGGGTCTTGGCGTCCTCTCCCCCATGCTGTACTGGAGGAGGCAAATCCTCGTGCCCCGATTTCACACTGGAAAAGTTAACCCTGAAGTGCCCAGCAGGGATCGGCTGGTTGTGGAACGTGGGTTGCAAGGGGTTCGTTATCACCCCCTTTCCCACGTCCACCTTCTGGCCTTTGATCAAGTAGAGTATGGTGCACGGGGTTTCTTCGGCCTGCAAACACATGTCTGTGGCGTAAAACATCCGAAAGGTAACAAAAATGGAATATATGCTGGTGCGACATGGAATTACCGTGAGGGCGTCGAGCTCAGCCAAAGACGAAGGCCCACCTAGCACGTCAGAGACTGAGGACGGGCTGCTATGATCGGGAGCGAGTGCGAGAGGAGGCCCGTTTGTGTGAGGAAGTGATGGTGCGGTGCTGTTGATGTTCACGGAGTTGCTCCCGACGAAACTCGGCAACGGGAAATCATGTACCGTCTTGTCTGGATTTTCCTTCACCCAGTTGATGATAGCTGGAACCAAGTAGCAAAATCATTTCTGCAGGCAGTTACAGCTGCATTTACTGCTTGCTATAGCAACTCATTTTTCTCCTCGGCTTTTTTTTCGCGTCCTCAGCTGTTTTTTTCTCGACTTCAAGCTTCACCTTCTCGTCGATGTCCGCCTGACTAAACTTCTTTTTCTGCTTCTTGGCCTCTGGGCCCTCGTTGTAAAACACCTTCCACGTGGCGCCGTCTCCAGCACCGTGCACATGACCATATTGCGGCCGCTAGCCTAAAGGGAGTCCCTTAAGTTCGTTCAAGGCCCGGTTGAAAGGGGTGTCCCACTTGGGCCTCATCGGAGAAGTAGGGCTTTCAGCTGCAAGCTGGTGTTGCTTCTCCTATAGAAGGAGCGTGAACCGTTTAGGAATGTGTAGTCGACTAGATCTGGAGCTAAATTTAAGGTGGTAAAAGAATAATTACCAGTAGTCTAATCAATTTCCTCGTGATCTGGTCCGTGTAAAAAACCTTCTTTTCCTTGTCCCACTTGTAGCGGGCCCTGATGAAGTCACGCTCCAAGGGGTTGGTGAACTTTGCGAAGGGGTCTGGGATACCCGTGGCTTCACGTTCCGCGTCCTCCTTATCCCATATGGGCCTTTTACCGTTCCGAGGTGATGCTTCCCCGTGTTTCTTTGCAGAAGGCTCTTGAGTTTTGCAGCCTTAGCCTTGGCTGCCTCGGTAGAGCAAGTGTCCTTGAACTTTTCGAACTCCTCTTTCGTAAGTGTCAGATTTTCCTCCAGAATCTTGGACAGGGGTTCCTCAGCCTCAATACCTCGTTTCACCCTCCCTTTCCAAGAGGCCAAATCATTGCTGAACATGCCCGTGGCATGATTGTTAATCTTTTTCATCTTCAGATCATCCCACTGTTGTTCTATTTTATCATCCCGGTCGGGGAACTTGAATCTCTTGTGCAACTTCGTCAGGAGAAACTGCGCCAAATGTTCTTTACTCCTTAAGTCATCGTCATTGATGCTCGCGCATTACCGTAGGATGCATCCTACTTGGTTCCCATAGCACTTGCGAGGTTCTTCCGGCTCTAATGGCTCAAACTTGCGAGGTGCCATCTTTGTGATCACCAGTCGTCCAATCCCTAGTTTGGTTGGTTTTTGTATCCTCTGCTTCTTCTGCTTCTTCTTTTCGGTAGCGGCATCGGCGTCGGTACGTTCCCGGCCGGTCTCGGCACCGCCATCGGTCTCGGCACCGCCATCAATGCCGGTGCTGTCGGTGTCGATGTCGCGTCAGTACCATCATCGAGGCCTACCTGCAAACCTTTACTTTGCAATTGCTTAGCAGTCAAATAGTCGAGGTACTCTTGTTCACCCTCATAATCCAACTTGTCTTCATCTTGGTCAGAAGGACCAGTTTCTTCGTAGTTCGACATGTTTCCTATGATTAAGTCTCCTCGTTTAATTCTAAAACTATGAAAAAAATGAGAAATGACATAAAAAGGTATCTATGTTTGCCGGAATGTCGTTTCCCGGGAACTCCCAACACTCCATGTGCCTACTATCTAGCACAAATCATGCCAAACTTCACGGAAAATTTCGGCATGACCTTTGCTAAAAAATGGACACATCGAGCGCCTGAAATTCACCGGAACGGAAATGAATCAACATTCCGGCATAACATAGGCCACCAGGATCATTTACCCTGCACATGATCATCATGTCCAAATGACATGTCCAAATTCCAAATATCACATGTCCAAAACATCACATGTCCACTTCAAAATTGCATATAAAAGGAAGAAAAATATAGAACTTGAAGAAAAGACCTAGCTAAATTCATAACTAAATATATAACCTAATTAACCATTGTCGGTGTCAAAACCGGTGGATCTCGGGTAGGGGGTCCCGAACTGTGCGTCTAAGGCTAATGGTTACAGGAGGCGGGGGACACGATGTTTACCCAGGTTCGGGCCCTCTCTATGGAGGTAATGCCTACTTCCTGCTTTCTTGATCTTGATGATATGAGTATTACAAGAGTTGATCTACCACGATATCGTAGAGGATAAACCCTAGAAGCTAGCCTATGATTCTGATTGTTGTTGTCCTACGGAATAAACCCTCTAGTTTATATAGACACCGGGGGGCTAGGGTTACACAAACTCGGTTATAGAGAAGGGAATCTTCGTATCCAAATTGCCAAGCTTGCCTTCCACGCAAAGGAGAGTCCCACCCGGACACGGGACGAAGTCTTCAATATTGTATCTTCATAGCCCAATAGTCTGGCATAAGCATATATTCCCGCTGTCCGAGGACCCCCTAATCCAGTACTCCCTCAGTATCCCCTGAACCAGGCTTCAATGACGATGAGTCCGGCACGCATATTGTCTTCGGCGTTGCAAGGCGGGTTCCTTCTCCGAATACTCCAAAGTAGATCTTGAGCACAAGAATTGTGTCCGGCTCTGCAAAACAAATTCCACATACCACCGTAGAGAGCATAATATTCCACGAGTCTAATCTGCTGACAACTTTCCCCTAGAGTGACATCACGCCATGGTCCAGTTATTATTCAAACCGTTTTTCCAACCTGCCACTACACGTCTTGCGAGGCGGTTTTATTGGCACGTCTTGTCAAAGCAGAGATCGTGTCCCCCTTATCATGGGATTCTCATCAATACGGGCGTGGGTGACCCAACCGTGCCATTTGTACGACTCCTTGGTTTAGGCAAGTTCCAAAAGGCCGCGCGGAGGACACTTGACATTCATCCTCTTTATAAAGAGGTCAAGACCTGCCCTTTTCTTTCCACGCCTGATCCTTCCCTTCTCCCACCTCGAGTTCCAACACCCAAGGTTTAGTCCAAGCGCTCCAAACCTTCAACCATGTCCGGACCCAACTTCAAGGCCGTTGGATGGCCTCTTCCGTCACGGAGGAGGACATAAAGAAGCTTAGGGAGGCTAGGTATTTGACCGCCGAAATCCTTCACAGGCTTCCTGCTCAAGGGCAGGTTATTCCCACTCCCGAACCCAATGAGAGTGTCGTATTCATCTCCCACTTCCTTTGAGGGCTAGGCTTCGGTCTTCATCCCTTTGTTAGAGGGCTCATCTTCTATTACGGGCTGGACTTTCACGATCTAGCTCCAGATTCCTTCCATCACATCTCGACGTTCATCGTTGTGTGTGAGGCCTTCCTCCGCATTACCCCAAACTTCGGCTTATGGCTCAAGACCTTCAA
The DNA here is from genome assembly GCA_021605205.1 of Aegilops longissima. Classification (NCBI taxonomy): domain Eukaryota; kingdom Viridiplantae; phylum Streptophyta; class Magnoliopsida; order Poales; family Poaceae; genus Aegilops; species Aegilops longissima. The sequence continues at coordinate 789,651,042 of CM038678.1, forward strand.
TATGAAGCCGAAGATGATCAACGGTCGACACGCGGAGTGCGGAGGTGCTATAATAAGCAAAGGTGTCGATGCTTTATGGCCAAAGGGTTCCTTCCCGGAAGTTTCCGACCTATGGCAACGGGAGTGGTTTTATATCACAGCATCCCGAGGTAGAAAGTGGGTGGCCGCCCCTGCCTTCCGCTCGGGTCCTCCGCCACAACTTGCATCATGGTTCAACAAGGGGCTGGACTGGGGATCGGTTGATGACGTGCATACATTGCAAAGCCGCATTCAGGATCTCATCAAAAAGGACACCAACCTTGTCAAGGTAATCCAAGTAATGTTAGTTCGTCTGGTCCTGCCATGCCAACGTCGACCTCTCCATATGTGGGAGTTCAACCTGGAAGGACCGTGAACTATTCAGCACTTCTTTGGCATGACGCTCGAAGGGATGTATCAATTATTCTTCGGATCACAAATAAAGTGTCCGGACACAACAGAGGATGCAGGCCTCAACTTCAACTGTCCAGAGACCCAGGTAAGTAACTCCGCGACCGAACATGCTGTCATTATATTTGTCACAACATTATTCTGAAAAACCACCCTCGGCCAGGACTGGATAAGAAAGGCGGAGAGGATCAGGTGTTCGGCCCCTCTTCCCGAAGATTTGCCGGATCCTATACTAACCGGGATGCTGGCTCGCGCACCTTATCAAGTGCCACCAGGGGAGGACAAGGAGAGGAATGGGAAAGCCAAAAGCAGACTTCATGCTGGAGGTAAATTACGCATCCTAACTAGGGAAATTAGTATCCCCGTGTCGGAGGATGAACGGGAAGGAGAATCTGGCATCCCCTCTCCCCACGGGAAGAAAAGGATCGCCCCCGAAGAGTTGGAAGCAGAGGTCTCCAAACGAGGGAAGAAACCTTCACCAGGAGGCCCTGCCCCAGAGGGAAACATTGCCACACAGCGCCCACAGGGGGGCCAGCCGTTAACCGAGCTGTAAGTGAGCAAAGGTGCTTAGTAAGCATACCCTGTTCTTTTCCTCAGAGTAACGACCGAGACATATGTTTTGCAGTTCGGCTTATAGCCTCCCTCAACAATGTTTGTCCTCGGGGGATCTTCTTATGGAGATGATGGAGAGCGAAACGCCTCCTCCTACTTCTCCGCCTCATGAGGCGGATGACCCTGAGGTGTCATCCCGGAGGATCTCTCCCGATCCGCAAAGACCATAAGGTAACTCTACGGCCGCCTGAAGTCCGGGGTTTTCAGCTCCTAGAGAGACCAACAGAAAAAGCCCCGGACTGTCTGTTATACAACCGGACACATTGACGGGTCTTCTGCAGCAAGCGGCTATCTAAGAGGCACATCGTACCTTCATGGGTACGGTGGTTGAGAGGATCTCTGTCACGCCCAATATGCGACCCTATCCAAAAGGAACTCGACGGTCCCACCAAGGATAGACCCGCATATTGAAACGCTTTTGCAAGGTGGATATCATTGCATCAACATTACATAATACATAGGGATACATACATAAGGCACAAATGCCACAAGAATACATCAACATCATATACAAGAACAACATCCGACTACGGATGAAACATAAACAGAAACTCAACGACATCCACCCTGCTAGCCCAGGCTGCCGACCTGGAACCTATCCCCTGATCGAAGAAGAAGCAGAAGAAGAAGAACTCCAACACAAGCAAACATCGCTCTCGCGTCATGAGCATCGCAACCTGTACCTGCAACTGGTGGTGTAGTAATCTGTGAGCCACGAGGACTCAGCAATCCCATTACCATGGTATCAAGACTAGCAAAGCTTAATGGGAAAGGAAGGGGTAAAGTGGTGAGGTTGCAGCAGCAACTAAGCATATATGGTGGCTAACATACGCAAATGAGAGCGAGAAGAGAAACAAAGGAGCGGTCGTCAACTAGTAATGATCAAGAAGTGATCCTGAACTCCTACTTACGTCAGACATAACCCAGAAACCGTGTTCTCCTCTTGATCAACCCCGAAAAGAGACTCTCACGGTTACGCACACGGTTGGTGTATTTTAATTGAGATCAACTTCGGGTTTTCTACAACCGGACATTAACAAATTCCCATCCGCCACATAACCGCGGGCACGGCTTTCGAAAGTTCAAACCCTGCAGGGGTGTCCCAACTTAGCCCATGATAAGCTCTCACGATCAACGAAGGATATTCCTTCTCCCCGGGAAGACCCGATCAGTCTCGGAATCCCGGCTACAAGACATTTCACAGCAATAAAACAAGACCAGCAAGACCTCCCGGCGTGCCGACACCCTGGTAGTAGCCGCGCGTATCTCGTCCTAGGCCACGACCGGATGAGCAGTCCGTACAACTAAAACCAGCCCTCAAGTTTCCCCGAGGTGGCGCAAAGGGTTTCTAGTTTGGACCAACACTTAGACAAGCATTGGCCCGGGGGGGCTAAAATGAAGATGACCCTTGAGAGCGCGACTCCCAAGGGAAAAAGGTAATAGGTCAGGCAAATGGTAAAACCAAAGTTGGGCCTTGCTGGAAAAGTCTTATTCAAAGCGAACTGTCAAGGGGGTCCCATAAATCACCCGACCGCGTTAGGGACGCATAATCCGGGAACATAATACCGATATGATGGAAACTAGGGCGGCAAAAGTGGAACAAAACACCAGGCATAAGGCCGAGCCTTCCACCCTTTACCAAGTATATAGATGCATTAATAATATAAGGTATATTGTGATATCCCAACAAGTAAACATGTTCCAACAAGGAACAACATCTCCATGTTCCAACAAGGAACAAACTTCATCTTCACCTGCAACTAACAACGCTATAAGAGGGGCTGAGCAAAGCGGTAACATAGCCAAACAATGGTTTGCTAGGAAGGGTGCAAAAGGTTAGAGGCTGACATGGCAATTTGGGATGGCTTGAACAGCAAGTGATAGGTATCGCAGCATAGCGAAAGAACGAAGCAACTAGCATAGCAATGATAGTAGTGAGATCCAGGGTAGCGGTCATCTTGCCTGAAATCCCGCAAGGAAGAAGAACGAGTCCATGAAGAAGACGAACGGATGAAGCCGAACCAAGCGTAGACGAACGAATCCTCATGATCGCAACGAAACAGGAACTAACAAGAAGAAGCACACAACATCGTAAGTATGGAATGACAACAGTGGATCTGAAAAATCTTGGGTACACTGACGAACCGTTCGTCCTAGACAATGATGTGGCACATGTTATCTATGTAAAGGACATGTCTACCAGACCGAGAAAAGAAAAGATAAGGAAG
>CM038679.1:0-363010 GCA_021605205.1 Aegilops longissima
GTTGATGACCGACACGTAAACGCACTCGTGTTCGCCAATCGTGGAAATCACCCCGGACCCCAAAACTGAGTAATAGTCCAAGAAACGGGCCGAATCGCCAAAACCCCGAAAGTTGATGACCAACACGTAAACGCACTCCCGGTTTCGCTTATCGTGGAAATCACTCCAGACCCCAAAACATTGAGTAATTGTCCAAGAAACGGGCCAGAATCGGCCAAAAGCCCAAGTGTTGATGACTGACACGTAAGCACACCCCGGGGTTCATCAATCGTGGAAATCACCACGGGACCCCAAAACTGAGTAATAGCCCAAGAAATGGGTCAAAATCGACAAAACCACCGAGTGTTGATGACCGACACGTAAACGCACTTCGGTGTTTGTCAATCGTGGAAATCACCCCGGGGCCCCAAAACTAAGTAATAGTCCAAGAAACGGGCCAGAATCGCCAAAACCCCGAGTGTTGATGACCAACACGTAAACGCACTCCCGGTTCGTTTATCGTGGAAATCACCACGGGACCCCAAAACTGAGTAATAGCCCAAGAAACGGGTCAGAATCGACAAAACCCCGAGTGTTGATGACCGACACGTAAACGCACCCCGGTGTTCGTCAATCGTGGAAATCACCCCGGACCCCAAAACTGAGTAATAGTCCAAGAACGGGCCAGAATCAAGAAACGGGCCAGAATCGGCCCAAACGGCGAGTGTTGATGACCAACACGTAAACGCACCCGGGGTTCCTTTATCGTGGAAATCACCACGGGACCCCAAAACTGAGTAATAGCCCAAGAAATGGGTCGAATCGACAAAACCCCGAAAGTGTTGATGACCGACACGTAAACGCACTCCGGATTCGCTTATCGTGGAAATCACCCAGACCCCAAAACATTGAGTAATTGTCTAAGAAACGGGCCAGAATCGGCCAAAAGCCCGAGTGTTGATGACTGACACGTAAGCACACCCCGGGGTTCATCAATCGTGGAAATCACCACGGGACCCCAAAACTGAGTAATAGCCCAAGAAATGGGTCAAAATCGACAAAACCCCTGAGTGTTGATGACCGACACGTAAACGCACCTCGGTGTTTGTCAATCGTGGAAATCACCCCGGGACCCCAAAACTAAGTAATAGTCCAAGAAACGGGCCAGAATCGCCAAAACCCCGAGAGTTGATGACCAACACGTAAACGCACCCCGGGTTCGTTTATCGTGGAAATCACCACGGACCCCAAAACTGAGTAATAGCCCAAGAAACGGGTCAGAATCGACAAAACCCCGAGAGTGTTGATGACCGACACGTAAACGCACCCCGTGTTCGTCAATCGTGGAAATCACCCCGACCCCAAAACTGAGTAATAGTCCAAGAACGGGCCAGAATCGCCAAAACCCCGAAAGCGTTGATGACCAACACGTAACGCACCGGGTTCGTTTATCGTGGAAATCACTCCAGACCCCAAAACATTGAGTAATTGTCGAAGAAACGGGCCAGAATCGGCCAAAACCCCGTGTGTTGATGACTGACACGTAAACGCACCCCGGTGTTCATCAATCGTGGAAATCACCCCGGACCCCAAAGCTGAGTAATAGTCCAAGAAACAGGCCAGAATCGGCCAAAACCCCGAGTGTTGATGACCAACACGTAAACGCACCCCGGCGTTCGTTTATCGTGGAAATCACTCCAGGACCCCAAAACATTGAGTAATTGTCCAAGAAACGGGCCAGAATCGGCCAAAAGCCCAAGTGTTGATGACTGACACGTAAGCACACCCCGGGGTTCATCAATCGTGGAAATCACCACGGGACCCCAAAACTGAGTAATAGCCCAAGAAATGGGTCAAAATCGACAAAACCACCGAGTGTTGATGACCGACACGTAAACGCACTTCGGTGTTTGTCAATCGTGGAAATCACCCCGGGGCCCCAAAACTAAGTAATAGTCCAAGAAACGGGCCAGAATCGGCCAAAACCCCGAGTGTTGATGACCAACACGTAAACGCACCCCGGGGTTCGTTTATCGTGGAAATCACCACGGGACCCCAAAACTGAGTAATAGCCCAAGAAACGGGTCAGAATCGACAAAACCCCGAGTGTTGATGACCGACACATAAACGCACCCCGGTGTTCGTCAATCGTGGAAATCACCCCGGGACCCCAAAACTGAGTAATAGTCCAAGAAACGGGCCAGAATCGACAAAACCCCAAAACATTGAGTAATTGTCGAAACGTGTTGATGACCAACACGAACGCACGCCGGGTTCCTTTATCGTGGAAATCACCACGGACCCCAAAACTGAGTAATAGCCCAAGAAACGGGTCGAATCGACAAAACCCCGAAAGTGTTGATGACCGACACGTAAACGCACTCGGGTTCGCTTATCGTGGAAATCACCCAGACCCCAAAACATTGAGTAATTGTCAAGAACGGGCCAGAATCGCCAAAAGCCCGAAAGTGTTGATGATCGACACGTAAGCACACCCCGGTTCATCAATCGTGGAAATCACCACGGACCCCAAAACTGAGTAATAGCCCAAGAAATGGGTCAAAATCGACAAAACCCCGAGTGTTGATGACCGACACGTAAACGCACTCTCGTGTTTGTCAATCAATCGGAAATCACCCCGGGACCCCAAAACTGAGTAATAGTCCAAGAAACGGGCCAGAATCGGCCAAAACCCCGAGTGTTGATGACCAACACGTAAACGCACCCAGGGGTTCGTTTATCGTGGAAATCACCACGGGACCCCAAAACTGAGTAATAGCCCAAGAAACGGGTCAAATCGACAAAACCCCGAAAGTGTTGATGACCGACACGTAAACGCACTCCGTTCGCCAATCGTGGAAATCACCCCGACCCCAAAACTGAGTAATAGTCCAAGAACGGGCCAGAATCGGCCAAAACCCCGAGCGTTGATGACCAACACGTAAACGCACCCCGGGGTTCGTTTATCGTGGAAATCACTCCAGGACCCCAAAACATTGAGTAATTGTCGAAGAAACGGGCCAGAATCGGCCAAAACCCCGTGTGTTGATGACTGACACGTAAACGCACCCCGGTGTTCGTCAATCGTGGAAATCACCCCGGGACCCCAAAACTGAGTAATAGTCCAAGAAACAGGCCAGAATCGGCCAAAACCCCGAGTGTTGATGACCAACACGTAAACGCAACCCGGCGTTCGTTTATCGTGGAAATCACTCCAGGACCCCAAAACATTGAGTAATTGTCCAAGAAACGGGCCAGAATCGGCCAAAAGCCCAAGTGTTGATGACTGACACGTAAGCACACCCCGGGGTTCATCAATCGTGGAAATCACCACGGGACCCCAAAACTGAGTAATAGCCCAAGAAATGGGTCAAAATCGACAAAACCCCCGAGTGTTGATGACCGACACGTAAACGCACTTCGGTGTTTGTCAATCGTGGAAATCACCCCGGGGCCCCAAAACTAAGTAATAGTCCAAGAAACGGGCCAGAATCGGCCAAAACTGCGAGTGTTGATGACCAACACGTAAACGCACCCCGGGTTCGTTTATCGTGGAAATCACCACGGGACCCCAAAACTGAGTAATAGCCCAAGAAACGGGTCAGAATCGACAAAACCCCGAGTGTTGATGACCGACACGTAAACGCACGCACCAATCGTGGAAATCACCCCGACCCCAAAACTGTTCGCCAATCGTGGAAATCACCCCGGACCCCAAAACTGAGTAATAGTCCAAGAAACGGCCAGAATCGGCCAAAACCCGAAAGTGTTGATGACCAACACGTAAACGCACCCAGGGGTTCGTTTATCGTGGAAATCACCACGGGACCCCAAAACTGAGTAATAGCCCAAGAAACGGGACAGAATCGACAAAAACCCCGAGTGTTGATGACCGACACGTAAACGCACCCCGGGGTTCGTTTATCGTGGCAATCACTCCAGGACCCCAAAACATTGAGTAATTGTCGAAGAAACGGGCCAGAATCAGCCAAAACCCCGAGTGTTGATGACCGACACGTAAACGCACCCCGGGGTTCGTCAATCGTGGAAATCACCACGGGACCCCAAAACTGAGTAATAGCCCAAGAAATGGGTCAAAATCGACAAAACCCCTGAGTGTTGATGACCGACACGTAAACGCACCTCGGTGTTTGTCAATCGTGGAAATCACCCCGGGACCCCAAAACTAAGTAATAGTCCAAGAAACGGGCCAGAATCGGCCAAAACCCCGAGTGTTGATGACCAACACGTAAACGCACCCCGGGTTCGTTTATCGTGGAAATCACCACGGACCCCAAAACTGAGTAATAGCCCAAGAAACGGGTCAGAATCGACAAAAACCCAGAGTGTTGATGACCGACACGTAAACGCACCCCGGTGTTCGTCAATCGTGGAAATCACCCCGGGACCCCAAAACTGAGTAATAGTCCAAGAAACGGGCCAGAATCGGCCAAAACCCCGAGCGTTGATGACCAACACGTAAACGCACCCCGGGGTTCGTTTATCGTGGAAATCACTCCAGGACCCCAAAACATTGAGTAATTGTCGAAGAAACGGGCCAGAATCGGCCAAAACCCCGTGTGTTGATGACTGACACGTAAACGCACCCCGGTGTTCATCAATCGTGGAAATCACCCCGGGACCCCAAAACTGAGTAATAGTCCAAGAAACAGGCCAGAATCGGCCAAAACCCCGAGTGTTGATGACCAACACGTAAACGCACCCCGGGATTCGTTTATCGTGGAAATCACTCCAGGACCCCAAAACATTGAGTAATTGTCTAAGAAACGGGCCAGAATCGGCCAAAAGCCCGAGTGTTGATGACTGACACGTAAGCACACCCCGGGGTTCATCAATCGTGGAAATCACCACGGGACCCCAAAACTGAGTAATAGCCCAAGAAATGGGTCAAAATCGACAAAACCCCTGAGTGTTGATGACCGACACGTAAACGCACCTCGGTGTTTGTCAATCGTGGAAATCACCCCGGGACCCCAAAACTAAGTAATAGTCCAAGAAACGGGCCAGAATCGGCCAAAACCCCGAGTGTTGATGACCAACACGTAAACGCACCCCGGGGTTCGTTTATCGTGGAAATCACCACGGGACCCCAAAACTGAGTAATAGCCCAAGAAACGGGTCAGAATCGACAAAAACCCCGAGTGTTGATGACCGACACGTAAACGCACCCCGGTGTTCGTCAATCGTGGAAATCACCCCGGACCCCAAAACTGAGTAATAGTCCAAGAAACGGGCCAGAATCGGCCAAAACCCCGAGTGTTGATGACCAACACGTAAACGCACCCCGGGTTCGTTTATCGTGGAAATCACCCCCACGGACCCCAAAACGGGCCGAATCGAGTAATAGCCCAAGAAACGGGTCGAATCGCCAAAAACCCAAGAAAAACGGGCCAGAATCGCCAAAACCCCGTGTTGATGACCGACACGTAAACGCACCCATCAATCGTGTTCGCCAATCGTGGAAATCACCCCGACCCCAAAACTGAGTAATAGTCCAAGAAACGGGCCAGAATCGGCCAAAACCCGGAGTGTTGATGACCAACACGTAAACGCACCCCGGTTCGTTTATCGTGGAAATCACCACGGGACCCCAAAACTGAGTAATAGCCCAAGAAACGGGTCAAAATCGACAAAACCCCGAGTGTTGATGACCGACACGTAAACGCACCCCGGTGTTCGTCAATCGTGGAAATCACCCCGGGACCCCAAAACTGAGTAATAGTCCAAGAAACGGGCCAGAATCGGCCAAAACCCCGAGTGTTGATGACCAACACGTAAACGCACCCCGGGTTCGTTTATCGTGGAAATCACTCCAGGACCCCAAAACATTGAGTAATTGTCGAAGAAACGGGCCAGAATCGGCCAAAACCCCGAGTGTTGATGACCGACACGTAAACGCACCCGGTGTTCGTCAATCGTGGAAATCACCCCGGACCCCAAAACTGAGTAATAGTCCAAGAAACGGGCCAGAATCGGCCAAAACCCCGAGTGTTGATGACCGACACGTAAACGCACCCCGGTGTTCGTCAATCGTGGAAATCACTCCAGGACCCCAAAACATTGAGTAATTGTCTAAGAAACGGGCCAGAATCGGCCAAAAGCCCGAGTGTTGATGACTGACACGTAAGCACACCCCGGGGTTCATCAATCGTGGAAATCACCACGGGACCCCAAAACTGAGTAATAGCCCAAGAAATGGGTCAAAATCGACAAAACCCCTGAGTGTTGATGACCGACACGTACACGCACCTCGGTGTTTGTCAATCGTGGAAATCACCCCGGGACCCCAAAACTAAGTAATAGTCCAAGAAACGGGCCAGAATCGGCCAAAACCCCGAGTGTTGATGACCAACACGTAAACGCACCCCGGTTCGTTTATCGTGGAAATCACCACGGACCCCAAAACTGAGTAATAGCCCAAGAAACGGGTCAGAATCGACAAAAACCCCGAGTGTTGATGACCGACACGTAAACGCACCCCGTGTTCGTCAATCGTGGAAATCACCCGGACCCCAAAACTGAGTAATAGTCCAAGAACGGGCCAGAATCGCCAAAACCCCGAAAGTTTGATGACCAACACGTAAACGCACCCCGGGGTTCGTTTATCGTGGAAATCACTCCAGGACCCCAAAACATTGAGTAATTGTCGAAGAAACGGGCCAGAATCGGCCAAAACCCCGTGTGTTGATGACTGACACGTAAACGCACCCCGGTGTTCATCAATCGTGGAAATCACCCCGGGACCCCAAAACTGAGTAATAGTCCAAGAAACAGGCCAGAATCGGCCAAAACCCCGAGTGTTGATGACCAACACGTAAACGCACCCCCGGATTCGTTTATCGTGGAAATCACTCCAGGACCCCAAAACATTGAGTAATTGTCTAAGAAACGGGCCAGAATCGGCCAAAAGCCCGAGTGTTGATGACTGACACGTAAGCACACCCCGGGGTTCATCAATCGTGGAAATCACCACGGGACCCCAAAACTGAGTAATAGCCCAAGAAATGGGTCAAAATCGACAAAACCCCTGAGTGTTGATGACCGACACGTAAACGCACCTCGGTGTTTGTCAATCGTGGAAATCACCCCGGGACCCCAAAACTAAGTAATAGTCCAAGAAACGGGCCAGAATCGGCCAAAACCCCGAGTGTTGATGACCAACACGTAAACGCACCCCGGGTTCGTTTATCGTGGAAATCACCACGGGACCCCAAAACTGAGTAATAGCCCAAGAAACGGGTCAGAATCGACAAAAACCCCGAGTGTTGATGACCGACACGTAAACGCACCCCGGTGTTCGTCAATCGTGGAAATCACCCCGGGACCACAAAACTGAGTAATAGTCCAAGAAACGGGCCAGAATCGGCCAAAACCCCGAGCGTTGATGACCAACACGTAAACGCACCCCGGGGTTCGTTTATCGTGGAAATCACTCCAGGACCCCAAAACATTGAGTAATTGTCGAAGAAACGGGCCAGAATCGGCCAAAACCCCGTGTGTTGATGACTGACACGTAAACGCACCCCGGTGTTCATCAATCGTGGAAATCACCCCGGGACCCCAAAACTGAGTAATAGTCCAAGAAACAGGCCAGAATCGGCCAAAACCCCGAGTGTTGATGACCAACACGTAAACGCACCCGGGTTCGTTTATCGTGGAAATCACTCCAGGACCCCAAAACATTGAGTAATTGTCCAAGAAACGGGCCAGAATCGGCCAAAAGCCCAAGTGTTGATGACTGACACGTAAGCACACCCCGGGGTTCATCAATCGTGGAAATCACCACGGGACCCCAAAACTGAGTAATAGCCCAAGAAATGGGTCAAATCGACAAAACCCCGAGTGTTGATGACCGACACGTAAACGCACTTCGTGTTTGTCAATCGTGGAAATCACCCCGGGACCCCAAAACTAAGTAATAGTCCAAGAAACGGGCCAGAATCGGCCAAAACCCCGAGTGTTGATGACCAACACGTAAACGCACCCCGGGGTTCGTTTATCGTGGAAATCACCACGGGACCCCAAAACTGAGTAATAGCCCAAGAAACGGGTCAGAATCGACAAAACCCCGAGTGTTGATGACCGACACGTAAACGCACCCCGGTGTTCGTCAATCGTGGAAATCACCCCGGGACCCCAAAACTGAGTAATAGTCCAAGAAACGGGCCAGAATCGCCAAAACGGCGAAAAGTTGATGACCAACACGAACGCACCCGGGTTCGTTTATCGTGGAAATCACCACGGGACCCCAAAACTGAGTAATAGCCCAAGAAACGGGTCAGAATCGACAAAACCCCGAGTGTTGATGACCGACACACGTAAACACACCCCGGGTAAACGCACCACGGACCCCAAAACTGAGTAATAGCCCAAGAAATGGGTTCATCAATCGTGGAAATCACCCGGACCCCAAAACTAATAGAGTAATAGTCCAAGAAACGGGCCAGAATCGGACCCCAAAACCAAGAAACGGGTCAGAATCGACAAAAACCCCGAGTGTTGATGACCAACACGTAAACGCACCCCGGGTTCGTTTATCGTGGAAATCACCACGGGACCCCAAAACTGAGTAATAGCCCAAGAAACGGGTCAGAATCGACAAAAAACCCCGAGTGTTGATGACCGACACGTAAACGCACCCCAGTGTTCGTCAATCGTGGAAATCACCCCGGGACCCCAAAACTGAGTAATAGTCCAAGAAACGGGCCAGAATCGGCCAAAACCCCGAGTGTTGATGACCAACACGTAAACGCACCCCGGGGTTCGTTTATCGTGGAAATCACTCCAGGACCCCAAAACATTGAGTAATTGTCCAAGAAACGGGCCAGAATCGGCCAAAACCCGAGGGTTGATGACTGACACGTAAGCACACCCCTGTGTTCGTCAATCGTGGTATTCACCACGGGACCCCAAAACTGAGTAATAGCCCAAGAAACGGGTCAGAATCGACAAAAACCCCGAGTGTTGATGACCGACACGTAAACGCACCCCGGTGTTTGTCAATCGTGGAAATCACCCCGGGACCCCAAAACTGAGTAATAGTCCAAGAAACGGGCCAGAATCGGCCAAAACCCCGAGTGTTGATGACCAACACGTAAACGCACCCCGGGTTCGTTTATCGTGGAAATCACCACGGGACCCCAAAACTGAGTAATAGCCCAAGAAACGGGTCAGAATCGACAAAACCCCGAGTGTTGATGACCGACACGTAAACGCACCCCGGTGTTCGTCAATCGTGGAAATCACCCCGGACCCCAAAACTGAGTAATAGTCCAAGAAACGGGCCAGAATCGACAAAAACCCCGAGTGTTGATGACCAACACGTAAACGCACCACGGGGTTCGTTTATCGTGGAAATCACCACGGGACCCCAAAACTGAGTAATAGCCCAAGAAACGGGTCAGAATCGACAAAACCCCGAGTGTTGATGACCGACACGTAAACGCACCCCGGTGTTCGTCAATCGTGGAAATCACCCCGGGACCCCAAAACTGAGTAATAGTCCAAGAAACGGGCCAGAATCGGCAAAACATAAATGTTTATTATTCATGCTAGAATTGTATTAACCGGAAACATAATACATGTGTGAATACATAAACAAACAGAGTGTCACTAGTATGCCTCTACTTGACTAGCTTGTTGATCAAAGATGGTTATGTTTCCTAACCATAGACATGAGTTGTCATTTGATTAACGGGGTCACATCATTAGGAGAATGATGTGATTGACATGACCCATTCCGTTAGCTTAGCACCCGATCGTTTAGTATGTTGCTATTGCTTTCTTCATGACTTATACATGTTCCTATGACTATGAGATTATGCTACTCCCGTTTGCTGGAGGAACACTTTGTGTGCTACCAAACGTCACAACGTAACTGGGTGATTATAAAGGAGCTCTACAGGTGTCTCCAAAATACATGTTGGGTTGGCGTATTTCGAGATTAGGATTTGTCACTCCGATTGTCGGAGAGGTATCTCTGGGCCCTCTCGGTAATGCACATCACTTAAGCCTTGCAAGCATTGCAACTAATGAGTTAGTTGCGGGATGATGTATTACGGAACAAGTAAAGAGACTTGCCCGTAACGAGATTGAACTAGGTATTGAGATACCGACGATCGAATCTCGGGCAAGTAAACATACCGATGACAAAGGGAACAATGTATCTTGTTATGCGGTCTGACCAATAAAGATCTTCATAGAATATGTGGGAGCCAATATGAGCATCCAGGTTCCGCTATTGGTTATTGACCAGAGACGTGTCTCGGTCATGTCTACATAGTTCTTGAAACCGTAGGGTCCGCACGCTTAACGTTACGATGACAGTTATATTATGATTTTATATGTTTTGATGTACCGAAGGTTGTTCGGAGTCCCGGATGTGATCACAGACATGACGAGGAGTCTCGAAATGGTCGAGACATGAAGATTGATATATTGGAAGCCTATGTTTGGATATCGGAAGTGTTCCGGGTGAAATCGGGATTTTACCGGAGTACTGAGAGGTTACCAGAACCCCCCGGTAACTTAATGGGCCTTAGTGGGCCTAGGTGGAAGAGAGGAGAGGAGGCAAGGGCTGGCCGCACGCCCTCCCCCTAGTCCAAATAGGACAAGGAGAGGGGGGTGGCGCCCCCCCCCCCCCTTCCTTCCTTCTCCTCCACTCGTTCCCCCTCCCAAGTCCTAATCCAACTAGGAAGAGGGGGGGAGTCCTACTCCCGGTGGGAGTAGGACTCCTCCGGCGCGACTCCTCCTATGGCCCCCCCCTTGCTCCTTATATACGGGGCAGGGGGCACCCCATAGACACAACAATTGATCAAGTTGATCTTTTAGCCGTGTGCGGTGCCCCCCTCTACCATAGTCCACCTCGATAATACTGTAGCGGTGCTTAGGCGAAGCCCGGCGTTGGTAGAACATCAACATCGTCACCACACCGTCGTGCTGACGAAACTCTCCCTCAACACTCGGCTGGATCGGAGTTCGAGGGACGTCATCGGGCTGAACATGTGCTGAACTCGGAGGTGTCGTATGTTCGGTACTTGATCGGTCGGATCGTGAAGACATACGACTACATCAACCGCGTTGTGCTAACGCTTTCGCTTTCGGTCTACGAGGGTATGTGGACAACACTCTCACCACTCGTTGCTATGCATCACCATGATCTTGCGTGTGCGTAGGAATTTTTTTGAAATTACAACGTTCCCCAACAGTGGCATCAGAGCCTGGTTTTATGTGTAGATGTCATATGCACAAGTAGAACACAAGTGAGTTGTGGGCGATATAAGTCATACTGCTTACCAGCATGTCAAACATTGGTTCAGCGGTATTGTGAGATGAAGCGGCCCGGACCGACATTACGCGTACGCTTACGCGAGACTGGTTTCACCGTTGCGAGCACTTGTTGCTTAAAGGTGACCGGCGGGTGTCTGTCTCTCTCACTTTAGTTGAACCGAGTGTGGCTATGCCCGGTCCTTGCGAAGGTTAAAACAGCACCAACTTGACAAACTATCGTTGTGGTTTTGATGCGTAGGTAAGAATGGTTCTTGCTAAAGCCCGTAGCAGCCACGTAAAACTAGCAACAACAAAGTAGAGGACGTCTAACTTGTTTTTGCAGGGCATGTTGTGATGTGATATGGTCAAGACATGATGCTGAATTTTATTGTATGAGATGATCATGTTTTGTAACCGAGTTATCGGCAACTGGCAGGAGCCATATGGTTGTCGCTTTAATGTATGCAATGCAATCGCCCTATAATGCTTTACTTTATCTCTAAGCGGTAGCGATAGTCGTAGAAGCATAAGATTGGTAAGACGACAATGATGCTACATTGGAGATCAAGGTGTCGCGCCGATGACGATGGCAATCATGGAGGTGCTTCGGAGATGGAGATCACAAGCACAAGATGATGATGGCCATATCATATCACTTATATTGATTGCATGTGATGTTTATCTTTTATGCATCTTATCTTGCTTTCATTGACGGTAGCATTATAAGATGATCCCTCACTAAATTATCAAAGTATAAGTGTTCTCCCTGAGTATGCACCGTTGCGAAGGTTCTTCGTGCTGAGACACCACGTGATGATCGGGTGTGATAGGCTCTACGTTCAAATACAACGGGTGCAGCCGTGATCACATCCGGGACTCCGAACAACCTTCGGTACATCAAAACATATAAAATCATAATATAACTGGCATCGTAACGTTAAGCATGCGGACCCTACGGGTTCGAGAACTATGTAGACATGACCGAGACATGTCTCCGGTTAATAACCAATAGCGGAACCTGGATGCTCATATTGGCTCCCACATATTCTACGAAGATCTTTATCGGTCAGACCGCATAACAACATACGTTGTTCCCTTTGTCATCAGTATGTTTACTTGCCCGAGATTCGATCGTCGGTATCTCAATACCTAGTTCAATCTCGTTACCGGCAAGTCTCTTTACTCGTTCCATAATACATCATCCCGCAACTAACTCATTAGTTGCAATGCTTGCAAGGCTTAAGTGATGTGCATTACCGAGAGGGCCCAGAGATACCTCTCCGACAATTGGAGTGACAAATCCTAATCTCGAAATACGCCAACCCAACATGTACCTTATCGAGGAGTTCTTGGGCGTCCTTTGTTGTCGATTCGCGAATGGTAGGTTTTAGGTAAATTCTCTACCCGATGTCATATATGGGGACCTAATTTTGGAAAATTCTGTGAAAGGAATTTTTTAAGGATGATTTGAATAGCCAAAAGTTATTTTTATCATGCCAGATAAAAGGTAGTCATCGAGGAGTTTATGGGCGTCCTTTGTTTTCGATTCGCGAATGGTAGGTTTTAGGGCAAATTCTCTACCCAATGTCATGTTTGGGGACCTAATTTGGGAAAATTCTGTGAACGGCATTTTTTAAGGAGGGTTTGAACAACAAAAAGTTATTTTGATCATGCAAGAGAAGAGGTAGTTATCGTGGAGTTCTTGGGCGTCCTTTGTTTATGATTCACGAATGGTAGGTTTTAGGGCAAATTCTCTACCCGATGTCATACATGGGGACCTGATTTGGGAAAATTCTGTGAACGGCATTTTTTAAGGATGGTTTGAATAGCAAAAAGTTATTTTGATCATACCAGAGAAGAGGTAGTTATCGAGAAGTTCTTCGGCGTCCTTTGCTTTTGATTCACGAATGGTAGGTTTTAGGGCAAATTCTCTACCCGAAGTCATATATGGGGACCTAATTTGGGAAAATCTACAAACGGCATTTTTTAAGGATGGTTTCAACAGCAAAAAGTTATTTTGATCATGTAGAGAAGAGGTAGTTATCGAGGAGTCCTTGGTTGTCCTTTGTTTATGATTCACGAATGATAGGTTTTAGGGCAAATTCTCTACCCGATGTCATGTATGGGGACCTAAGTTGGGAAAATTCTGTGAACGGTATTTTTTAAGGATGGTTTGAACAGCAAAAAGTTATTTTGATCATGCAAGAGAATAGGTAGTTATCAAGGAGTTCTTGGGCATCCTTTGTTTATGATTCACGAATGTTAGGTTTTAGGGCAAATTCTCTTCCCGATGTCATATATTGGGACCTAATTTGGGAAAATTCTATCAGCGGCATTTTTTAAGGATGGTTAGAATAGAAAATAGTTATTTTGATCATGCCAGAGAAGAGGTAGTTATCGAGGAGTTCTTGGGCGTCCTTTGTTTTTGGTTCTCGAATGATAGGTTTTAGGGCAAATTCTCTACCAGATATCATATATGGGGACCTAATTTGGGAAAATTCTGTGAACGGCATTTTTTAAGTATGGTTTGAATAGAAAAAAGTTATTTTGATCATGTTGGAGAAGAGGTCGTTATCGAGGAGTTCTTAGGTGTCCTTCGTTTTAGATTCACGAATGGTAGGTTTTAGGGCAAATTCTCTACCCGATGTCATATATGGGGACCTAATTATGGAAAATTCTGCGAACGGCATTTCTTAAGGATGGTTTGAATCGCAAAAAGTTATTTTGATCATGCCAGAGAAGGGTAGTTATCGAGGACTTCTTGGGCGTCCTTTGTTTACGATTCACGAATGGTAAGTTTCAGGGCAAATTCTCTACCCGATGTCATATATGGGGACCTAATTTGGGAAACTTCTGTGGAAGGCATTTTTTAAGGATGGTTTGAATAGAAAAACGTTATTTTGATCATGCAAGAGAAGAGGTAGTTATCGAGGAGTTCTTGGGCATCCTTTGTTGTCGATTCGCGAATGGTTGGCTTTAGGTAAATTCTCTACCCGATGTCATATATGGGGACCTAATTTGGGAAAAATTTGTGAAAGGCATTTTTTAAGGATGGTTTGAATAGCGAAAGGTTATTTTGATCATGCCAGAGAAGAGGTAGTCATCGAGTAGTTTATGGGCGTCCTTTGTTTTCGATTCGCGAATGGTACGTTTTAGGGCAAATTCTCTACCCGATTTCATATATGGGGACCTAATTTGGGAATGTTCTGTGAACGGCATTTCTTAAGGATGGTTTGAATAGTAAAACTTATTTTGGTCATGCAAGAGAAGAGGTAGTTATCGAGGAGTTCTTGGGCGTCCTTTGTTTATGATTCACGAATGGTAGGTTTTAGGGCAATTTCTCTACCCGATGTCATATGTGGGGACCTAATTTAGAAAAATCTGCGAACAACACTTTATAATGATGGTTTGAACAACAAACAGTTATATTGATCATGCTAGAGAAGAGGTAGCTATTGCGGAATTCTCGGGCGTCCTTTGTTTATTATTCACGAATGGTCGGTTTTAGGGCAAATTGTCTACCCGATGTCATATATGGGGACCTAATTTGGGAAAATTCTATGAATGGCATTTTTGAAGGATGGTTTGAACAGCAAAAAGTTATTTTGACATGCAAGACAAGAAGTAGTTATCGAGGAGTTCTTGGGCGTACTTTGTTTATGATTCACGAATGGTAGGTTTTAGGGCAAATTCTGTACCCGTTGTCATATATGGGGACCTAATTTTGGAAAATTCTGTGAACGGAATTTTTTAAGGATGGTTTGAACAGCAAAAAGTTATTTTGATCATGCCAGAGAAGAGGTAGTTATGGAGGAGTAATTGGGCGTCCTTTTTTATGATTCATGAATGGTAGGTTTTAGGGCAAATTCTCTACCCGATGTCATATAGTGGGACCTAATTTCGGAAAATTCTGTGAACGGCATTTTTTAAAGATGGTTTGAAGAGCAAAAATTTATTTTGATCATGCTAGAGAAGAGGTAGTTATCGAGGAGTTCTTGGGCGTCATTTGGTTTTTGATTCGCGAATGGTAGGTTTTAGGGCAAATTCTCTACCTGATGTCATATATGGGGACCTAATTTGGGAAAATTCTTTAAACGGCATTTTGTAAGGATGGTTTGAACAGCAAAAAGTTATTTCGATCATGCCAGAGAAGAGGTAGTTATCGTGGAGTTCTGGGGCGACCTTTGTTTTTGATTCGTGAATGGTAGGTTTTAGGGCAAATTCTCTACCCGATGTCATATATGGGGACCTAATTTGGGAAAAGTCTGCGAATGGCATTTTTTAAGGATGGTTTGAATAGCAAAAAGTTATTTTGATCATGCGAGAGAAGAGGTAGTTATCAAGGAGTTCTTGGGCGTCCTTTGTTTTCGATTTGCAAATGGTAGGTTTTAGGGCAAATGCTCTACCTCATGTCATATATGGGTACCTAATTTGGGAAAAAAAATTGAACGACATCTTTTAAGGATGGTTTGAACAGCAAAAAGTTATTTTGATCATGCCAGAGAAGAGGTAGTTATCGAGGAGTTCTTGGGCGACCTTTGTTTTCGGTTCGCGAATGGTAGATTTCAGGGCAAATTCTCTACCCGATGTCATATATGGGAACCTAATTTGGGAAAATTCTGTGAACGGCATTTTTTAAGGATGGTTTGAACGGCAAAAGGTTATTTTGATCATGCAAGAGAAGATGTAGTTATCGAGGAGTTCTTGGGCGTCCTTTGTTTACGATTCGCGAATGGTGGGTTTTAGGGCAAATTCTCTACCCGATGTCATATATGGGGACCTAACTTGGGAAAATTATGTGAACGGAGTTTTTTAAGGATGGTATGAATAGCAAAAACTTATTTTGATTATGCCAGATAAGAGGTAGTTATTGAGGAGTTCTGGGGCGTCCTTTGTTTTTGATTCGCGAATGGTGGGCTTTAGGGCAAATTCTCTACCCGATGTGATATATGGGGACCTAATTTGGGAAAATTCTATGAACGGAATTTTTAAGGATGGTTTGAATAGCAAAAAGTTATTATTTTGATCATGCCAGAGAAGAGGTAGTTATCAAGGAGTTCTTGGGCGTCCTTTGTTTTCGATTCGCGAATGGTAGATTTCAGGGCAAATTCTCTACCCGATGTCATATATGTGGACCTAATTTGGGAAATTTCTGTGAACGGCATTTTTTAAGGATGGTTTGAACAGCAAAAATTTATTTTGATCATGCAAGAGAAGAGGTAGTTATCGAGGAGTTCGTGGGCGTCCTTTCTTTACGATTCATGAATGGTAGGTTTTAGGGCAAAGTTTCTAACCAATGTCATATATAGGGACCTAATTTGGGAAAATTCTATGAATGGCATTTTTAAGGATGGTTTGAACAACAAAAAGTTATTTTGATCATGCCAGAGAAGAGGTAGTTATCGAGGAATTCTTGGCGTCCTTTGTTTTCGATTCGTGAATTGCGGTTTTAGGGCAAATTCTCTCATATATGGGGACCTAATTTGGGAAAATTCTGTGAACTGCATTTTTTAAGGATGGTTTGAACAACAAAAAGTTATTTTGATCATGCCAGAGATGAGGTAGTTATTGAGGAGTTCTTGGGCGTCCTTGTTTTTGATTCGCGAATGATAGGTTTTAGGGCAAATTCTTTACCCAATGTTATATATGGGGACCTAATTTTGGAAGATTCTATGAACGGCATTTTTTAAGGATGGTTTTAATAAAAAAAATTACTTTGACCATGCTAGAGAAGAGGTAGTTATCGAGGAGTTCTTCGGCATCCTTTGTTTCTAATTCGCGAATGGTAGGTTTTAGGGCAAATTTTCTACCCGATGTCATATATGGCGACATAATTTGTGAAAATTCTGTGAACGGCATTTTTTAAGGATGGTTGAATAGCAAAAAGTTATTTTGATCATGCCAGAGAAGTGGTAGTTATCGAGGAGTTCTTGGGCATACTTTGTTTTTGATTCGCGAATGGTAGGTTTTAGAGCAAATTCTCGACCCGATGTCATATATGGGGACCTAATTTGGTAAAATTCTGAGAACGACATTTTTAATCAGAAAATAAACCAGCGCATTTGGTGTAACTTTGTCATCGCGCATGAGTCCGAGCTCGTGTTCGCGTCCAGCGTATAGGTTGCAGATGTCAGTGGCTGTAGAAACGCAGCAGGAGGCTCGCATGCATGCATGGTCAGAGAAGGACTGCTTTCGTTTTTGTTTTTTTTTTTATTTAAGGACTGCTTTCGTTTGTGCAAAGAGGCATGCAGGAGAGATGGCCGGGTCATCTGGTAGTGGCCGGTGCGGTGTGCGTGCATGCAGCAGTCCATGGTGTCTTAAAAATATTTTATGTAGTCTATGGTGTTTCTTTAATTTTAAAAATGTTCGTATGATTTTAGAAATTATGCACGCATTTTTAAAAATACTCATGTAATGTAAAGTAGTATTACCCTTACAGGAATGCCCGTCTATTTCCAGAAAAATTCTTGTACTCTTAATTAATATTTGATGAATTTTAAATATAAAATTACATTAAGTTTTATACAAAAATATGCAAACAGTTTAAAAAAGCATGAGCTTTTCTAAAAAAAAAGATGCAATCACTTGTTAAAAGTTGCATGAAAAAAGATTTCATTGTTTTGGCACAGTTACATAATTTGATAAGACGAAAATATTTTTTTAAATATACCTCCGTCCGGAACATGTGCATGTTTTACTTGTGAGAATTGCTTGTGTGCGTTGCGTGGATTTTACTTTATAAAATAGAGCACCTACAAAATGGACAAGTGGGTTCAGCTAGTCCAGCGGTTCATCCTGTGCGCATAACGCGAGAGTGCTTAGTTTCCATTCCCCTCGTTAGCGTATATGATGATCGTAACGAGTGTATTTTAAAGTTTAGTGATCGTATCGTGCTTTTGCTTTAACTACAGTGACCATGAGTGTATTTATCTCGGAGGAATTTCACATCACCTAAATCCTGCCAGCAGGAAGAGGGGGAAGGAGAGGGGAAGGAAGAGGAGGAAGATCTTGCTGATCAAACTGAAAAATTAACACCGTGCGTGTACACACATTACATATAAACGGAATAATTATGAGCCCGTGTATATTACTTATATATAAAGAATGTTTTACAGATGGATGAATATATATCTCATCCATATATATATGCTCTACAGATGATAATCGATGTCTCTCTCCGAAACAAATTACTGTGCGTAATTAATAATTAATTAATAAGCCATGCATGCATGCATGGACGCAAGAATTGATGATTATCGTCGATCACAATCGCGGGCCGCCACAGTCACGTCACGTATATGCATACGTACGTGCACTAGTAGTGTACGTAGTAGGTAGGGACGGTGAGCTCAGGCTTTGTAGCCACCGGCAGCGGCGGCGGGAGTGGGAGTGGCGGTTGCTGCTTCTGCGGCGGGAGCTTTGTAGCCAGCGGCAGCGGCGGCGGGAGTGGGAGTGGGAGTGGGAGTGGGAGTGGTGGTTGCTGCTGCTGCTTCGGCGGCGGGAGTGGGAGTGGCGGTTGCTGCTTCTGCGGCGGGAGCTTTGTAGCCACCGGCAGCATCAGTTCCGTTGGCGGCGCCCTTGGCTGCGACGCACATGGCGGCGATGATCCTGGTGAGGGCGGCCTCAAAGACGGTGAACTTGACCTCGGGAGCCTCGGCAACGGTGGCGGCGTAGGCCTTCTTGACGGCGGACTCGAGGGCGGGGACGAACTTGTAGCCCGCGTATGCGCCGCCAGTGGTCTCCTTGATGGCCTTGTCGAAGGCGGACTCGAAGACGGTGAACTTGTCGTTGACGGGGGCAGCGTCGGCGGCGGTGGCGGCAATCCTGAAGGCGCTGTCGATCTGGTCGACGGCCTTCATCTCGGCGGCGGGGATGGGGCCCTTGACCTCCTCGGCAGCGGGCTTGACGCCGTGGATCTCGAGGGTGCCGGCGATGATGCGGAGGGACTCGCTGAGGATGGCGATGAAGGAGTCGTACTTGGCCTCGGGGGTGTCGCCGTCGGCGGAGTCGTAGGCGAGCTTCTGGGCCATGCCGATCTTGGCGGTGAAACTTGAGGCGTTGGACCCCTTGAAGACGTCCGCTATAGCCCTGTCCACGTCCGGGATGTAGGTGTCGTTGAACTTCTTGTACTTGTCCGGCCCAGGGACGACGGCGGCGGCCGCCACGGCCGCCTTGAAGGCGTTGTTCACCTGCTCCATCACATTCTGCTCCTCGGTCGTCGCCTTGGGCTGCGTCCCAGCTGGCCCTTTAGGGGCGTAGCCGCCGGAAGGGGAAGGGGTGGCGGGGGCAGGGGAGGCGGGGGCAGGGGTGGCGGGGGCCGGGGTGGCGGGGGCCGGGGTAGCGGGGGCGTAGCCGGCATCGGCGGCGTACGAGACGGCTGGCCCCGCCACAAGGGCGACGGCCAAGAAGAGCGCCACCGTGCGCTGCTGCTGCACCGCCATTGCTGCTGCGATATCGATGCTTGCTTGCTTGGTTGGTTGGTTTGTAGGTAGGACGTAGGAGGAGAGGATGGATGGATCAAGATTATTCATGGAGGTGGCTCTCCTTATATACATGGATCAAGATCATGAGAGGCCACGAGAGATTTACGCGCGCGCCACGCCCAAATTACCACCTCTTCTCTTCTCTCCACTCATTTTTTTAATCTTTTTCAACGCCCCTCCATCGATCGGTCACCAACCAAATAGCTGGATGGCCTATAAATTAAGTCAAAAGTCAATGTTTTCCATGTTTGTCCAATAATATGTACTCTACTTATTAGAAAAATGGAGAAAAAAATATAAAATCAATATCCACCATGCATTACATATATTTTCATATAATACTGTATTTATTTATGAAATATATTTTATTTTATTTATTGATACTTTCTTCTATATATTTGGTCAAACTTTGAAAGATCGTGGATGTCGCCTAGAGGGGGGTGAATAGGCGCTTTAAAATAATTACGGTTGAGGCTTGAACAAATGCGGAATAAACCTAGCGGTTAATTTGTCAAACACAAAACCTACAACAACTAGGCTCACCTATGTGCACCAACAATTTATGCTAAGCAAGAAAAACTACTTAGGTGATAGCAAGATATATGACAAGAAACAATATGGCTATCACCAAGTAAAGTGCATAAGTAAAGGGCTCGGATAAGAGATAACCGAGGCACGCGGAGATGACGGTGTATCCCGAAGTTCACACCCTTGCGGATGCTAATCTCCGTTTGGAGCGGTATGGAGGCACAATGCTCCCCAAGAAGCCACTAGGGCCACCGTAATCTCCTCACGCCCTCGCACAATGCAAGATGTCGTGATTCCACTAAGGGACCCTTGAGGGCGGTCACCGAACCCGTACAAATGGCAACCCTTGGGGGCGGTCACCGAACCCGTACACTTTGGCAACCCTTGGGGGCGGTCACCGGTACCCGTCAAATTGCTCGGGGCGATCTCCACAACTTAATTGGAGACCCGACGCTGCCGGAGCTTTACACCACAATGATTGAGCTCTGAACACCACTAACCGCCTAGGGCGCCTAAGCACCCAAGAGGAACAAGCTCAAGGCACAAGCACCCAAGAGTAATAAGCTTCTCAACTTGTAACTTCCACGTATCACCGTGGAGAACTCAAACCGATGCACCAAATGCAATGGCAAGGGCACACGGAGTGCCCAAGTCCTTCTCTCTCAAATCCCACCAAGCAACTAATGCTAGGGAAGAAAATGAGAGGAAGAACAAGAAGGAGAACACCAAGAACTCCAAGATCTAGATCCAGGGGTTCCCCTCACATAGAGGAGAAAGTGATTGGTGGAAATGTGGATCTAGATCTCCTCTCTTTTCCCTCAAAATTAGCAAGAATCCATGGAGGGATTGAGAGTTAGCAAGCTCGAAGAAGGTCAACAATGGGGGAAGAACACGAGCCCAAAGGATAAGGTTCAATGGGGAAGAAGACCCCCTTTTATAGGTGGGGAAAAATCCAATCGTTATGCTCACAGTCCGCACCGAGCGGTAGTACCGCTCGGCATCACGGTACTACTGCTAGGGGTAGCGGTACTACTGCTAAGGGTAGTGGTACTACAGCTTGCGAGCGGTACTAAAAAATTACATCCGTGCCTACCACCGCTGGACTTGTGACGAGTTTTTGTTGGGGAACGTAGTAATTTCAAAAAATTTCCTACGATCACGCAAGATCATGGTGATGGCATAGCAACGAGAGGGGAGAGTGTCCGTCCACGTACCCTCGTGAGACCGTGGCGAAGCGTTATAACAACGCGGTTGATGTAGTCGACGTCTTCACGATCCGACCGATCCAAGTACCGAACGTCACGGCACCTCCGTGTTCAGCACACGCTCAGCTCGATGACGATCCCGGACTCGATCCAGCAAAGTGTCGGGATGAGTTCCGTCAAGACGACGGCGTGGTGACGATGTTGATGCTCCACCTCGCAGAGCTTCGCTAAGCTCCGCGACGATATGACTTCTCCGCGCAGGGCTTCGCTTAAGCTCATGACGATATGACCAAGTGGAATATGGTGGAAGGGGCACCGCTGCACGGCTAAGGAAAGATCCGTAGATCAACTTGTGTGTCAAGGGGTGCCCCTGCCCCGTATATAAAGGAGGCAAGGGGAGGTGGCCGCCCTAGGGGAGGCGCGCAGGAGGAGTCCTACTCCCACCGAGTAGGACTCCCCCTCCTAGTTGGACTAGGATTGGAGGAGGGAGAAGGGGAAGGGCACCCCCCCCCTTCCTTGTCCTATTCGGACTAGAGGGGAGGGCGCGCAGCCCACCTTGGGCTGCCCTTCCTCTTCTCCTATGGCCCATTAAGGCCCATTGACCTCCGGGGTTCCAGAACCTCCCGGTACTCTCAAAATCGATTTCACCCGGAACACTTCCGATGTCCAAATGTAGGCTTCCAATATATCAATCTTTATGTCTCGACCATTTCGAGACTCCTCGTCATGTCCATGATCACATCCGGGACTCCGAACAACCTTCGGTGCATCGATACTTATAAACTCATTATGAACTGTCATCGAAACGTTAAGCGTGCGGACCCTACGGGTTCGAGAACTATGTAGACATGACCTAGAACCATTCTCGGTCAATAACCAATAGCGGAACCTGGATGCCCATATTGGTTCCTACATATTCTACGAAGATCTTTATCGGTCAAACCGCACAACGACATACGTTGTTCCCTTTGTCATTGGTATGTTACTTACCCGAGATTTGATCGTCGGTATCCAATACCTAGTTCAATCTCGTTACGGTAAGTCTCTTTACTCGTTCAGTAATACATCATCTCACAACTAACTCATTAGTTGTAATGCTTGCAAGGCTTAGGTGATGTGTATTACCGAGAAGGCCTAGAGATACCTCTCCGACGATCGGAGTGACAAAACCTAATCTCAAATCGCCAACCCAACAAGTACCTTTGGAGACACCTGTAGTACTCCTTTATAATCACCCGATTACGTTGTGGCGTTTGGTAGTACCAAAGTGTTCCTCCGTAAACGGAGTTGCATAATCTCATAGTTACAGGAACATGTATGGGTCATGAAGAAAGCATTAACATACTAAACGATCAAGTGTTAAGCTAACGGAATGGGTCATGTCAATCAGATCATTCAACCAATGATGTGACCTTGTTAATCAAATAACAACTCCTTGTTCATGGTTAGGAAACATAACCATCTTTGATTAACAAGCTAGTCAAGTAGAGGCATACTAGTGACATACTGTTTGTCTATATATTCACACATGTATTATGTTTCCGTTAATACAATTCTAGCATGAATAATAAACATTTATCATGATATAAGGAAATAAATAATAACTTTATTATTGCCTCTAGGGCATATTTCCTTCAGTCTCCCACTTGCACTAGAGTCAATAATCTAGATTACAAAGTAATGATCCTTACACCCATGGAGTCTTGGTGCTGATCATGTTTTGCTCGTGGAAGAGGCTTAGTCAACGGTCTGCAACATTCAGATCCGTATGTATTTTGCAAATCTCTATGTCTCCCACTTGGACTTGGTCCCGAATGGAATTGAAGCGCCTCTTGATGTGCTTGGTCCTCTTGTGAAATCTGGATTCCTTTGCTAAGGCAATTGCACCAGATTGTCACGAAAGATCTTCATCGGTCCCGATGCACTAGGTATGACACCTAGATCGGAAATGAACTCTTTCATCCAGACTCCTTCATTCGCTGCTTCGAAGCAGCTATGTACTCCGCTTCACATGTAGATCCCGCCACGACGCTTTGTTTAGAACTGCACCAACCGACAGCTCCACCGTTTAATAAAAACACGATCCGGTTTGCGATTTAGAATCGTCCGGATCAGTGTCAAAGCTTGCATCGACGTAACCATTTACGACTAGCTCTTTGTCACCTCCATATCGAGAAACATATCCTTAGTCCTTTTCGGTATTTCAGGATGTTCTTGACCGCTGTCCAATGATCCACTCTGGATTACTTTGGTACCTTCCTGCCAAGCTTACAGCTAAGCATCGTCAGTCTGGTACACAGCATTGCATACATGATAGAGCCTATGGCTGAAGCATAGGAACATCTTTCATTTTCTCTCTATCTTCTGCTGTGGTCGGGCATTGAGTCGACTCAATCTTACACCTTGTAACACGTAAAAACCTTTCTTTGCCTGATCCATTTTGAACTTTTTCAAAACTTTATCAAGGTATGTGCTTTGTGAAAGTCCAATCAAGCGTCTTGATCTATCTCTATAGATCTTGATGCCCAATATGTAAGCAGCTTCACCGAGGTCTTTCATTGAAAAACTTTTATTCAAGTATCCTTCTATGCTATCCAGAAATTCTATATCATTTCCAATCAATAATATGTCGTCCACATATAATATTAGAAATGCTACAGAGCTCCCACTCACTTTCTTGTAAATACAGCTTCTCCAAAAGTGCAGTACAAACCCATATGCTTTGATCACACTATCAAAGCGTTTATTCCAACTCCGAGAGGCTTGCACCGCACCATAAATTGATCGTTGGAGCTTGCACACTTTGTTAGCACCCTTTGGATCGACAAAACCTTCTGGTTGCATCATATACAACTCTTCTTCTAGAAATCCATTCAAGAATGCGGTTTTTACATCCATTTGCCAAATTTCATAATCATAAAATGCGGCAATTGCTAACATGATTCGGACAGACTTAAGCATCGCTACGGGTGAGAAAGTCTCATCGTAGTCAACCCCTTGAACTTGTCGAAAACCTTTTGCAACAAGTCGAGCTTTGTAGACAGTTACATTACCATCGGCGTCGCCTTCTTCTTAAAGATCCATTTATTTTCAATGGCCTGCCGATCATCGGGCAAGTCAACCAAAGTCCATACTTTGTTCTCATACATGGATCCCATCTCAGATTTCATGGCTTCCAGCCATTTTGCGAATCTGGGCTCACCATCGCTTCTTCATAGTTCGTAGGTTCGCCATGGTCAAGTAACATGACTTCCGAATAGGATTACCGTACCACTCGTGCGTATTTTACTCTGGTTGACCTCGAGGTTCAAGAGTAACTTGATCTGAAACTATATGATCATCATCATTAGTTTCTTCACTAATTGGTGTAGTTGTCACAGAACCATTTCTTGTGATGAACTACTTTCCAATAAGGGAGCAGATACTGATTATCTCATCAAGTTCTACTTTCCTCCCACTCACTTCTTTCGAGAGAAACTCCTTCTCTAGAAAGGATCCGAATTTAGCAACGAAAATCTTGCCTTCAGATCTGTGATAGAAGGTGTACCCAACAGTCTCCTTTGGGTATCCTATGAAGACACATTTTTCCGATTTGGGTTCGAGCTTATCTGGTTGAAGTTTCTTCACATAAGCATCGCAGCCCCAAACTTTAAGAAACGACAACTTTGGTTTCTTGCCAAACCATAGTTCATAAGGCGTCGTCTCAACGGATTTTGACGGTGTCCTATTCAACGTGAATGCGGCCGTCTCTAAAGCATAACCCCAAAGCGATAGCGGTAAATCGGAAATAGACATCATAGATCGCACCATATCTAGTAAAGTACGATTACGACGTTCGGACACACCATTTCTCTGTGGTGTTCCGGGTGGCGTGAGTTGCGAAACTCTTCCACAATTTTTCAAATGTAGACCAAACTCGTAACTCAAATATTCCCCTCCACGATCAGATCGTAGAAATTTTATTTTCTTGTTACGATGATTTTCCACTTCACTCTGAAATTCTTTGAACTTTTCAAATGTTTCAGATTTGTGTTTCATTAAGTAGATATACCCATATCTGCTCAAATCATCTGTGAAGGTGAGAAAATAACGATACCGCCAAGGCCTCAACATTCATTGGACCACAAACATCAGTATGTATGATTTCCAACAAATCAGTTGCACGCCCATAGTTCCGAGAACGGCGTTTTGTCATCTTGCCCATGAGGCACGGTTCGCAAGTACCAAGTGATTCATAATCAAGTGATTCCGAAGTCCATCAAGATGGAGTTTCTTCATGCGTTTTACACCGATATGACCTAAACGGCGAGTGCCACAAATAAGTTGCACTATCATTATCAACTCTGCATCTTTTGGCTTCAACATTATGAATATGTGTATCACTACTGTCGAGATTCAACAAGAATAGACCATTCTTCAAGGGTGCATGACCATAAAAGATATTATTCATATAAATAGAACAACCATTATTCTCTGATTTAAATGAATAACCGTCTCGCATTAAACAAGATCCAGATATAATGTTCATGCTCAACGCTGGCACCAAATAACAATTATTTAGGTCTAAAACTAATCCCGAAGGTAGATGTAGAGGTAGCGTGCCGACCGCGATCACATTGACTTTGGAACCATTTCCCACGCGCATCGTCACCTCGTCCTTTGCCAGTGCTCGTCTATTCCGTAGTCCCTGTTTCGAGTTGCAAATATTAGCAACGGAACCAGTATCAAATACCCAGGTGCTACTACGAGCTCTAGTAAGGTACACATCAATAACATGTATATCACATATACCTTTGTTCACCTTGCCATCCTTTTATCCGCCAAATACTTGGGGCAGTTCCGCTTCCAGTGTCCGGTCTGCTTGCAGTAAAAACACTCAGTTTCAGGCTTAGGTCCAGACTTGGGTTTCTTCTCTTGATCAGCAACTTTCTTGCTGTTCTTTTTGAAGTTTCCCTTCTTCTTCCCTTTGCCCTTTTTCTTGAAACTAGTGGTCTTGTTGACCATCAACACTTGATGCTCTTTCTTGATTTCTACCTCCGCAGCTTTTAGCATCGCGAAGAGCTCAGGAATTGTCTTAGTCATCCCTTGCATATTATAGTTCATCACGAAGCTCTTGTAGCTTGGTGGCGTGATTGGAGAATTCATCAATGACACTATCATCCGGAAGATTAACTCCCAGCTGAATTAAGTGATTGTTATACCCGGACATTTTGAGTATGTGCTCACCGACGTAACTATTCTCCTCCATCTTGCAGCTATAGAACTTATTGGAGACTTCATATCTCTCAATCCGGCATTTGCTTGAAATATTAACTTCAACTCCTGGAACATCTCATATGCTCCATGACGCTCAAAACGTCGTTGAAGACCCGGTTCTAAGCCGTAAAGTATGGCACACTGAACTATAGAGTAGTCATCAGCTCGCTTTGCCGACGCTCACAACTTCGCTCAAGATCTGCAGCAGGCCTGTCACCCAGCGGTGCTTCCAGGGCGTAATTTTTCGTGCAGCAATGAGGATAATCCTCAAATACGGACCCAGTCCGTGTAATTGCTACCATCATCTTTCAACTTTGCTTTCTCAAGGAACGCATTAAAATTCAACGGAACAACAGCACGAGCCATCTATCTTCATAAACATAGACAAGCAAAATACTATCAGGTACTAAGTTCATGATAAATTTAAGTTCAATTTAATCATATTAAAAAACTCCCACTTAGACAGACATCTCTCTAGTCATCTAAGTGATCACGTGATCCATATTAACTAAACCGTGTCCGATCATCACGTGAGACGGAGTAGTTTCAACGGTGAACATCACTATGTTGATCATATCTACTATATGATTCACGTTCGACCTTTCGGTCTCCGTGTTCCGAGGCCATATCTGTTATATGCTAGGCTCGTCAAGTTTAACCTGAGTATTCCGCGTGTGCAACTGTTTTGCACCCGTTGTAGATGGACGTAGAACTTATCACACCCGATCATCACGTGGTGTCTGGGTACTACGAACTTTGGCAACGGTGCATACTCAGGGAGAACACTTCTTGATAATTTTTAGTGAGAGATCATCTTATAATGCTACCGTCAATCAAAGCAAGATAAGATGCATAAAGGATAAACATCACATGCAATCAATATAAGTGATATGATATGGTCATCATCATCTTGTGCTTGTGATCTCCATCGCCGAAGCACCGTCATGATCACCATTGTCACCGGCGCGACACCTTGATCTCCATCGTAGCATCGTTGTCGTCTCGCCAACTATTGCTTCTACGACTATCGCTACTCCTTAGTGATAAAGTAAAGCAATTACATGGCGTTGCATTTCATACAATAAAGCGACAACCATATGGCTCCTGCCATTGCCGATAACTCGGTTACAAAACATGATCATCTCATACAATAAAATATAGCATCACGCCTTGACCATATCACATCACAACATGCCCTGCAAAAACAAGTTAGACGTCCTCTACTTTGTTGTTGCAAGTTTTACGTGGCTGCTACGGGCTGAGCAAGAACCGTTCTTACCTACGCATCAAAACCACAACGATACTTCATCAAATAGACTCCGTTTAACCTTCTCAAGGACCGGGCGAGCTACACTCGGTTCAACTAAAGTGAGAGAGACAGACACCCGCGGTCACCTTTAAGCAACGAGTGCTCGGGCGGTGAAACCAGTCTCGCGTAAGCGTCGCGTAATGTCGGTCCGGGCCGCTTCATCTCACAATACCGCTGAACCAAAGTATGACATGCTGGTAGGCAGTATGACTTGTATCGTCCACAACTCACTTGTGTTCTACTCGTGCATATGACATCAACGCTTAAAACCAGGCTCGGATGCCATCATTGGGGAACGAGTAATTTCAAAAAATTCCTACGATCACGCAAGATCATGGTGATGGCATAGCAACGAGAGGGAGAGTGTCCGTCCCACGCACCCTCGTGAGACCGTGGCGGAAGCGTTATAACAACGCTGTTGATGTAGTCGTGCGTCTTCACGATCCGACCGATCCAAGTACCGAACGTCGGCACCTCCGTGTTCAGCACACGCTCAGCTCGATGACGATCCCGGACTCGATCCAGCAAAGTGTCGGGATGAGTTCCGTCAAGACGACGTGGTGACAATGTTGATGCTCCACCGACGCAGAGCTTCGCCTAAGCTCCACGACGATATGACTTCTCCGGCGCGCAGGCTTCGCTTAAGCTCCGCGACGATATGACCGAAGTGGAATATGGTGGAAGGGGCACCGCACACGGCTAAGGAAAGATCCGTAGATCAACTTGTGTGTCAAGGGTGCCCCTGCCCCAGTATATAAAGGAGGCAAGGGGAGGTGGCGGCCCTAGGGGAGGCGCACAGGAGGAGTCCTACTCCCACCGGAGTAGGACTCCCCCTCCTAGTTGGACTAGGATTGGAGGAGGGAGAAGGGAAGGCGCCGCCCCCTTCCTTGTCCTATTCGGACTAGAGGGGGAGGCGCGCAGCCCACCTTGGCTGCCCTTCCTCTTCTCCTATGGCCCATTAAGGCCCATTGACCTCCCGGGGTTCCGTAACCTCCGGTACTCGCAAAATCCGATTTCACCCGGAACACTTCCGATGTCCAAATGTAGGCTTCCAATATATCAATCTTTATGTCTCGACCATTTCGAGACTCCTCGTCATGTCCGTGATCACATCCGGGACTCAACAACCTTCGTGCATCGATACTTATAAACTCATTATGAACTGTCATCGAACGTTAAGCGTGGGACCCTACGGGTTCGAGAACTATGTAGACATGACCTAGAACCATTCTCGGTCAATAACCAATAGCGGAACCTGGATGCCCATATTGGTTCCTACATATTCTACGAAGATCTTTATCGGTCAAACCGCACAACGACATACGTTGTTCCCTTTGTCATTGGTATGTTACTTACCCGAGATTTGATCGTCGGTATCCCATACCTAGTTCAATCTCGTTACCGGTAAGTCTCTTTACTCGTTCCGTAATACATCATCTCACAACTAACTCATTAGTTGTAATGCTTGCAAGGCTTAGGTGATGTGTATTACCGAGAAGGCCTAGAGATACCTCTCCGACGATCGGAGTGACAAAACCTAATCTCAAATACGCCAACCCAACAAGTACCTTTGGAGACACCTGTAGTACTCCTTTATAATCACCCGATTCGTTGTGACGTTTGGTAGTACCAAAGTGTTCCTCCGTAAACGGAGTTGCATAATCTCATAGTTACAGGAACATGTATGGGTCATGAAGAAAGCATTAACATACTAAACGATCAAGTGTTAAGCTAACGGAATGGGTCATGTCAATCAGATCATTCAACCAATGATGTGACCTTGTTAATCAAATAACAACTCCTTGTTCATGGTTAGGAAACATAACCATCTTTGATTAACAAGCTAGTCAAGTAGAGGCATACTAGTGACATACTGTTTGTCTATATATTCACACATGTATTATGTTTCCGGTTAATACAATTCTAGCATGAATAATAAACATTTATCATGATATAAGGAAATAAATAATAACTTTATTATTGCCTCTAGGGCATATTTCCTTCAGTTTTTGGTCCCGAGCGGAAGTAGCCACGGAAGTAGCCGCGGTAGTACTGCTCCAAGCGGTAGTACTGCTCCCAAGAGCGGTAGTACCGCTCCCAAGGGCGGTAGTAAAAAATTACTTCCGCTCCTACCCGCGGTAGTACCGCTGCAGTCTTTTCAGAACACCAAAACTACCATAACTTCTGCATTCGGACTCCGAATTCGATGAAACCAAGTTTGTTGGAAAGCTAGGCACAAGGGGTAACACAATCTTGAGAGAAATACCAATAATAAGAAAATGAGAAAAGGCCCAAAAGAAAATGGTGAGAACCCTTCCTCGGAAAAGACCGGTAAAACCTCCAACACCGAAAACATCATAGAAGACGCATGCAAACTCCGTTTTCGATGAACTCAAGCTTGTCATAAAGATGACCATAAGCTCTAAGACTCACAAAGAAAACCAAACAAGAACCAAGAAACATGATGCAAGGATGCAATGGTTTGAGCTCTCGACGAACGATACGATCAAGCTACTCACTTGAGAGCCCCCCTTGATAGTACGGCTATCGATCCTATAACCCGCGGTCTCCCAACTACCACCATGAGACCGGTAAAATAGAAAACCTATCAAGGGCAAACCTTTGCCTTGCGCATGATCCACTTGAGCTAGATGATGACGATCTTGTCCTCCTCAAGATGGACCACCTTTCTTGATTGTGTTGGGTCGATGGAGACTAGATGATTGCTCCCCCATACTCCACTATGGGTGAGCCACTCTTTGGCACATCTTCACAAGTCCATTGACACCACAATGGATGGAAAGCTTCAGGCACTTGATCTCTTCGTGATGCTCCACTTGAACTTGCACATGGCAATCTTGATGACGATCACCACTTGATGTCATCCTTTTCATGGGTTGTATGATATCTTCCTCTTGACGCAAGCCCATGGACACGTACCTAACCCCACATAGACTCTCACATAGACCATGGGTTAGTACACAAAGTGCAATGGATAATGCTTACCATACCATGGGATCACTTGATCCCTCTCGGTACATCTTCTACGCTTTGTGAGTTGATCAACTTGATTCACTCTTGACTTAGTCTTGATCAACCTTGAATATTTCCAACTCTATTCGTTTGGATGATGTCTTGAAGGTAAACATGAATGATCACACAATCTTCTTATTCAAGACATGCTTGCAATAAGCTCAACACTCACATGACTAATCTTTGGATAATTCCTTAATAGCACCGTGGTCAACACATAAACTCCTTGAAACCAACACATGGACTTCAACAAATGCCTATGGACAAATCATGACCAATCTTTGGATAATTCCTTAATAGCACCTTAGCCAACACATAAACTCCTTGAAACCAACACATGGACTTCAAGAAATTCCTATGGACAAATCCTTCAAATATAACTCAATGCAACCATTAGTCCATAGAGAATGTCATCAATTACCAAAACCACACATGGGGGCACCGCATGTCCTTTCAATCTCCCCCATTTTGGTAATTGATGACAATCACTTTCAAGAGAGTTTATATAAGGAATTATGCATCACCATGCAATGCAACAACCAATAATGCAAGCGTATGAGATGCAAATGCTTAGGAACAAAACCAAAGCAAGGAGAAAACTCAAGACTTCTCCATAAAACTCTATGAAACTTCTCCCCATTGGCATCGATTGCCAAAATGGGCTAAAAGCTAAGAAGACCAATATAAAAGGTGTTCCTCCAAAAGTTGTGTATTTCTCAACAAGAGAGTGGAATGCCATACACATATCCAAAGGTAATACTTGGAGGAAGACCAACTATATTGAGGCACCAAGATTGCAAAAGAATGATATGCCACAAAGACATAACAAAGAGAGAAACAAGCAATCAAGCAATCAAAAGATACCAATTGAAGCAAGCTATCAAAAGATATCAACTGAACCAACTAGACCAAAGATCCTACGAGCCACATGAAAAAGATATTATGATATGAGCAGAGGATTGTTCTAAAGAAACTAGAGAAGCTCCCCATGATTTGTGCACATCAAGAATTTTTGTATTAGGATACAAAGTGCACAAAATAGGATCATAGCTCCCCCAGAATCAATAGAAACTTACAACAAGTGCAAGTAAGCATATAGGTAACTAAGCCTAGTACTTGCAACAAACACATGGTTGAGCAACAAGTAAAAGAGGCAACTTAAGACTGGGCTCAACCAAAATGATGTGTGTGAGTCATGGCAAAGCACATGAGAAGACTAATATACGGATGAGCATAAGCATCAACATAGTCTCGAATGAATGAGATACACGGTGCAAAGCCTTTCATTCTCACACACAACTAGCAAATGGGTTCACAAGCTTACTAATAAGAAAATAGAGAACCTATGCTTGTGACAACCCGTGGTGAAGATAGACGATGAGAGGCTCATCAAGACGAGGGGTACCAATTAAGATGGCAAAAGCCTCGTAAAGATAAGCAAGAGGAAAATAATCTTCACCACACAAGAGTGCAACAAGATGCAACGATAGAGGACACTCACTCAAGGCAAAAGCTTTCACGAAGCCACCAAAGAAATAACATAAGAAAGACAAGGTGGACGTGAAAGAAAAGATATCAACTAGAGATGTAATTTCTCTCAAGTGTATAAGGTTCTAGGTAGACAAAATCATGATGATATATATCTACAAAGAGGGATGTACACCCGAAATAGTTACAACATGAAGGAAAAAGATATCCACAAGGAAGTCATAAATATACCAATAAGATATTTGCTTGAAAGCATAGCACTTGGCTAGATATGGTCTTATTGTATATAAATGAATTCCTAACGCATGAACATCAAAGACATCACAACTAGCAACATGAGATCATCGTTGAGATGCTTTGAGAAAGGAAACAAGTATCACAAGAAAGAATGAAATACATGCCATGATACAACCTACACAAGGTTGATGCAAGTAACGTGTGCATGTAGTAGATGATGATACTCATTACCGAGATACCATTGGAAGGATGTAGTAGATACCAATTGAAGTTAGATAGTAGTTCATTGATCATCCTAGCTTGACTCCAATATGCACATGGTGACAACACCTTCCTTGTGAGTGAGCCGAGCATCCAATGCATCTCCAACTGTTCCTATAAGAACAACACAAACTAAACGGTACCCAAACTCATCGGGACCAAATAGTTGGAAACACCAATACATAGGACAAACTCCACATAAATATGTGCATATAGATATGAAAATGAATATCATGCGCATCTCATCCAAATTGAGACTAGGTGGAGTTTCTCCCATATATTGAGTCAAAGAAAGAAAGCATGCCAAATAAAATACATGAAGAAAACATGCATGCTCAAGACTTCAAAACCCAAAACCAAAAGACAAAGAAATGCCAAGTGAAAAGGATACCAAATGAATAAAACATCACTTGGAGGATATCCATAAAAGATACATCAAGGAATGAGATATCCATTGATACACTCAAAATAAAAGATATCAAACTCCCAAAAGAGAGGATGGTTCCAAACAAACCAAGCTCTCTACAAAGTTTCATGATGGCACAAAGTACCAAAATGAAAACGGCTTGTCTTCCACCAACACACACTTGATAAGGATCACAAGAAGAGTGTTCTAAAGAAAATAGGATAGCTCCCCCACGAGTTGTGCATTATATAGGATTTGCATTTGAATACAAAATGCACAAGGTGGGATCACCACTTTCACTATATCTAGAAAGCACTAGACAAGAACGAGAAACAAACAAGATCCACAAGTGGTAGGGAAGACAACGGGAGTTGACACAAACCTTGGCAAGAGAAAAGGCAAATAAAAATAAAAGCCAATGTAAAGATGATCAATAAATTCTACCACACATAAGTGAGTACCAATTGTCAAAAGACAAGGAGTATTTGGAAATAATTCCCGGTGGTAGATAGCAAGGATATCCGACATCATCTTCACACCAAACACAAGCAAATTGCAACTTGTAGAGCTATCATGCCACCTAGGAACAAGATAATTTACAATATCAATTCTAGGTAAAAATATCTCAAATGTACACATTTCCTAGGCTAGTAATACACACATAGCATATTACTCCTCCATAATGTGATACCAATTAAAGATAGACAAGAGGCAATTAAAAGGATACAACAAGAGATAATTAATGGACAATTTAGAATTTGAATTTCTCATGAGAGATATACCACCTAGAGACTAGATAATCTTGAAATATCAATACTAGATGGTATTACTCATGTACACACATTTATAGGATTGTGAGGTGCACAAAGCACATCACTCCCCCATAATGGGATATTCCATTAATCTCTCATAAGAGCCAACTAAGAAATAAACAAGATGCAAAAAGGCTCAACACACAACACACATGTACATGATGTGCAAACCAACATGCACATACTTGATTTCTCAGGATAAGCAATTTGGAAGCACAACATATACAAGCACATGCAAGATACAAAACCACAACATGCTAAGGGACAAGTAACTTTTAATGTAAGCAATTTAAGCACGAGTTACCGCAAGGAGGAACATTGGATATATAATAGAAAGATAATCCGAATGACTTGGCTTGACACAATATGAATGATGAGGACCCCTTAAATCTTCATAATGTAGCCAAGTCTCCAATGACCTCCAACAACACCTATTGATCAAGTTTGAGCTAGTTGGTCCCCAACCAAGTTGGGTCCTAAGAGGTTAGTCACAATAGGCTTGGCCACCCAAATGGTTCTTTTCTTGACACCACTTTGAGTACCAACAAACTTGGCAAACACATTGCCAACCTTATCCTTCCCAAGAGAATAGACATCATCAATAATAATTGGGTTGGATAAGTTACCACTAGTGCATGAAGAAGCGATCTGGCCTTTCTCACGACATAAGTAGCAACGTCTACTCTTCACTTTCTTCTCACTTGACTTCTCAACAAGAGAAGCATTAACTTGAGTCTTCTTGGGAAGTGGCCTTTCTTCAACTTGAGGTCGAGCATGATATTGAACTTGTGCCCTCTTCCCTTGTTGCTTGACACTAATGGCCTTCTTATTCAATGGGCAAGATCTAACATGATGCCCTTCTACTTTGCACTTGAAGCAAACAATCTTGGCCGATTTCTTGACTTGTTCTTGGCCCTTCTTTTTGTTCATCTTGGACTTCTTCTTCTTATTGGAGTTGAATCCAAGTCCACCTTTGTCATTGGGGGATTTTTGCACACTCAAGATTTTGTTGAGTGTGGATTTCCCTTCATGACTCTTTTCCAAGTCTTTCTTCAAAGAAGTGACTTGGGCCTTGAGCTCTTTGATTTCCTCTACATGGTTAGTCTCAATACAAGTACTAGAGGAAGTATAAGCTTCATTGTTAGAGCAACAAGGCAAGGAAAGCAATTCATCACAAGATGTACCAACATTGTGAGTAGATGAATTACAAGGACTAGCACATATCAATATAGCATTTTGACTAGAAGTAGTGCTAGTATCCACATGAGGCTCACTAGATGTTACCTTAGCAAGCATGGCCTCATGAGCTATCATTAGCACATTACGGGATACTAGAAGATAGTCATGAGAGCTTGAGAGCTTTTCATGGCTTTCTTCCAATTTCCCATAATTGCTAGATAGCAACTCAGGTTGAGCCCGTAGCTCAACATTCTCCTTCAAAATGGATGCTTCACAAGAGACAGAGTTAGTAGCACAAGCATCATCATCAGCAACAAGAGGAGAAGACAACTTGGCAAGCTCTTTTGAATATGAAGCTTTAAGTTGAGCATGAGACTCGGTGAATTTGATGAGCTCACTCTTAATGACCCTTGAGCCATTTTCGAGGTGCTCAAAGTCCTCAAGGAGTTTAGCATGCACAACTTCAAGCTCCTCATTTTTAGTTTCGAAATCATTGGCCACCTCAAGAGCTCTATCACGAGATTCCCTCACTATAGAAAATTCTAGAGCAAAAGTCTCCTCAAGAGATTCCTTGGTGGTTTGTTCAAGTTCAAGAGCTTGAGAGAGGTCCGCAATCTCATTAGCGTAATCACGCTCATGACCTTCCATTTTATCAATGGTGACCTCATGCTCCTCAAGACGAGATTCCAACTCATCAATATATTTCTTGCCCTCAATAGCAATAGACATGATTTCCATGAAGTTGGAATGAGCAATTTTATTCTTAAGAAGAGCTTTAAAAATCATTTCCCCCTTAATTTTTAAGGAGGCAACATCATCACTCTCTTCATCAAAATCAACATCATCATCACTCTTGCCATCATCAATATCATCACAAGATATATTGGGATTCAAAGTGGAGATACCTTTGAAGCCTTGGCCATAAGGCAAAATGCAGTAGATGATGATATAAGATCCCTTGAAGCACCATTCAAGACCACATCTTGTTCCATGGAGTGTTGGGTTTCAACTACATTGTTAGCACAACAACTCGAGGAAATACATGCATTTTATCATGGCAACAAGATATAGCAAGCATATCATCATGAGATTTAGTCAAGCAATTTCTACATGATATGCAAGGACTATCAACACAAGCAAGTAAAACATTTGGAGTGCTCAAGTGCTAAGGCCCAAAGACGGAGCATTGCAATAATATAGTGATGAAGAATCATCCACAAAAAGCACACTATCATCATTGCAATGACCGACACTACTCACCATATCATTACCTTGTGGCAAACCACATGTAGGTGAAGTAGAAGAAGTTGAGAAGACTATACGGCCGGAGGTGGAGGGAGAACAATCATCCCTACAAATCTTGGACACACCATATTTATCTTGAAGCTTCGTCCACAACTCATGAGCATCCCGGAACGGCATGAGTTGAAATATAACTACATTGCTCAAAGCATCGAAAAGCACATTAGAAGCTTGAGCATTGAGATAAGAGTTTTTCTCATCCTCTAAAGATAACCTTTGGGGATCCTTTGGAGGAGAAAAACCCATAACTACAATTCGCTCTAAATTTGGGTCCATGACCCTAAAGAGATTAAGCATACGAATTACCCAAACATCAAAATTTGTGCCATCGAAACTAAGAGTGTCAGAGAATCCTAAACCCCTAGTCGACATCTTTACTCTCTAGGCGGTTAAGCCCAACAAAGAGAGACGAGGCTCTGATACCAATTGAAAGATCGTGGATGTCGCCTAGAGGGGGGGTGAATAGGCGCTTTAAAATAATTACGGTTGAGGCTTGAACAAATGCGGAATAAACCTAGCGGTTAATTTGTCAAGCACAAAACCTACAACAACTAGGCTCACCTATGTGCACCAACAACTTATGCTAAGCAAGAAAAACTACTTAGGTGATAGCAAGATATATGAAAAGAAACAATATGGCTATCACAAAGTAAAGTGCATAAGTAAAGGGCTCGGATAAGAGATAACCGAGGCACGCGGAGATGACGATGTATCCCGAAGTTCACACCCTTGCGGATGCTAATCTCCGCTTGGAGCGGTGTGGAGGCACAATGCTCCCAAGAAGCCACTAGGGCCACCGTAATCTCCTCACGCCTCGCACAATGCAAGATGTCGTGATTCCACTAAGGGACCCTTGAGGCGGTCACCGAACCCGCATAAATGGCAACCCTTGGGGCGGTCACCGAACCCGTACACTTTGGCAACCCTTGGGGCGGTCACTGTACCATCAAATTGCTCAGGCGATCTCCACAACCTAATTGGAGACCCGACACTTGCCCGAGCTTTACACCACAATGATTGAGCTCGAACACCACTAACTGCCTAGGGCGCCCAAGCACCCAAGAGGAACAAGCTCAAGGGCACCAAGCACCCAAGAGTAATAAGATTCTCAACTTGTAACTTCCACGTATCACCGTGGAGAACTCAAACCGATGCACCAAATGCAATGGCAAGGGCACACAGAGTGCCCAAGTCCTTCTCTCTCAAATCCCACCGAAGCAACTAATGCTAGGGAAGA
Source organism: Aegilops longissima (assembly GCA_021605205.1). Classification (NCBI taxonomy): domain Eukaryota; kingdom Viridiplantae; phylum Streptophyta; class Magnoliopsida; order Poales; family Poaceae; genus Aegilops; species Aegilops longissima. The sequence continues at coordinate 38,005 of CM038679.1, forward strand.
AAATGAGAGGAAGAACAAGAAGGAGAACACCAAGAACTCCAAGATCTAGATCCAAGGGGTTCCCCTCACATAGAGGAGAAAGTGATTGGTGGAAATGTGGATCTAGATCTCCTCTCTTTTCCCTCAAAACTAGCAAGAATCCATGGAGGGATTGAGAGTTAGCAAGCTGGAAGAAGGTCAACAATGGGGAAGAACACGAGCCCAAAGGATAAGGTAATGGGAAGAAGACCCCTTTATAGGTGGGGAAAAATCCAACCGTTATGCTCACAGCCCAAGACGAGCGGTAGTACCGCTTCGGCATCACGGTACTACTGCTAGGGGTAGCGGTACTACCGCTAAGGGTAGCGGTACTACTGCTTGCAAGCGGTACTAAAAAATTACATCCGTGCCTACCACCGCTGGACTTGTGACGAGTTTTTGGTCCCGAGCGGAAGTAGCCACGGAAGTAGCCGCGATAGTACTGCTCCAAGCGGTAGTACCGCTCCCAAGGGCGGTAGTAAAAAATTACTTCCGCTCCTACCCGCTGTAGTACCGCTGCAGCCTTTTCAGAACACCGAAACTACCATAACTTCTGCATTCGGACTCCAAATTCGATGAAACCAAGTTTGTTGGAAAGCTAGGGACAAGGGCTAACACAATCTTGAGAGAAATGCCAATAATAAGCAAATGAGAAAAGGCCCAAAATAAAATGGTGAGAACCCTTCCTCGGAAAAGACCGGTAAAACCTCCAACACCGAAAACATCATAGAAGACGCATGCAAACTCCATTTTCGATGAACTCAAGCTTGTCATAAAGATGACCATAAGCTCTAAGACTCACAAAGAGAACCAAACAAGAACCAAGAAACATGATGCAAGGATGCAATGGTTTGATCTCTCGACGAACGATACGATCAAGCTACTCACTTGAGAGCCCCCCTTGATAGTACGGCTATCGATCCTATAACCCGGTCTCCCAACTACCACCATGAGACCGGTAAAATAGAAAACCTATCAAGGGCAAACCTTTGCCTTGCACATGATCCACTTGAGCTAGATGATGACGATCTTGTCCTCCTCAAGATGGACCACCTTTCTTGATTGTGTTGGGTCGATGGAGACTAGATGATTGCTCCCCCATACTCCACTATGGGTGAGCCACTCTTTGGCACATCTTCACAAGTCCATTGACACCACAATGGATGGCAAGCTTCAGGCACTTGATCTCTTCGTGATGCTCCACTTGAACTTGCACATGGCAATCTTGATGACGATCACCACTTGATGTCATCCTTTCCATGGGTTGTATGATATCTTCCTCTTGACGCAAGCCCATGGACACGTACCTAACCCCACATAGACTCTCACATAGACCATGGGTTATTACACAAAGTGCAATGGATAATGCTTACCATACCATGGGATCACTTGATCCCTCTCGGTACATCTTCTACGCTTTGTGAGTTGATCAACTTGATTCACTCTTGACTTAGTCTTGATCAACCTTGAATATTTCCAACTCTATTCGTTTGGATGATGTCTTGAAGGTAAACATGAATGATCACACAATCTTCTTCTTCAAGACATGCTTGCAATAAGCTCAACACTCACATGGCCAATCTTTGGATAATTCCTTAATAGCACCTTGGTCAACACATAAACTCCTTGAAACCAACACATGGACTTCAAGAAATGCCTATGGATAAATCATGACCAATCTTTGGATAATTCCTTAATAGCACTTTGGTCAACACATAAACTCCTTGAAACCAACACATGGACTTCAAGAAATTCCTATGGACAAATCCTTCAAATATAACTCAATGCAACCATTAGTCCGTAGAGAATGTCATCAATTACCAAAACCACACATGGGGGCACCGCATGTCCTTTCAAACTTAGAAATCGTTGACTTTTTAACTGAGTTTATACACTTATATTTTGGGATGGAGGGAGTACATACTATTCATGATTGTGTGTGAAAAAATAATGAAATTTGTGCATATTCAAAGTTGATCTAGTCTTGTCTAGTAGGAAAGCTATACGAGAAGCTAGATTGTGCCAAATATGAACCCAACACATAATTGCAACAACCACATAGCATGCATGGAACACACAAGTATTTCAACACCCCCTCTTAACCACACCTTATCTTAATTAGTTGATACATATCCAACAGCATGTCCAACAACATATTTCATCCAATCCAACAACATAGTTCAACAAAGTCCAACATATCCATATATATATACATAACCAGAAACAAGTTTCCAACAACATATCCATATAGACATACATATCCAAACAAGTTTTCATAAACAACAAGGAAGCACCAGAAGAATAGTACACTCCATGAATCCAAACTTCCTCATGTAAAGCAAATCTGCAAATTGGGAAAGATGAAAGTTAGAAGAAGAAGAAGAAGAAGAAGACTAGTTAGAAGAAGAAGAAGAAGAAGAAGAAGACTAGTTAGAAGAAGAAGAAGTTTTTTTTGTTCTCTTTCTTTTTCTCCTCTCCTCTTCTTTATCTTCTTCTTCTTCTAACTAAGGTAGGTAAAAATGTCATTTTATTGCTAAGCTAGGTAAAAAATGCTAAGTGTAGGTCATTTTAGAGCTAAGGTAGGTAAATAGGTCATTTTGGAGCTTAGTAAGGTTATTATGTCATTTTCGAGGAAAATAAGCTAAGTCTATATCATTTTGGAGCTAACAAAGATTATCATGCCATTTTTTACCTAAGTATGCTAAGTATGTCATAAATGAACTGAATAAGCTAAGTATAGCTTATTTTTTATCTAACTTAGGTAATTATGCCATTTAGGAGGAAAATAAGCTAAGTATCCATTTGTAAAGCAAAACACTAGAGAAAACTTACCCTCATCACAACAAATGTAATGAAGATCGCAACTAAGGTAACAATTGATCCAACGGCATAATGATACCAAGCCTCATTATCAATGGCATATTTTCTAATCTTCTTAAGCTTCAGGCGCATTGCATCCATCTTCAAGCGCATTGCATTCATCTTCATCTTGTGATCATCGATGGCATCGGCAACATACAACTCCAATGTCATCTTCTCTTCTTCAATTCTTTTAATTTTTTCTTTCAAATTCCGTTTCACATACCTACTAGATTAAAATATCTCTATGTCAACTTGATGGCCATAATTGTCATAAATGTGAAATGCAACAAAAAGTTATGAAAGAGAATTTACCACATCCGAATCATAAAGCGGGCGAGGGCCGACCGGGACGGAAATCAAGACCATGGCACTATGTATAAGAAACAATCATACAAAGTAAGAAAATTATAAATACCAACTATATAAATCATACAATCATACAATCATACAAATAACTATATAAATCAAGTACAACATAAAAATTTGAATACCTAATAATCATTATCGGTAATGACATGCTCGTCATCATCATTAAGAAAAGCATCATCATCATCATATCGGTAATGACGTGCTCATCATCATCATTAATAAATGCATCATCATGTGGAAGGCCCTTTACGTAATCATTCAAGCATTGGCAGGTCATCTGTAGCAGTAACTTCTTCTTCTGGCTCTTCTTGTTCTGGCTCAGGGGTGAAGTCGGATTCACTATCATTAATAAATGCATCATCATGTGGAAGGCCCTTTACGTAATCATTCAAGCATTGGCAGGTCATCTGCAGCAGTAACTTCTTCTTCCGACTCTTCTTGTTCTGGCTCAGGGGTGAAGTCGGATTCACTATCGTTGTCTACTTCAATGTTCTGGGGTGGAGTAGAGCGGTTCTTGAAATGTTTTTTGGAAAGACGTGTTTCTTGGAAGAATTCTCCTTCGTCATATGTGTCTTGGTTAACGTGAGGTTCATAATCCTTTTCATTGGGGGGAGGTGGTCTAACACGTGGCGGCACTTCATAAACGACGTCCCAACCCCTGAGATTTGGATCACTTTGACAGGCCCACGGTAGATAGAAAACTTGGGTTGCCTGTTGAGCCGTGATATAGACATCGGGAACATCCAAATGGGTGCTTTGTTTGATTTTGACTAGCCCTATATGTTCATGAGTCCTTCTAGTCTCCCTCGGCTGGAACCAATAACATCTGAAGACTACGACGTTTGGTGGGTTTTCACCATAGAATTCAAGTTCATAAATTGCTTCAACTCTTCCATAATACTCGATACCTCCTTCGCCGATAGCAGAGACACAACAATTCGTAGACTTTGGGTCGGCCATAGATAGCTCTTTGCCATAGGTACGAAAGCGATACCCGTTGATGTCGTATTTGTTAAATGAATGGACCTTATAGTCAAAACCATTAGCTACTTGTCTCAATTCGGCATCCATAATCTATGAATTAGCCTACAAGTTTAATACGAAAGGATTGTTGCATTAGTCGCAAATTAGCCAAAGAAAAGAAAGGGTCTAATGGAGATTACCCTTTTTTTGTACCAAGAGATGAAACCGGGATGTTCGGCTCCTTGTTTTGCCAGAAGCTCATACTCTTCGACGGAATCCTTTTGGATCACCACTCCATACGAGAATATGGTGACATATCGACTGCATCAAATATCCAGGAATAAGAGAAGTTCAAAGGAATTAGAAGTTGTGAAACAATGTACCGAGATCTTACTCGATGTACGGTCGCACTTCTGTTAGGTTGTTGAAGAGATACAGCGAAATGGTCCGCCATTCTTCAACATCCAACCTTACTGGTTTCCAACCACTAGCTGGTGCGAGATTCCTTTTGAATAGGCTGAGGTTGGATTGACCCTTTTGAGGTTCGTCAGCATTGTACCGAGGCTTCGGATTATGCAAATGACGATTTTTGGCTTCGTAGTGTGCTGTCATGAAGTTTGCCGCCTCCTCAGTGATGAATGCCTCCGCCATCGATGCTTCTATTCTATGTTTATTTTTACATTTTGCTCGAAGCGTCTTCAGCATCCTCTCAGTTGAGTAGCACCAACGATTTTGCATGCCCCTCCCCCAATCGTGCCTCGGTCGGGAGATGCAAAATCAAGTGTTGCATTGGATTAAAGAAGCTTGGCGGAAAGATCTTCTCTAACTTGCAGATCAACTCCGGTGCGAACTGTTCCATTTCTTCTAGGAGGCCAGGCGATAGTTCTTTCGCACAAAGAACACGGAAGAAATAGCTCAGCTCTCCCAGTACTAGCCATTAATCCTTAGGGATGAAGCCACGCAACATCACCGGCATTATCCGCTCAATCCATATGTGCCAATCATGACTTTTTAGACCAAATATTTTCAAATTTTGAAGATTCGCTCCCCTCTTTAGATTGCTGCATACCCATCGGGGAACATCAACTGCATTTTCACCCATAAAATAATTTCCTTCATAGCTGGCCTTCCAAGATTGAACTATGCCTTTTGCTTCGTCCAGTTGATCCCCTTTCCTTTCGGTTCTTTCATGTTTTGTAACGGTCTATCACATAGCTCCTCTTGATCGACTCTAGCCTTAGCATTATCCTTTGATTTCCCCTCTATGCTGAACAATGTACCAAAAATGGCTTCGGTGATATTCTTTTCAGTGTGCATCACGTTGATGTTGTGTGGGCAAAGGAGGTCTTTGAAGTTAGACAGATCCCAAAAGCATGTCTTGTGAGTCCAGGCGTGTTCCTTGTTATACCCCTTGAAATACCCTGGACGCTCTGGATCTGGCTCGAGAGCGTTTAACTGATCTAGGGTCTGTTGGCCTATCAACGCAGGTTGTGCACAGTGTTTGACAACTCTACCTTTGATGAAGTTCTTTTTGTCTTTCCTGAACTTATGGCCATGATGTAGAAACGGTCTATGCAAGTCGAAGCAACTATACTTGTGCCCTGCCGTCAGCCAACGAAACTCAAGAGCTCCCTTGCACGTGGGGCACGGGAACCTTCCATGCACACACCAGCCAACGAATAGCGCATACGCCGGCAAGTCATGCGTCAAGTACATGTACCAGGCACGCATTATGAAGTTCTGTTTGCTAAAGGCGTCGTATGTCTTGAACTCATTATCCCAAGCTTCTTGCAATTCGTCCTTAAGCGGCTGCATGTACACATTAATATTCTTCCTCGGATAGTTGGGCCCTGGAATTATCAATGTCAGGAAAATGTTCTTTCTTTGCATAATCTGCCCGGGGCGGGGGGGATTGAGTGAAATGACAAACACGGGCCAACAGCTGTATGGGGTTGCAATCTGACCAAAAACACTGAACCCATCTGTGTTGAGCCGACTCGAGGATGCCTTGGATCTGCCATTTTTTCCTTATGTAATGCATCGAAGCGCTTCCACGCTTCACCATCCGATGTGTGCACCATCATCACATTCCCATCTGCATCTAGTTCGGTTCTTTTGCCTGTTTTGTGCCATGTCATCTATCTGGCCGTCTCTTCGACCATGAAAATATGCTGAAGTCTTGGTACGATTGGCATATACCGAAGAACATTAACGGGTATTTTGGTCTGTGTTACCTCTTGAGCACTGCGTTGGATTTCCCCGAAGAGGAGAGGATGATGCAGCAAAGTAGCGTAAGTATTTCCCTGAGTTTTTTAGAACCAAGGTATCAATCCAGTAGGAGGCCACGCACAAGTCCCTCGTAGCTGCACAAATGATAGCTCCTCCCAACCAACGCGATTAGGGGTTGTCAATCCCTTCACGACCACTTACGAGAGTGAGATCTGATAGAGATGATAGATAATATTTTTGGTATTTTTGATATAAAGATGCAAAGTGAAAAGTAAAAGGCAAAGTAAAAACAAAACAAGTATTAAAGTGATGGAGATTGATATGATGAGAATAGACCCGGGGGCCATAGGTTTCACTAGTGGCTTCTCTCAAGAGCATAAGTATTCTACGATGGGTGAACAAATTAGTGTTGAGCAATTGACAGAATTGAGCATAGTTATGAGTATATCTAGGTATGATCATGTATATAGGCATCACGTCCGAGACAAGTAGATCAAAACGATTCTGCATCTACTACTATTACTCCACTCATCGACCGCTATCCAGCATGCATCTAGAGTATTAAGTTAAAAACAGAGTAACGCCTTAAGCAAGATGACATGATGTAGAGGAATAAACTCATGCAATATGATAATAACCCATCTTGTTATCCTCGATGGCAACAATACAATACGTGCCTTGCAACCCTTTCTGTCACTGGGTAAGGACACCGCAAGATTGAACCCAAAGCTAAGCACTTCTCTCATTGCAAGAACTACCAATCTAGTTGGCCAAACCAAACGAATAATTCGAAGAGACTTGCAAAGATAACTCAATCATACATAAAAGAATTCAGAGAAGAATCAAATATTATGCATAGATAATCTGGATCATAAACCCACAGTTCATCGGTCTCAACAAACACACCACAAAAAGAAGATTACATTGAATAGATCTCCACAAGAGAGGGGGAGAACATTGTATTGAGATCCAAAAAGAGAGAAGAAGCCATCTAGCTACTAGCTATGGACCCGAAGGTCTGAAGTAAACTACTCACACTTCATCGGAGAGGCTATGGTGTTGATGTAGAAGCCCTCCGTGGTGGATGCCCCCCGGTGGAGCTTGAACAGGCCCCAAGATGGGATCTCGTGGATACAGGAAGTTGCGGCGGTGGAATTAGGTTTTGGCTCCTGTTCTGTCGTTTGGGGTGCGTGAGGTATATATAGGAGGAAGGAATACGTCGGTGGAGCAACAAGGGCCCATGAGGCAGGGGCGCCCTAGGGGCGCCCCACCTCGTGACCGCCTCACACTTCTTGGAGTAGGGTCCAAGTCTCCGGATCACGCTCGTGAGAAAATCACGTTCGAAGGTTTTATTCCGTTTGGACTCCGTTTGATATTCTGCTTTCTTGAAACACGAAATAGGCAAAAAACAGCAATTCAGGCTGGGCCTCCAGTTAATAGGTTAGTCCCAAAAATAATATAAAAGTGGAAAATAAAGCCCAATATAGTCCAAAACAGTAGATAAAGTAGCATGGAGCAATCAAAAATTATAGATACGTTGGAGACGTATCAGGCATCCCCAAGCTTAATTCCTGCTCGTCCTTGAGTAGGTAAATGATAAAAAGAGAATTTTTGATGCGGAGTGATACTTTGGCATAATTTCAATGTAAATCTTCTTAATTGCGGTATGAATATTCAGATTCGAAAGATTCAAGACAAAAGTTCATATTGACATAAAAATAATAATACTTCAAGCATACTAACAAAGCAATTATGTCTTCTCAAAATAACATGGACAAAGAAAGTTATCCCTACAAAGTCATATAGTCTGGCTATGCTCCATCTTCCCCACACAAAATATTTAAATCATGCACAACCCCGATGACAAGCCAAGCAATTGTTTCATACTTTAACATTTTCAAAACTTTTTCAATCTTCACGCAATACATGAGCATGAGCCATGGATATAGCACTATATGTGGAATAGAATGGTAGTTGTGGAGAAGACAAAAAGAGGGAAGATAGTCTCACATCAACTAGGTGTATCAACGGGCTATGGAGATGCCCATCAATAGATATCAATGTGAGTGAGTAGGGATTGCCATGCAACGGATGCACTAGAGCTATAAGTATATGAAAGCTCAACAAAAGAAACTAAGTGGGTGTGCATCCAACTCGCTTGCTCACGAAGACCTAGGGCATTTGAGGAAGCCCATCATTGGAATATACAAGCCAAGTTCTATAATGAAAAATTCCCACTAGTATATGAAAGTGACAAAATGAGAGACTCTCTATCATGAAGATCTTGGTGCTACTTTGAAGCACAAGTGTGGTAAAAGGATAGTAGCATTGTCCCTTCTCTCTTTTTCTCTCATTTTTTTATTTGGGCCTTTTCTCTTTTTTATGGCCTCTTTTTTTCTTTTTCTTTTTTTTTTTTCACCGAGTCTCATCCCGACTTGTGGGGGAATCATAGTCTCCATCATCCTTTCCTCACTTGGGACAATGCTCTAATAATGATGATCATCACACTTTTATTTTTCTTACAACTCAACAATTACAACTCGATTCTTAGAACAAAGTATGACTCTATATGAATGCCTCCGTGATGTGTACGGATATGCAATGAATCAAGAGTGACATGTATGAAAGAATTATGAATGGTGGCTTTGCCACAAATACGATGTCAACTACATGATCATGCTAGCAATATGACAATGATGGAGCGTGTCATAATAAACGGAACGGTGGAAAGTTGCATGGCAATATATCTCGGAATGGCTATGGAAATGCCATGATAGGTAGGTATGGTGGCTGTTTTGAGGAAGATATATGGTGTATGATACCGGCGAAAAGTGTGCGGTATTAGAGAGGCTAGCAATGGTGGAAGGATGGGGAAAAGTGTGTATAATCCATGGACTCAACATTAGTCATAAAGAACTCATATACTTATTGCAAAAATCTAGAAGTTATCAAAGCAAAGTATTACGCGCATGCTCCTAGGGGGATAGATTGGTAGGAAAAGACCATCGCTCGTCCCCGACCGCCACTCATAAGGAAGACAATCAATAGATAAATCATGCTCCGAGTTCATCACATAACGGTTCACCATACGTGCATGCTACGGGAATCACAAACTTCAACACAAGTATTCTTTAAATTCACAACTACTCAACTAGCATGACTCTAATATCACCATCTTCATATCTCAAAACAATTATCAAGCATCAAACTTTTCTTAGTATTCAACGCACTCAAAAGAAAGTTTCACATATCTTGAATACCGAGTATATTAACATTAAGCAAATTACCATGCTATTAATGACTCTCAAAATAATCTAAGTGAAGCATGAGAGATCAATAGTTTCTTTAAAACAAATCCACCACCGCGCTCTAAAAGATCTAAGTGAAGCACTAGAGCAAAAATTATCACGCTCAAAAGATATAAGTGAAGCACTATGAGCAAAACTATTAAGCTCAAAAGATATAAGTGAAGCACATAGAGTATTCTATAAAATTCCAATTTATGTATGGCTCTCTCAAAAGGTGTATACATCAAGGATGATTGTGGTAAACTAACAATAAAAGACACAAATAATACAAGACGCTCCAAGCAAAACACATATCATGTGGTGAATAAAAATATAGCTCCAAGTAAATTACCGATGGAAGTAGACGAAAGGGGGGATGCCCGCTTTGACTTTTTGGTGTCCTTGGATTATCTTGGGGGTGCCATGGGCATCCCCAAGCTTAGTGTCTTGCCACTCCTTGTTCCATAATCCATCAAAAGAATTCACCCAAAACTTGAAAACTTCACAACATAAAACTCAATAGAAATCTCGTGAGCTCCGTTAGAGAAAGAAAACAAAAGACTACTTTAAGGTACTGTAATGAACTCATTATTTATTTATATTGGTGTTAACCTACTGTATTCCAACTTCTTTATGGATCATAAACTATTTAGTAGCCATAGATTCATCAAAATAAGCAAACAACACACGCAAAACAGAATCTGTCAAAAACAGAACAGTCTGTAGTAATCTGTAACTAACGCAAACTTCTGGAACTCCAAAAAATCTACCAAAATTATACGAACTAGAAAATTTGTTTATTGATCAGAAGAAATTGGAATCAGTATTTTATCATGTTCTGGTGATTTTTAATAATTCGGGCACTGAGCACAAAGTTTCTGGAAATTACAGCAAGATCAAATAACTATCATCCAAGAAGTTCCAATAGGTCTAGCTTGGCACAAACACTAATTAAAACATAAAACCACTTCTAAACAGAGCCTAGATGGATTATTTATTACTAAGTAGCAAGAAAAAATATTGGGTTGCCTCCCAACAAGCGCTATCGTTTAACGCCCCTAGCTAGGCATTGAGATTTTGATGATGCTCACAAGAAAGACAAGAATTGAAGCACAAAGAGAGCATCATAAAACACGTGAAAAACACATATAAGTCTAACATACTTCCTATGCATAGGCATCTTATAGGCAAACAAATTATCATAGCAAGAAAAAACTAGCATATGCAAGGAAGCGGAAAGGGACAATAGCAATCTCAACATAACGATAGGTAATTTATTATCATGAAAATTTCTACGACCATATTTTCCTCTCTCATAATAATTACATGTGGGATCATAAGCAAATTCAACAAAATAGCTATCACATAAAATATTTTCAACACGATCCACATGCATGCAAAGTTGACACTCTTCCGAAATAGTGGGATTAACATTAACTAAACTCATGACCTCTCCAAACCCACTTTTATCAAAAATTTCATAAGATTGAATATTCTCCAAATATGTGGGATCTAAAGTTGACACTCTTCCAAACCCACTTTCAATATTATTGCAAAAAATATTATCAATCTCATATTCATCATGGGGATTAAATAAATTTTCAAGATCATAAGAAAAATCACCCCAATCATGATCATTGCAACAAGTAGTAGACATAGCAAAACTAGCATTCCCAAGCTTAGGCTTTTGCATATTATTAGCACAACTGACATCAAAAGAATTTATAATAAAATCATTGCAATCATGCTTCTTATTCAAAGATCTATCGTGAGTCACTTCACGGATTTCAGGCAAAACCTTATAAAGATAATCTAGTGCATCCAAATCACTATGAATTGGTTCATCATAATTGGATCTCTTAAAAAGATTGGCAAGCGGATGAGGATCCATAGATATTAGCTTCTTTGTTTAGGAATAAATACTCAACTATTTCAACCAAACGAGCAAACGAGCCAAGAAAGACATAAAGGCGAATGGAAAAGAGAGGGCGAATAAAACGGCAAGGGTGAAATGGGGGAGAGGAAAACGAGAGGCAAATGGCAAATAATGTAACGCGAGAGATAGGGATTGTGATGGGTAATTGGTATGTCTTGACTTGCTCTTGCGTGAGCCTCCCCGGCAATGGCGCCAGAAATTCTTCTTGCTACCTCTTGAGCACTGCGTTGGATTTCCCCGAAGAGGAGAGGATGATGCAGCAAAGTAGCATAAGTATTTCCCTCAGTTTTTGAGAACCAAGGTATCAATCCATTAGGAGGCCATGCATAAGTCCCTCGTACCTGCACAAAACGATAGCTCCTCGCAACCAACGCGATTAGGGGTTGTCAATCCCTTCACGGCCACTTACGAGAGTGAGATCTGATAGAGATGATAGATAATATTTTTGGTATTTTTGATATAAAGATGCAAAGTGAAAAGTAAAAGGCAAAGTAAAAACAAAACAAGTATTAAAGTGATGGAGATTGATATGATGAGAATAGACCCGGGGGCCATAGGTTTCACTAGTGGCTTCTCTCAAGAGCATAAGTATTCTACGGTGGGTGAACAAATTACTGTTGAGCAATTGACAGAATTGAGCATAGTTATGAGTATATCTAGGTATGATCATGTATATAGGCATCACGTCCGAGACAAGTAGACCGAAACGATTCTGCATCTACTACTATTACTCCACTCATCGACCGCTATCCAGCATGCATCTAGATTATTAAGTTAAAAACAGAGTAACACCTTAAGCAAGAAGACATGATGTAGAGGAATAAACTCATGCAATATGATAAATACCCCATCTTGTTATCCTCGATGGCAACAATACAATATGTGCCTTGCAACCCTTTCATCACATCGGGTAAGGACACCGCAAGATTGAACCCAAAGCTAAGCACTTCTCCCATTGCAAGAACTACCAATCTAGTTGGCCAAACCAAACGGATAATTCGAAGAGACTTGCAAAGATAACTCAATCATACATAAAAGAATTCAGAGAAGAATCAAATATTATTCATAGATAATCTGGATCATAAACCCACAATTCATCGGTCTCAACAAACACACCGCAAAAAGAAGATTACATCGAACAGATCTCCACAAGAGAGGGGGAGAACATTGTATTGAGATCCAAAAAGAGAGAAGAAGCCATCTAGCTACTAGCTATGGACCCGAAGGTCTGAAGTAAACTACTCACACTTCATTGGAGAGTCTATGGTGTTGATGTAGAAGCCCTCCGTGGTGGATGCCCCCTCTGGTGGAGCTCCGGAACAGGCCCCAAGATGGGATCCCGTGGATACAGGAAGTTGCGGCGGTGGAATTAGGTTTTTGGCTCCTGTTCTGATCGTTTGGGGGTACGTAGGTATATATAGGAGGAAGGAGTACGTCGGTGGAGCAACAGGGGGCCCACGAGGAAGGGGGGCGCGCCCCCCACCCTCGTGACCGCCCTGTTACTTCTTGGAGTAGGGTCCAAGTCTCCTGGATCACGTTCGGTGAGAAAATCACGTTCCCAAAGGTTTTATTCCGTTTGGACTCCGTTTGATATTTTGTTTCTTCGAAATACTGAAATAGGCAAAAAACAGCAATTCTGGGTTGGGCCTCCGGTTAATAGGTTAGTCCCAAAAATAATATAAAAGTGGAAAATAAAGCCCAATATTGTTCAAAACTATAGATAAAGTAGCATGGAGCAATAAAAAATTATATATACGTTGGAGACGTATCAGTCTGCGTCTTCTCACCCATACCGTTGTCTACCACAACATACCTGGAAGAATTGCAAATGGGACAATATTTCAAGTCCTCATACTGAAGCCTAAATAAGACACATCCTTCTCACAAACATGTATCTTCTAATAGGGCATCTTAAGAACACGGAGGATTTTGTCTGACTGGTACAGGTTTGGAGGTAGCACATGGCCTTTGGGTAGAAATCGTCCGAATACTGTCATCATCGCATCGTAGCATTCTCTGACCAAGTTGAATTGAGCCTTCAAAGCCATTATTTGTGAGATGGCATCCAGCTGACAAAGCTCAGTGTGCTCGTGGAGAGGACGTTTTGAGGACTCCAACATTTCAGTGAAGGCCTTTGCAGATTCCTCCATCTCCTCGTCCGAGTCCCAAGCATCGTCAAAGTCTTGCACCATGTCTGCGGTCCCGGTACCATGCTCGTCGGAGCGATGACGAACCTCGGCTCTGGCACGTTGGGCAGACTCACCATGTAATGTCCAGACCGTGTTACCAGGCGTAAAACCAAACTTCTGTAGGTCTTTACTCATTTCAAGCTCGTCCCTCTTTTTATAGTTGTCGCAACGGGCACTGGGGCGCTAGCTAAATTCCTGGCCATTTGCAAATGCGGCTCTAACAAACCCCTTGGTTTTTGTTAACCATTCCTCGGTCCAAACTTTCTTACCAGTGTAACCGGTGTACATCCATGCACGATCACTCATATTGACTTCCTACTGCACACACAAGAAATATATACATAATTAAGCAAATCATATCCATCAGTTAATGGAGTTTGTTAGTTTTATTACGTCCGTGCAACCTACACGCTAGTAGGTAAAGATAGGTCCTAATCCCACCCGAGTATGTGTAGATCGGGTTCGTTTTCCCATGCTTTGCTCCGGATCCGACGCAAAATTTTGGCAGCACCTCCGTGCTGTTCTCCTGATACACGTCTCGGCAATAAGCAGAGAGGATGTGTACCCGAAGAACAACAGGGAGGCACTGACGAAATTCTGCATCAGATCCGGAGCTGAGCATATGGGAAAACGAACCCAATCTACACATACTCGGGCTGTCCATGGATAACGTTGGACAATTCGAAAGAATCATGATTATAAATATGCAAATGCATGCATATTTATAGATGTAACCCTTTCGATCGGGAGACGCAGGGGCAGAGCTCGTCAAACAACAGACCCTCGCAACAACGAAATAACTACACATTTAAATCGAAAGATGAACAACATAGCAAGTATTTGACACCGACGGCCACATGTACCTCGCACTGACGATACTTGCTATCTACGGTACCATCGACACCGAGGAACCCTCTAACCCGCTCGTCCCCCGGTAAACTAAATAGCAACTACCATCAGTGCAAGGTACATGAGGCGGTCGGTGTTGAACACTAGATCCACATCCCACAAGTGAAGCCGACGCCCGGCGTCCCGCAACAATAGTTCTGGTGGCCGATGACGGTCGAACACCTTGGCGAATTTGTCTGGCAGCCTCTGCGATGAGGATTAAAGCCAAGTTTTGAAATTTCAAACAACCAAACCGACTTGAGTTAGTTTGGATGTTTCAAGTTTCAACACTTAGCTTTCGATCGTCATCTCCGAGGCTGCTAGAAAAATTTGCAATGGTGTTCGACGGCCATCGATGCCGAGAACTGTTGCTGCTGGACGCAGGACCCCTGTGTCACTTGTGGGACGTGGATGTAGTATTCGACACCGACGGCCACATATACCTCGCACTGACGATACTTGCTATTTAGGGTACCATCAACACCGAGGAACCCTCTTTTTCTTCTTCTTCTTCTTTCTCTTTTTTCCTTTTCTTCTTCTTCTTCTTCTTCTTCTTCTTCTCCTTTTTCTTCTTCTTAAACCTAGCACTAACCTAAAACAAAACAGGGAAAAACTACACCTAAACCCATCACTAACCTAAACCTAAAAACTCAAAACTACACCTAAACCTAGCACTAACTTAAACCTAAAAACTCAAAACTACGCCTAATTAAACCTAGCACTAACCTAAAACAAATCAAGAAAATAGAGAACAAAAAAACAGGAAAAAACAGAAAAAATCACCTCGGGGAGGAGGACGGCAGCGGGGCGGGGCGGCGCAAGGACCTCAGGGAGGGGTCCGGCACCGGGGCGGCCCAGCGCAGGCCACTCCGGCTACGTGGCGCGGCGGGG
This sequence comes from Aegilops longissima, assembly GCA_021605205.1. Lineage (NCBI taxonomy): Eukaryota > Viridiplantae > Streptophyta > Magnoliopsida > Poales > Poaceae > Aegilops > Aegilops longissima. The sequence continues at coordinate 53,637 of CM038679.1, forward strand.
TGATACGTCTCCAACGTATCTATAATTTTTGATTGTTCCATGCTATTATATTACCCCTTTTGGATGTTTATGGGCTTTATTTTACACTTTTATATCATTTTTGGGACTAACCTATTAACAGGAGGCCCAACCCATATTGTTGTTTTATTGCCTGTTTCAGTATTTCGAGGAAAAGGAATATCAAACTGAGTCCAAACGGAATGAAACCTTCGGCATCGTGATTTTTTGGAAGATTATCATCCTGGAGGCTTGGAGATCAAGTCAGAAGATCCTCGAGGAGCCCAGGAGATAGGGGCGCACCCTCCCCTACTGGGCGCGCCCCCCTATCTCGTGGGCCCCTCGAGCACCTCCCGACCGACTTCTTTCGCCTATATAGTCTCATGTACCCTGAAAACATCCTGGACGAGGATAGATCGGGAGTTCCGCCGCCGCAAGCCTCTGTAGCCACCAAAAACCTCTCGAGAGTCCGTTCCGGCACCCTGCCGGAGGGGGAACCCATCACCGGTGGCCATCTTCATCATCCCGGCGCTATCCATGACAAGGAGGGAGTAGTTCACCCTCGGGGCTGAGGGTATGTACCAGTAGCTATGTGTTTGATCTCTCTCTCTCTCGTGTTCTCTCGTGTTCCCTCTATGGCACGATCTTGATGTATCCCGAGCTTTTCTATTATAGTTGGATCTTATGATGTTTCTCCCCCTCTACTCTCTTGTGATGAATTGAGTTTCCCCTTTGAAGTTATCTTATCGGATTGAGTCTTTTATGAGAACACTTGATGTATGTCTTGCCGTGCTTATCTGTGGTGACAATGGGATATCATGTGCCACTTGATGTATGTTTTGGTGACCAACTTGCGGGTTCCGCCCATGAACCTATGCATAGGGGTTGGCACACGTTCTTGACTCTTCGGTAGAAACTTTGGGGCACTCTTTGAAGTACTTTGTGTTGGTTGGATGAATCTGAGATTGTGTGATGCATATCGTATAATCATGCCCACGGATACTTGAAGTGACAATGGAGTATCTAGGTGACATTAGGGTTTTGGTTGATTTGTGTCTTAAGGTGTTATTCTAGTACGAACTCTTTTATAGATTGATCCGAAAGAATAGCTTTGAGGTGGTTTCGTACCCTACCATAATCTCTACGTTTGTTCTCCGCTATTAGTGGCTTTGGAGTGACTCTTTGTTGCATGTTGAGGGATTGTTATATGATCTATCTATGTTATTATTGTTGAGAGAACTTGCACTAGTGAAAGTATGAACCCTAGGCCTTGTTTCCTATCATTGCAATACCGTTTACGCTCACTTTTATCATTAGTTACCTTGTTGTTTTTATATTTTCAGATTACAAAAACCTATATCTACTATCTATATTGCACTTGTATCACCATCTCTTCGCCAAACTAGTGCATCTATACAATTTACCATTGTATTGGGTGTGTTGGGGACACAAGAGACTCTTTGTTATCTGGTTGCAGGGTTGCTTGAGAGAGACCATCTTCATCCTACGCCTCCTACGGATTGATAGACCTTAGGTCATCCACTTGAGGGAAATTTGCTACTGTCCTACAAACCTGTGCACTTGCAGGCCCAACAACGTCTACAAGAAGAAGGTTGTGTAGTAGACATCAAGCTCTTTTCTGGCGCCGTTGCCGGGGAGGCTAGGTAAGCGGCACTCACTCGCACCCCGTGACCTAAGCTCTTTTCTGGCGCCGTTGCCGGGGAGGTGAGTGCTTGAAGGTATATCTTTAGATCTTGCAATCAAATATTTTTGTTTCTTGTTTTATCACTAGTTTAGTTTATAAAAGAAAACTACAAAAAAAATGGAGTTAAGTTTGTCTCGTACGCTTCTTCTTTTTAATATCTTTCGTGAGTATGATGGAAAGGAAAATTGTGCCAGTGTTAGAAGAAGAATGCATTAAAATATTTGGCACCAAATATGTGAATGATGAGCATGATTGCAATGTTGTTAGTATGAATTCCTTGAATATCCATGATGCTAATGATATGCAAAGCCACAAGCTTGGGGAAGCTATGTTTGATGAAGATGATATTTTTTGTCCCCCAAGTTTTGATGAGCAAATTTACTATGATGAAAGCATGCCTCCTATCTATGATGATTATTGTGATGACACGTATGCTTTAAAGAATAATGATAACCATGAAACTTGTCATCTTGATCTTAATTCTCAATCATATGATAGTTATTTTGTTGAGTTTGCTCCCACTACTATTCCGAATGAGAAGAATTTTGCTTGTGTGGAGAGTAGTAAATTTTCTATGCTTGTAGATCATGAAAAGAATGTTTTAGGTGCTGGTTATATTGTTGAATTCATTCATGATGCTACTGAAAATTATTATGAGAGAGGATCATATGCTTCTACATATTGCAATAATATCAAGTTTCCTCTCTATGTGCTTAAAGTTTTGAAGTTATGCTTGTTTTGCCTTCCTATGCTAGTTGATTATTGTTCCCATAAGTTGTTTGCTCACAAAATCCCTATGCATAGGAAGTGGGTTAGACTTAAATGTGTTAGTCATATTCTTCATGATGCTCTCTTTATGTTTCAATTCTTATCTTTTATGTGAGCATCATTGAAATCATCATGCCTAGCTAGGGGCGTTAAACGATAGCGCTTGTTGGGAGGCAACCCAATTTTATTTTTAGTTTCTTACTTTTTGATTCTGTTTAGTAATAAATAATCCATCTAGCCTCTGGTTAGATGTGGTTTTGTGTTTTAATTAGTGTTTGTGCCAAGTAGAACCTTTGGGAAGACTTGGGTGAAGTCTTTATGATCATGCTGTAAAAAACAGAAACTTTAGCGCTCACGAGATTAGCTTCAACTTTTTACTGGAGAATGCTATTTAGTTGATTATTTTTGCAGATGATTACTAGACAAATTCCTCAGTTCCACAAATTTATTTTAGAATTTTTGGAGTTCCAGAAGTTTGCGTTAGTTACAGATTACTACAGACTGTTCTGTTTTTGATAGATTCTGTTTTTCGTGTGTTGTTTGCTTATTTTGATGAATCTATGGCTAGTATAATAGTTTATAAACCATAGAGAAGTTGGAATACAGTAGGTTTAACACCAATATAAATAAAGAATGAGTTCATTACAGTACCTTGAGGTGGAGTTTTGTTTTCTTTCGCTAACGAAGCTTACGAGTTTTCTGTTGAGTTTTGTGTTGTGAAGTTTTCAAGTTTTGGGTAAAGATTAGATGGATTATGGAATAAGGAGTGGCAAGAGCCTAAGCTTGGGGATGCCTCGGATGGCATCCCCTCTTTCGTCTTCGTTCATCGGTAACTTTACTTGGAGCTATATTTTTATTCGCCACATGATATGTGTTTTGCTTGGAGTGTCATTTTATTTTGTTAGTATTTGCTTTCTGTTATTTAGATTAATGTTTTGCATCCTTAGTTTCAATAAAAAAAGTCAAGGATAGCCTTTGCCATGCTTATTTTGCTACTATACATTTTGCTGTTTGAAAACAAAAAGTTTACCGCTGTTGCAAAAATTCCCTAGAAAAGTCAGAGAGTGGTATAATGTTAAATCTTTTTGCATATTGAGCTCTGATAAATTTATTACAGTGGGAATTTTAGTTCATAATTTTTGGAGTTAGGGAAGTATTGATACTCTTGCATTCTTCACAGACTGTACTGTTTTGACAGATTGCTGTTATGGTTGCATTGTTTGCATATGTTTGCTTGTTTAATGATTCTATTTGAGGATAGGAGTATTAAATATGCAGAGGCATTTAGTATGCAATGTTGAATAATAAACTAAGTGATTTGGTACAGTAGAAAATGATAAGGTTTTGCATTGGTTTATACTAACCTATCTCACGAGTTCTTGTTGACTTTGGTGTGGATGAAGCTTTTGAGAAATAGAGAAACCATGATATGAGAGGAATTAAGGAGACACAAAAGTTCAAGCTTGGGGATGCCCCGGTAGGCATCCCACCTTTCTTCTTCAACAACTATCGGTTAGTATTGGTTGAGCCTAAGTTTTTGCTTCTTCACATGAGTTGTGCTATCCTTGCAATGTCATTTTATTTTGTTTTGCTTGTTGTTTGAATAAAGTACCAAGATCTGAAATTCTTTAATGAGAGAGAGTCTTCACATAGTTGCATAATTATTTAGCTACTCATTGTTCTTCAGTTATATCTTTCGGAGTAGTTTGTCATTTGCTCTAGTGCATCACTTATATCTTTTAGAGCACGGCGGTGGTTATATTTTGTAGAAATTTCTAGTCTCTCATGCTTCACTTATATTATTTTGAGAGTCTTTTAGAACAGCATGGTATTTTCTATGGTTACAAAGTTGGTCCTACAATGATGAGCATCCAAGTTGGGTATAATAAAAACTATCATAGGAAGTGAATTGGATGCTATGATCAACTTGATACTTGATAATTGTTTTGAGATATGGAGGTAGTGATATTAAAGTCATGCTAGTTGGGTGATTATGAATTTAAAGAATGCTTGTGTTGAAGTTAGCAAGTCCCGTAGCATGCACGTATGGTTAAAGTTGTGTAACAAATTTGAAACATGAAGTGTACCTGGCTTGTGCATCCTTATGAGTGGCGGTCTGGGACGAGTGATGGTCTTTTCCTACCAATCTATCCCCCTAGGAGCATGCACGTAGTACTTGGTTTTTGATGACTTCTAAATTTTTGCAACAAGTATATGAGTTCTTTTGACTAATGTTGAGTCCATGGATTATACACACTTTTACCTTTCCGCCTTTGCTAGCCTCTTCGGTACCGTGCATTGCCCTTTCTTACCTTGAGAGTTGGTGAAAACTTCGCTGGTGCATCCAAACCCCGTGATACGATACGCTCTATCACACATAAACCTCCCTATATCTTCCTCAAAACAGCCACCATACCTACCTATTATGGCATTTCCATAGCCATTCTGAGATATATTGCCATGCAACTTTCCACCGTTCCGTTCATCATCATCATGACATACTTTACTTTTGTCATATTGCCATTGCATGATCATGTAGTTGACATCGTATTTGTGGCAAAGCCACCATGCATTATTTTTCATACATGTCACTCTTGATTCATTGCACCATCCCGGTACACCGCCGGAGGCATTCATATAGAGTCATGTCTTGTTCTAGTTTCGAGTTGTAATTCTTATGTTGTATCAATATAAGTGTGATGATCATCATTATTAGAGCATTGCCCGAAAAAAGAGAAAGGCCAAAAAAAAGAAAGGCCCCAAAAAAAGGATATAAATAAAAAGGGCAATGTTACTATCTCTTTTTCCACACTTGTGCTTCAAAGTAGCACCTTGTTCTTCATATAGTGAGTCTCATAAGTTGTCTTTTTCATACTAGTGGGAATTTTTCATTATAGAATTTGGCTTGTATATTCCTACGATGGGATTCCTCAAATGCCCTAGGTCTTCGTGAGCAAGCAAGTTGGATGCACACCCACTAGTTTTCTTTTGTTGAGCATTTATTTATAGCTCTAGTGCATCCGTTGCATGGCAATCCCTACTCCTCATGTTGACATCAATTGATGGGCATCTCCATAGCCCGTTGATTATCCGCGTCAATGTGAGACTTTCTCCTTTTTTGTCTTCACCACACAATCCCCATCATCATATTCTATTCCACCCATAGTGCTATATCCATGGCTCACGCTCATGTATTGCATGAAGGTTGAAAAAGTTTGAGATTATTTAAGTATGAAACAATTGCTTGGCTTGTCTTGTCATCGGGGGTATAGAAGTTGGGAACATCTTTGTGTGAAGAAAATGAAGCATAGCCTAACTATATGATTTTGTAGGGATGAACTTTCTTTTGCCATGCTATTTTGAGAAGACATGATTACTTTGATTAGTATGCTTGAAGTGTTACTATTTCTTTTATCAATATGAACTTTTATTTTGAATCATTTGGATCTGAACATTCATGCCATAATAAAGAAAATTACTTTGAGAATCATGCTAGGTAGCATTCCGCATCAAAAATTCTGTTTTTATCATTTACCTACTCGAGGACGAGCAGGAATTAAGGTTGGGGATGCTTGATACGTCTCCAACGTATCTATAATTTTTTATTGTTCCATGCTATTATATTACCCCTTTTGGATGTTTATGGGCTATATTTTACACTTTTATATCATTTTTTGGGACTAACCTATTAACCGGAGGCCCAACCCATATTGCTGTTTTATTGCCTGTTTCGGTATTTCGAGGAAAAGGAATATCAAATGGAGTCCAAACGGAATGAAACCTTCGGCATCATGATTTTTTGGAAGATTATCATCCTGGAGGCTTGGAGATCAAGTCAGAAGATCCTCGAGGAGCCCAGGAGATAGGGGGCGCCCCCCTACTGGGCGCGCCCCCCCTGTCTCGTGGGCCCCTCGAGCACCTCCCGACCGACTTCTTTCGCCTATATAGTCCCACGTACCCTAAAAACATCCTGGACGAGGATAGATCGGGAGTTCCGCCGCTGCAAGCCTCTGTAGCCACCAAAAACCTCTCGGGAGTCCGTTCCGGCACCCTGCCAGAGGGGGAACCCATCACCGGTGGCCATCTTCATCATCCCGGTGCTATCCATGACAAGGAGGGAGTAGTTCACCCTCGGGGCTGAGGGTATGTACCAGTAGCTATGTGTTTGATCTCTCTCTCTCTCGTGTTCCCTCTATGGCACGATCTTGATGTATCCCGAGCTTTGCTATTGTAGTTGGATCTTATGATGTTTCTCCCCCTCTACTCTCTTGTGATGAATTGAGTTTCCCCTTTGAAGTTATCTTATCGGATTGAGTCTTTTATGAGAACACTTGATGTATGTCTTGTTGTGCTTATCTGTGGTGACAATGGGATATCATGTGCCACTTGATGTATGTTTTGGTGACCAACTTGCGGGTTCCGCCCATGAACCTATGCATAGGGGTTGGCACACGTTCTTGACTCTCCGGTAGAAACTTCGGGGCACTCTTTGAAGTACTTTGTGTTGGTTGGATGAATCTGAGATTGTGTGATGCATATCGTATAAACATGCCCACGGATACTTGAAGTGACAATGGAGTATCTAGGTGACATTAGGGTTTTGGTTGATTTGTGTCTTAAGGTGTTATTCTAGTACGAACTCTTTTATAGATTGATCCGAAAGAATAGATTTGAGGTGGTTTCGTACCCTACCATAATCTCTACGTTTGTTCTCCGCTATTAGTGGCTTTGGAGTGACTCTTTGTTGCATGTTGAGGGATTGTTATATGATCTATCTATGTTATTATTGTTGAGAGAACTTGCACTAGTGAAAGTATGAACCCTAGGCCTTGTTTCCTATCATTGCAATATCGTTTACGCTCACTTTTATCATTAGTTACCTTGCTGTTTTTATATTTTCAGATTACAAAAACCTATATCTACTATCTATATTGCACTTGTATCACCACCTCTTCGCCGAACTAGTGCACCTATACAATTTACCATTGTATTGGGTGTGTTGGGGACACAAGATACTCTTTGTTATCTGGTTGCAGAGTTGCTTGAGAGAGACCATCTTCATCCTACGCCTCCTACGGATTGATAAACCTTAGGTTATCCACTTGAGGGAAATTTGCTACTGTCCTACAAACCTGTGCACTTGCAGGCCCAACAACGTCTACAAGAAGAAGGTTGTGTAGTAGACATCACGGGCGGCGGCGATGAGCGAGGCGCCGGCGGGCGGCGGGGTGACGGGCACGGCGGGCGGCGGCGGCGGGCGGCAGCGGGCGACAGAGGGGATGATGGCGGCGGCGACAGAGGAGAGAGGCGGACGCACGGTAGGGAGAGAGAGAAAGAGAGAGGGGGAGACGACTCGGCCCGTCAAGTGGGTCTTCTTTACCGTCCGTTAGCAGACGGCTATGAGGGCCACCGTTAGGGCTGGCCCACGTCTCCTCTTTGCCGTCCGCAAGCGGACGGCAAAGGACTAACATTGTCGTCCGCCAGCAGACGACAAAGTAATCACCTCTTTTGCCATCCGCTAGCGGACGGCAAAGAATCTGACCTAGCCACGCCGTGCCCTGTGGGGCCCACCTGGCTCTTTGTCTTCTGCCTTCTAGCTCTTTGCCGTCAGCTGGCCGACGGCAAAGAAGCAGCTGACGGCAAATAGCATTTTTGCCATCTGCACATTTTTTGCCGTCCGCTATGTGGAAGCAGACGACAAAGATGTGGCAGACGGTAAATTACCAGATTCTAGTAGTGTCGACGATCGTAGCTTCATCTCTCTTTGAGCAGCAGTCTACTGCACTGACGCCACCATGTCGAGCTCCTCTGTCCTCTGCTCACAGCCCTCCTATTCGTCCCTCTCGACGCCGAAGCCTTTTCCCTTGATCTCCTTGCCCACGTCCTACTACACTAGAGTCGTTTCCGGCATCGCTCATCTCGGCCTACTCTCTGTCGTCCTCCTACTGCACTGACGCTGCAATGGCGCGCACACTACTTCTTGTGTCCTCTGCCTCCGTGACACTGCAGTTCGCCGCGCCGCCGACGGGGTCGATCATCTGGGCCTCCTCTCTCTCATCCACTGCACTGACGATACCATGGCGCGGGCACTGCATTCTCCTCCTCTATCGACTGTCTTTGCGCGAGCACCGCAACTAGTTCGTCGACGGTGTCGCTCGCCATGCCGCCGACGGGGTCGCTCGTCCACGACTCCATGCTTGTTATGCCGGACATGGCGCCACGGCCACTATCCACCGTAGTCGCCATTGTCCGGCGCACACTGCACTTCTACCCTTCCCTCTGCTAGCTCTTAACCATGTCTGCTAAGTGAAGTGCTAGCTCTTAATCATACCTCATGCGTGCAACCAAACACCAAGTTCATGTGCCCCTTGGGCCAATGCAGGCAACCAAACAAAGTGCACTTGCGTATTACCTAATACAGGGACCCTGGATGCAGGCAACCAAACAACTCGCAGATGTCGCATATGAGGCTGTTTTTCTAGAGCCAGGCTGGGTTGAGATGTATATGCAACGCAACTACTATTCACTACAACAATCAAACACGCCCTTGCTGATTCTCAGGATGATTTTACTTGGTTGATAGAAAATCTCATCTACTTATCCAGGAACAAACGACGGAACATACGAAGGACACACGTGCTACGAAGAAATATGAGATTCTCAAAATTTGTTCGAAATTTTCTTTGTTCGTACCGAACCGCTTGCAGTTGAAGATTTGACAAAAAAAGGATGAAAAACAATGAATGTCAACTAGTGAGAGAAATATATTCGTAGAGCTTGCTGCTTTTCTTCTGTCACGCTCTAGAGTTTTCTATTAGTTATAAAACACAAATTAATATCATAATATTTTTTTTCATTTATATACAACTTATATCAAATAGGTTTATCTCTTGTTTGTTATTTTTATTTAATAATAACACAAAGTATATATTGGTGCTAAAGTATAAATCTCTACAAGTTGTTGTCGCTCATACTTGTGAACTATTTTTAGCGGTAGTATAAAAATATCATTTGTTATCACTAATGAGATAAGTAGAATTTGGTTATCTAATAGGAGTCATATTTATTTTTATTTATCTTTCCTAAGGTGTTGATTTGATTAAAAAAAAATGTATGATTCATCATAAAGGAAAGACTCTGGGTTGTTGTCGCTCATTGTTGTGAACTATTTTAGCGGTAGTCTAAAAATACCATCTGTGGTCACTAATGAGATCAAGAGAATTTGGTTATCTAATAGTTGTATTTATTTTATTCCAAACTCGCACACTAGAATTAGTAGCTTCATTTGTTTCCGTTTGTGCACCTGCTAGCAATAATATTTTTTAAGCAATATTAAAGAGCTGGTCCACAGCTAAAAAGTAATTTCATTTTCTCACCGTGTATGTAATTTTGCACTATTTATTGAATTAAAACTTTAATCCTGTCTTGCATCAATCTTCATCTTGCAAAATTAAATCACCTCTTCAAGATCTGCCTCTAACAAATACTCATGTTTATCAAATCATCTTTAGTATTCGTGTATATGAGAACCATCTTCAGTGCTATATGGCAATATGACTAATCTTCAAAGTACATATACTCCAAATCCCGTCTTTTTTAGTGTGTGTACTTAACTGCAATGCCAATTTGTTGTGAACATCCCAAAATAGACAGTGTTACATTAGTAAAAAAACAACTTTCTTATGGTTACTGAAGCTCACGCAACATGTCCCGCAGCAACGCGCGGGGTATCCATCTAGTTAATTATATTTTGTAAGACATAACATTTCTCATCATATAAGGTCTCTTTGAACTTTAGGTACTCTGATGGTGTAATTCCTTTGATTGACACATCATCCGAATGTTCTTTGACAGATTACAAAATTCATTCTAACACCAGAAAAAAATTATACCAAGAAAGCAGAGTATGTAGTTTTGGGAATCAATTTACCACTGGGACTGGGAGGCCCATGCTAGGAGAATGGGTGTACTTGTGTAAATGCCCAAGCAACGAATATGCAAGCGGCTCTCGATCTGGACGCGGCTTTGCCGGCATGCCTAGGCGGCGGCTATTGATCCGGACGCGGCTACGACGGTAGACCTTCGCGGCGGCCTCCATTGGCGAGAAGCGATGGTGCAAGGCAAAGGGCTCCATCCAGATCGTGAGTAGCCGTCCAAGCGCGGCGAGGGCATACCATAGCGTGAGTAATCAGAGGCAGCGGTATCCATTCTAGGTCAGTGTGTCCGCATGAGGAGTAGTGTGGCGGATCCTGCAATGGAGGCGGGGTCTAAAGGAGCAGAAATTGCAGTATCTAACCTGCTTCGCGAATCAGAGAGGATGAGGCAACGACATGGACGTCAAAGGCATAGCGAGAGTTTGTCGGCGTCATGAAGGGGGTGGGGATGAGATTTAGAGCTTCGGGTCCTTCACGGGGGCCGAATTCTTGTAATCTTGCCGTCAATCTCTCCTGAAATTTTGCTCATTATTAGACGGACGCTAGGGGTGGAAGTTTTTTTTACGGGAGGGGCCGAAGGTTTCGTGAGTTTCGTTTGCCCATAGAATTTGCTAAACATATATTTTGGTGGGGCTATTATTACGATTGACGGTTAGATTCAATCAAATGGGCCAGATTGTAAGGTACATGTGTTGGGGTGCATTTATAGGAAAGAATATGTTTGCTCTTTTAATAATAGTATAGAAAAAGAAAAAAAATGTTTTTAAAAAAAATCATTTTTTCCTTTTATTTTTCTTTTCTTGCAAGAAAAGGAAAGGAAGTAGTTTTTGCCTTAAATATAAATCACAGCCATCGTCGTTCTTAATCCCGATCCGTCTTGAAAAAAATATCCCAGGATGGCGATGTCGACGGCGACGCGTATGCTGGCGCGCCGCGCCGCCCCCGGCTTCGTCCGCTCCGTCGGCGAGGGGTTCTGTCGGCCGCCGCACTCACGAGGATTGAGCGGAGGGCGAGAGCGAGTGTTCTGTTTGTCTGTCCGAAGAAGAGAAGCAGAGCAGAGCAATAGCAATGATTGTTTTGTTTTGTGCAAGACGCTGCTGCAGGCGCAAGAAAACGCCGTCGATACCCTTTTATAGCATGCTTCCAGATGCAAAATTTATATTAAACATTTTTAGTTGTTCATAACTCTAAATAAAAATCATTAAAATTCTTATAAACGTAGGCAGGCATCAAGATATTAATTTCACATTCATTTAGGGATCCCCTATTTTGCACCAGCCAAATGTGTTTTTATATATGTTGCTTATGTCTTTTTAATAATATAAGTATGTATGTATAATATATATTCGTCTAATGAATACCTTGGTAACCCTCCTAACTCTTAACTCTAGAGCGTTCTTTTCTTTTCTTTTCTTGGAAGCAAGGAAAGAAATTCTTTCTTCTCTTATATTAATATAAATAAAGTAAATCCCAAGCGACCGTGGAATCTAATCCAGTCCAAATAATATTTCTTGTCGAGACCCAGCCAAGGATGTCCATGGCGGCGAGCCGGATGCTGGCGCGCCGCGCCGCCCCCGGCCTCCTCCGGTCCGCCACCAGCCCCGGGCTCCTCCGGTCCGGCGCGCTGCCGGCGGTGCTGCAGGCGCAAGGGCGGTGGTACCGCGCAGCAGGAGGGGACCCGTCGCCGTCGTTCTACGAGCCGCCGCCGACCCCGGCGAACCTGGGCCTGAGCATCGTCCCGGAGAAGAAGGCGTTCGTGGTGGAGCGGTTCGGCAAGTACCTCAAGACGCTGTCGTCGGGGATCCACGTGCTGATGCCGGGCGTGGACCGCATCGCCTACGTGCACTCGCTCAAGGAGGAGGCCATCCCCATCCCGGACAACTCGGCAATCACAAAGGACAACGTCTCGATACAGATCGGAGGAGTGCTATACGTCAAGGTTTCCTTGGATTTTTCTTTTCGATTCTTGTTTAGCTTAGAATTTATTCTTCTACTTAGTAATTCATGAATCGAATCTAATCTAATCTAATCTAATCTCGATTGGATTGGGATTGGAATCGAAACAGATCGTCGACCCCTACATGGCCTCTTACGGCGTGGAGAACCCCATCTATGCTGTCATCCAGCTTGCGCAGACAACCATGAGGAGTGAACTCGGCAAGATTACCCTCGACAAGACCTTTGAGGAGAGGGACACGCTCAACACCAACATTGTGGTATGTAACTTTATCTTCATCTTCATCTTCCATCTATCTTAATCTTAGCAAAGAATCTTGCTTGGGTCAGTTAATATGCTCTCTGATTTTCTTGGATGATTAATGTTTAGCAACTTTGATTGATGATGGGAACGAACATGCTTGACGTTTTCTTTTGTTTCCCCAACTACAGAAGTCAATCAATGAGGCAGCAGAAACTTGGGGTTTGAAGTGTCTTCGCTATGAAATCAGTATGTTTCTTTTCCTTTCTTTCTTTCTTTCTTTCTTTCTTCAACTAACTCAAGCTTGTCTATCTTTCTTTCTAGGGGACATCACTCCTCCAGATGGAGTCAAGAAGGCCATGGAGATGCAGGCCGCAGCAGAGCGCAAGAAACGTGCTCAGATCCTCGAGTCTGAAGGTAGTAGCTTTTGCTAACTTGATTCTTCTTCTTTAGTTTATTTACAACCTTCTTCAGTTTTTATCTCATCTGATGATAAAGTTGCACAATGAATCCTGCTTGCTACCTGACTGATAAAGTTGGACAAGTGCTCTTGCTAGATGCAAGTTGCAAATTTAATCCTGCTTCCTACCTCACTGATGCTGCCAAGTATATAGTGTTAGATTTCAGCTCTTCAGTTTAACAAGATTCTGTTTTTATGTGAGATAAGTTGCACATTCAGTTTAACAACACTAAATCCTACTACTTGCTACCTGACGGATATTGACAAGTGCTCTGGTCCACCCAATATCATATACTAGTGCTAGATGTAAGCCGCAAACTTACTGATGTTGCAAGTAGATAGTGTTGGAATCCTGCTACCATACTCATGTTGCCAAGTAGATAGTGTTTGATTTCATCAGACCAAACTTGTATGGGCTCTTCAGTTTAACAACATTCTATTTTTATGCCATGATAAGTTGCACACTGAATCCTGCTTGCTACCTTAATTGTGTTAGTTTTCATCAGACCAAACTCGACTCTGTTTGAGCTCTTACACCATGTTTTTTTTTGTACAATAAGCTACAGATTTAACTCGAGGTTTGGTTTTGTTTTCTTCTCTTGTGCCAGGTGCTATGATGGAAAATGCAAACAAAGCAAAGGGTACGTGACACCTGTTTTATTATCCTGCTCCGCAGATTCTGAAATATTTTATTTTTGCTTGCTCAGCTTGTCAAAATACTATACACTTGCCCTTTTATGTGCATGATTTGAGGAAATCCTGTTCCTCTGCCTTCTGCTATCCAGCATTCTAACCTTAATTAGTTTCTGAAAGCATGCATATAACATTATACTTTTTCTTATTGTGAAACATTAAAATGTCAAATATTTTGGGATTTTTTTATTCTTATGTTATTGCAAGTCCTGCTTTTCCTTGCAACTGTTGTTAGGATTGGAAGTAATAATGGTAATGCCGCCTCATGGGCTTGTTCTTAATTTCTTTCTGCTTGCATGCTCATCCATTCAAGGAGATTGAACCTGATGCATTTCTACACAGGGCAGGGGTTTAAATTATGTCTCGCTTGTACAGAAGGTTCACTAGACACATGCATCTTATGGCAATGAATTTCATGAAACATCAAGTATGCATTTTAGCACAGATGTTCAGTTCTACTGTTTGTATTGTTGGACGACTATACATACTTGAAGAGCTATTCTGATAATAATAATAATGTCCCAGTTGACAAAACCAAAGTCTAGTCATTTCTACTATATTTATTATTTGCTTGGAACATATTTTGATTGTTGCCCTCTGGTCTGGTGAAGCTAAAAAGTGTTGCTTGCCTCTTGGACTTACGCTTGTTGTTTTTCTATATATGTGGACACCAGGTGAAGCTGAAGCGATTCTTGCCAGGTCGCAAGCCACTGCTGAAGGGATCAGGATGGTCTCGGAGTCGTTTAAAACTGAAGGCAGCACAGAGGTATCACACTTTTCTTGTAAAATCTTAATGGAATCCTTCAAGTAAAGAGATTTTTGACACACATTTTGCCGCTTGTAATTTGTGCAGGCTGCCAGCTTGAGGATTGCTGAACAGTACATCAGAGCATTCAGTGAACTGGCTAGAAGTGTGAGTTGTTGAATCTTAATAATTATAGCATATACACGACTCTTGGCGATTGCAAGCTTAGCTGATATGAAATTTCATTGTACTTACTGATGCATGTGTGTTTTGCCAAACTGCAGACGAACACGATGCTTCTTCCCAGCGACGCAGGCAATCCGGGGACAATGATTGCTCAGGCGCTCCAGATATACAACCACACGTACAAGCAGAAGCTGACGCTGGGAAGCCCCAGCGCCAGCCCCAGCAAGCGGGCAGAAGAGGCTGATTTGTCCCTTGGGATGCCATCCGTGAGCGACCTCTGCACCTTTGAGCACCACAAGTAGAGTATTGACTATTGAGTGGAGAATCTTCTCTTTTTTCTTTTCTTTTCTTTTCTGTTAGGCATGAGAGGAATGGATAGATAGATTGCTAGGGAGGCAGCGCAACTTTGTCACGAGTGAAGATTTACTGATTAGGTCGGTCGGTCGGTCGGATAAAACACAATACTCTGTTGGTTAGGAGCAGCTTTGGGAGAAAGCTTTTTATCTGTCTATATGAATTGACACAATACTCTGCTGGTTGGGAGCAGCTTTGGGAGAAAGCTTTCTATCTGTCTATATGAATTGAGTGGTGTTACACGCACAACCTGTGAATATGTTGCACGAGATTTTTTAGTTTAATTTCTTGTCAAGTTTTTGTCGGGTCAGTTTTTTTGGCATGAAATCTGATAGTTTTGACTACAAAAGAAGGTGAAATCTGCTGCCTAAGTTGATTGTTAATGTTGTGCTAGCTCTTTTGTTTGTTGCTTTGTGCCCATGGCAAGGTGTTCTAGCAGCAGGAAATAAATAAATCTTATTATCCTAATATGGACGGACGGGCATGCACAAACCAGGTTAGGTTACTTGCAGAGAAATAATCCATGAGATAACATGAAGACTTGCTTTGCATATACATGTTGCACAGACAGATATGCATGTTTGTTGTTATAACTAGTCAGTGGCATCATCCTCCTCCTTGGGCGGCGACTGTTGTTGAGGATGGGTAGGGCTAGGGCTAGGGGAAGGCGACTGTTGTTGAGGGGTAGGGGTAGGGCTAGGGCTAGGGCTAGGGCTAGGGGAAGGCTTGGCGACGCCGGTGAGGTAGTCGAGCGCCGTGACAACGTCGGCGATGGAGGGGCGCATGGTGGCATCCTCCTGCAGACACATGGCGGAGATGGCGAGCGCCTGGTAGAGCCCCTTGGTTGGGTATGCGCCGCGGAGGAGCGGGTCGGCCATCTCCCTGAAGCGCTTCTTGCTCTTGAAGCGCGGCGCCGCCCACTGCACAAGGTTGTGCTCATCACGGGGCCTGGACGTGTCGATGACGCGCCGGCCCGTGATGATCTCGAGGAAGACGACGCCAAAGCTATAGACGTCGGACATGGTGGTGAGCTTGCCGGTGAGCGCGTACTCGGGGGCGCAGTAGCCGTAGGTGCCCATGACCCTGGTGGAGACATGGGTCTTGTCGCCGACGGGGCCGACCTTGGCGAGGCCAAAGTCGGAGAGGTGGGCGCGGAAGCAGCCGTCGAGGAGGATGTTGGAGGCCTTGAAGTCGCGGTAGATGACGGGCGGGCCGGGGCGGCGGGAGGCGTCGTGGAGGTAGTGGAGGCCCCGGGCGGCGCCCTGCGCGATGCGCATGCGCATGGCCCAGTCGAGGCCCGGGGAGGAGGGCGGCAGGTCCAGGAGGTGGTCCTCGAGGGAGCCTCGGGGCATGAACTCGTAGACGAGCATGCGGTCGGGGTGGCTGGCGTCGGCGCAGTAGCCGACGAGGGTGACGAGGTGGGGGTGCTTGAGGAGGCTGAGCATGAGCACCTCCACCAGGAACTCGCGCGTGCCCTGCAGCCCGTTGCGGTCCAGCTGCTTCACCGCCACCTCCGTGCCGTCCCTCAGCCGCCCGCGGTACACGGGCCCGAACCCGCCCTCGCCCAGCATCGACTCCACCCGGAACCCGCCGGTGGCCTCCGAGAGCTCGGCGAATGTGAATGCGCGCGCCGTCACCTCCTCCTTGTTCATCCCCAGGATCTCGTCAGCCACCCGCCGGTTGTGCTGCTGCGTCGCTGCCCACATTGCAAATCCAATGTCACCTATCTATATACTATCTATGTTATAATCTCATCTATATCTATATCTATGTCTATATATATGTATTACATACATGTAGGTACCTGATTCTGCAACAATCTCATCGACGAGGGTAGCAAGGTTGTTGTTGTTGCTGCGGGCGCCCTCCTCCTTCTCTTGATGATCATCATCTCCTTGTCGTCGCAGCAGCAGATTAGGGGGGCGGACGGTGACGGCTGGAGCGTCCCGGGGAGGCGGCTTCTTGGTTGTGGAAGCTGCAGGTACGGCCGCCGGACCACCACCACCACCATGACCGTGATCCAGGAGCTTGTCGGCGCCGGACTGGAAGCAACACAAGATGCCCATCCTTGCTTGCTTCCTTGCTTGCTTGCTAGGTGGTGAATGCTTGAGCAAATTCTATTCTACTACCTAACCACGATACATAGAAAGAAGAATTTGCCCAAGCATTCAATCCAATCCATTTTGATTCGATTCTTCGATCCAATCCCAATCGACACGACGAGCAAGGTCATTGGCCGGCCCGCCGGAATCCATGCCACCCACATGCTAAAGCTAAACAAACGTAGGGTTGATGGTTTGCCCGGCTGGCAGGCCTAAGCACCAGGTGCATGCATGCCCCCCTCCTCCTAATTTTAGTTACTACTACATTTCTTTCTATCTATCTATCTATCTATCTATCTATCCCTAGCTTGCTTGCTTCTTGTTTCAGGCACATAGGATAGGGTAGGATTCATTCATCAAAGCAAGTGAGTGAGTGAAGCAATGCTCAATTCAATTCAAATCAAACCAAATCTCTATGAATATTCTTTCTTGTCAACTCTCTCCTCCTCTTGTCGCAACGACAAGAAAAGAAAAGAAAAGAAAAGAAAAGAAAAGAAAGGAAATAGGCTCAACTTTCAACTGATTTCCTCACTACCACCAGTACCACTAATCTTACAGTTGTCGTCGTCGTCAGCAGCAGCAGCAGCAGCTCTGCTCATCAGGTTTAGGTTCATCACGACTGGTTGCTGACCCTGACCGCCATCATCTGAAGGTAGTTCCACCTGCAGTTCCAGGCGAGCATCCATGGCCAGTATCTCCCAGTCATGGTGGCGCAGAAACGAAAGCACACCATCCTCTTTATGCACAAGTAACACAAGACAAGATAAAGCAGACATCAACAGGGTATATACTCAAGCAAAATCCAGGAGGCAGCCATATATCTATTATCTATGTATGAGTGTCAAGAAAGAAAGAAAGAAAGAAAGAAAGAAAGACACGACTAACCTCCGTTCCGGATGGCCTCGATCTGAAACACTCCTGAACCCCGTGGGCCGGTGACAGGGAACGTGCACGACACAGATCGCCGCCGATGACCCAAAACGACAGATGCATCATACCATGGGCCTCTAGCTATAGGCACCCCGATCGCCTGTACGACCTCTGGGTTCTTGCTAGCCTTGTCGATCGCCTTGCTGCATCATCATCATCATCATCATCATCATCATCATCATCATACAAATCATGAAAGAAAGAAAGAAAGATTGAATAAGATGCAAAAAAAGGTCCAAACATAACTAGAGGTACATACAAAGAAGAAGAAGATTAGTAGTAGTATATATAGTATAAAGCAGAGTGTAGTGGGGTAGGCTACATAGATAGATATATGCGTGGCCATGGAACAGCAAATGAATATATGTATGTATGTATGTATGTAGACGAAGAAGAAGAAGAAGAAGAAGAAGAAAGTTGCTAAAACTGAGAGACAGACAGACGTATATCTCCCCCCTCCCCTTGGGCATGTAAGGTAAAAAATTCGAAGAAAGGTGAAAGAAAATGTAGAATCTAGGCAGCAGAGCATGTACTCCCCTAGTGTAGATGTTGAATTGATTCTAGAGAGCAGAGCAGATGCAGATGGAGACCTGGTGCATCCGTGGAAGATGGCGAGGTCGTTGACGGCACTCAGGGCGACTCCCCCGGCCAGGCTGATGGCCCCGATACTCACCACCTTCCGGACTGCCGTCGACCCCTTCTTCTTCTTCTTCTGGCTCGTCTCTCCGGCGGCACCGGCAGCGGCAGAGTAGGAGGAGGAGCTGAAACCAACCAAACAAGAGATGAGCGGATCCTCACTCTCTGCTGGAAAGAAAGCGAAAACCCTCTGCACGCTTACCGTCCATCTCCAGCGGATCTGCTCCTGCGGCCGCCGGATCTTCCGGCGAGCAGGGGAAGGCCAAGGACGAGCTTCCTCGTCCTCGTCCACGCCGCCGGCGACATTGAGGATCCAGGAGGAGGAGGAGGAGGAGGAGGGTGAGTGGGTGTGGGCTCAACTGAACTGAAATGATCAGGTCGGGCCTTCATTCGGTCCAGCCCGGCCCAGCCAAGGGGAAGCCATCTAATCTTCCTTCTCCAATCCTTTCCTAACAACAACAAAAACATTAAAAGAGGTTCTTTTGTTGGTATGCTAAAGTTATTTTAAAAGAGGTTCAACTTCATCTCTTTCCACTGCTCATTAAAAAGAACATCATAACGTCTTTATGTTTTTATTTACTTACTAGCAAAAGGGCCCGTGCGTTACAACAGGGCAACAAAATTATGATCTTCCACAGCGATGACCACATTTTGTTCACATCTCATCGCGTTTATTTTGAAAATTTGTTCACAAATGCAACACAAATGTTTCTTTTTCGAAATTCATTCAGAAATTGAAGCAATGTTCACATTTTCGTAAAAATATCATGGTTGTCAAAAACACATGGTAATTCAAAAAATTATTTTGGATTTCAAGATTTTTTTTGAAAAAACACACACTATAATATTCCAATCCACCCCGGCAGTTAATTCTTCAAAATTCACGCGGGTATGTAGTCACAAAGACGCAGAAGCATTACTGTTTAACTACATATGTTTGGTCATTCGTGAACACTTTTACAAAATTGGGAACATTTTCTTTTTCAAATTTTGAACATTTTTTTATGTTGCGAACGGTTTTTAAGCATTTTCTTTTGGATCAGGATCAATTCTAGAATATACAAATATTTTTTCCGAACTTGGTAGTTTTTTCAAAAAATTCACAAACATTTTCCGAAATGCATGAACATTTTCCGAATCAGCAAACATTTTATGAATCAATAAACTCTTTTGTAATTCATGAACTGTTTTTAAAATTTTAGGACATGTTTTAAAATGCATGAATTTTTTTGAATTGGCAAACATTTTGTTCAATTTCATTATAATTTTTAATACACTGACTTTTTCAAAATCATGGACATTTTTTTATATTAAGAACATTTTTCAAAATTACGAACATTTTTTAATTTCATTAATAATTTTTAATACACTGACTTTGGCTCGCGCGTTGTTATGGTTGTGTGCTCATGGAGAGGTGTTGGTTGTGCGTGCAGAGGTGCAGGTGTTCTCAGGAGGGGTGGTTGTTGTGCGTGCAGAGGTGCATGGGCGGTCTAGTTTTGGAGATCTCGACACGAGGAATTCAACGGTGAAAACGATTCAAAATTTAAACACATGGTTTATAAGATAAAATATGTTGAATAAAGGATCTTAGAAAAAAAAAGGAAAAACTCCCATGTTATGAGATAAAACATTTTGAATAAACAGATCTACGAAAAATGGAAAAACTCCCAGGTTGCGACAAGTGGCGCACATGCATTACGTCACTTGTCTTAACATGGAGAGGTGGGAGTGATCTTTGTAAGGAGTACTCCTTAATTAGTGATTTTGCCCTGTTCACGTCCCACGCGCTTGAGACAAGCGGTAGCGCGCACCACTTGCTCTGCTGAGAGTGCCCGTTTGGGCCGGACCATGTATGAGCGCCCCGTTTTTTAATTTCAATTTTTCTTTTTTCTCCTTTTTCTTCCTTATTTTCGGTGTTTTTCCTATTTACATAATTCAGGGTTATAAAAAGTTCTGGATTTTTTTAAATCTGCATTTTGTAAAAAAATGAAGAAATCATAAAATGTTTATGGATTCAAATATTGTTCGTGATTTTGCCTTGTTCACGTCCTATACCACACAGTACGCGCTTGGGACAAGCGGTAGCACACACCACTTGCTCCCCTGAGGCCTCGTTTGGTTGCATGGGATCCCGGGGGGATCCCTGCCTTTTCCCCGTGTAGGAAAACCACGGGTCGAACTAACCCAGGTAAGCCCACGATGACGTTTGGTCACACACGAGGAGGATCCCTTCCGAACCACGTCGTTTCCACGGGAGAAAAGCCACGACCCCATAGGTCGGGAGAGAAGTCACCGCCGAGCGAGACGAGCGCGACATGCGCCGTCGACCAGATCCAGCGCCGCCTCGAGCTCCTCCCCAAATGACCAAACCTATCGTCGACCCGCTCCGTCGTCGGCCGAAGCAACGCCCGACCCTCTCCCTCCGGTGCCAGGATCGACGGCCCGCCAGGTGTCCTCCTCCATCCCTAGGCCGACGGCGAGTCCCTCCTCCACCTGGTCTATGTTGGCATCCCTCGTCGAGTGCGGGCCCGATCGACTGCGTGGTGACTTTTCGCCACCTGCGCAGTCGTCAAGGAGAAAAGCAGGTGTCTTGCTCCTTTGATCTGCGATGAAATCGCTGATCTCCTCTTCGGATCTTGTTGTCTCCGGCATGGCACTGACGAGACCAAATTCGGTGGAGCCGTTTTCTGATTTGATGCGGTTGATAGTCATGTTCTTGTAGAGCTGCAACTGTCGGAACTCATCCATCTCTCCGGCGATGGTAGCCGCAGAAGTGCAATGGAATAATTGCATTGGAAGAAGGGCGTATTTGTTGGGGAACGTGGTAATTTCAAAAAATTTCCTACGCACACGCAAGATCATGGTGATGGCATAGCAACGAGAGGGAGAGTATTGTCCAAGACCCTCGTGAGCCGTGGCGGAAGCGTTATGACAACGCTGTTGATGTAGTCGTCGTCTTCACGATCCGACCGATCCAAGTACCGAACGTCGGCACCTCCGAGTTCAAAGACACGTTCATTTCGATGACGATCCCGGACTCGATCCAAAGAAAGTGTCGGGATGAGTTCCACAAGACGACGGCGTGGTGACGATGATGATGCTCTCGGCGCAGGCTTCGCCTAAACTCCGCGACGATATGACCGAGGTGGAATATGGTGGAGGGCACACAGACGGCTAAGGAACGATCACGTAGATCAACTTGTGTCCCGGGTGCCCTCCGCCTCGTATATAAAGGAGGGAGGGGAGGTGCGGTCGGCCCTCATGGGGTGCGCTGGAGGAGTCCTACTCCCACCGAGTAGGACTCCCCTCTTGCCTTCTGTCGGAGAAGGAAGGGGAGGAAAGAGGAAGGGCGCCGCCTCTCTCCTTGTCCTATTCGGACTAGGGGAGGGGCGCGCCCTGCCCCGGCCGCCCTCCTCTTTTCCCTCATGGCCCACTAAGGCCCATTATCCCCGGAGGGTTCCGGTAACCCCGGTGTTCCGTAAAATCGATTTCACCGGAACCATTCCGATATCCAAATATAGGCTTCCAATATATCAATCTTTATGTCTCGACCATTTCGAGACTCCTCGTCATGTCCGTGATCACATCCGGACTCGAACAAACTTCGTACATCAAAACTTGTAAACTCATAATAAAACATCCATCGTAACGTTAGCGTGCGGACCCTACGGGTTCGAGAACTATGTAGACATGACCTAGAACTATTCTTGGTCAATAACCAATAGCGGAACCTGGATGCCCATATTGGTTCCTACATATTCTACGAAGATCTTTATCGGTCAAACCGCATAACGACATACGTTGTTCCTTTGTCATCGGTATGTTACTTGCCCGAGATTCGATCGTCGGTATCCAATACCTAGTTCAATCTCGCTACGGCAAGTCTCTTTACTCGTTCCGTAATACATCATCTCGCAACTAACTTATTAGTTGCAATGCTTGCAAGGCTTATGTGATGTGTATTACCGAGAAGGCCTAGAGATACCTCTCCGACAATCGGAGTGACAAAACCTAATCTCAAATCGCCAACCCAACATGTACCTTTGGAGACACCATAGTACTCCTTTATAATCACCCGATTCACGTTGTGACGTTTGGTAGCACCAAAGTGTTCCTCCGTAAACGGAGTTGCATAATCTCATAGTTACAGGAACATGTATAAGTCATGAAGAAAGCAATAGCAATATACTAAGCGATCAAGTGCTAGGCTAACGGAATGGGTCATGTCAATCACATCATTCTCCTAATGATGTGATCTCATTAATCAAATAACAACACATGTCTATGGTTAGGAAACATAACCATCTTTGATTAAAGAGCTAGTCAAGTAGAGGCATACTAGTGACTATATGTTTGTCTATGTATTCACACATGTATCATGTTTCCGGTTAATACAATTCTAGCATGAATAATAAACATTTATCATGAAATAAGGAAATAAATAATAACTTTATTATTGCCTCTAGGGCATATTTCCTTCAGTATTATTCCCATCTCTGCCAAATGGTGATGTGAAGTTTCCACGGGGTTATTAATTGGTCAAGAACATTCTACCCAGGGCACCATTTCCATGGAATTATCTCCCCTTGGAACCAAATGAGGCCTGAGAGTGCCCGTTTTGGGCCAGCCCATGTCCGAGCGCCCCGTTTTTTAATTTCATTTTTTCTTTTTTTTCTCCTTTTTCTTCCTTATTTTCTGTGTTTTTCCTATTTACATAATTCGGGGAAATTTCTGGAATTTTTAAAATCTGCATTTTGTAAAAAAAAATCAAGAAATCATAAAATGTTTATGGATTCAAAAATTGTTCGTGATTTTGCCTTGTTCACGTCTATACCACGCAGTACACGCTAGGGACGAGCGGTAGCACGCACCACTTGCTCCCCTGAGAGTGCCCGTTTGGGCCGGCCCATGTCTGAGCGCCCCGTTTTTTAATTTCAATATTTATTTTTTCTCCTTTTTCTTCCTTATTTTCTGTGTTTTTCCTATTTACATAATTCGGGGTTATAAAAAGTTCTGGATTTTTTAAAATCTGCGTTTTGTAAAAAAATCAAGAAATCATAAAATGTTTATGGATTCAAAAATTGTTCATGATTTTAGAATGTTCATGAATTAAAAAAATGTTCACCATTTCAGAAAATGTTCAGAATTCATTCACAGTTTAAGAGAATGTTCATAAATTCGTAAAAATATTCATGAAATTTTAAAATATTCACGATTTCAGAAAATATTCGCAAATTCAAAAAAGTCCCTACTTAAAAAAGTGTTCATGAATTTTAAAACTATTGATGATTTTGAAAAATGTTCATAAATTTGTAAAAAAATACGTTAACTATTTTGAAAAAATTCAAGAATTTTAAAAATGTTCATGATTGCAAAAAATGTTATTAATTTCAAAAATATGTTCATGTTTTTGAAAAATGTTTGTAATTTCAAAAATATGTTCATGTTTTTTAAAAATGTTCACGAATTTTAGAAATATTTGAGATTTCAAAAGAAGTTCATGTATTTGAATACTGTTCGTGATTTCAAAAATTGTTCATGATTTTTTTTAAATTGATTAGTTTGAAATATGTTCGAGAGGCACGGCCGTGTCTCTTGCGGAACGGAAAATTATGCCCCTCACGAAAGGGGAAAAAGTTGTTTTTCTTTGTTCCCGAGAGTCATGACCGTGACTCGCGTGGAAGAAAAATCATGCCTCTCACGGAATGGAAATAAAAAAAGAAAACGCATTTTTTTCGTTTTTAAGAGGCACAGCCGTGCTTCTCGTGAAAGCAAAACTTTAGATCTCAAGAAAGAAAAAAAGAAAAAAACACATTTTTCCGCTTTCAAGAGGCACGGCCGTGTCACTTGTGAAAGCAAAATCATGCCTCTCACAAAAGGGAAAAAATGTTTTTTTATGTTCATTTGCAGAGCAGACGAGGCGAGAGAAGCAGCCATATGGTGTCGGACGCTAGCAAGAAAATGCTGAACCGAAAAAAACGTCCAAAGAGCCAAAAATACAAGCGGAAAAAAAATAGAAATCCAGAAGAGTGCGACACGTGCTGGTGGCTGAGAGTTTTCAGCCCATCCCAAATAATTGTTGGGAGGCTTCTTTTCTCAAAGAGCGCTCCTTAATTAGTTGCTCCGGCATACGTGTCTTGTTGGCATCACTTTAATTTTTGTTGCTTTAGGAAAAGAATAAGAAAACGGCCCAACACACACACACACGCACACGTGTCCAGCCCAGGTATTTCCTGTTGACTAATCCAATCCAACATCCAACAAAGTAGTCCCCTCCTAGAAGAGGGAAGAGGGTTCTGGAAGGAAGGAAGGAAGGAAGGAACTTTTTCTTCGCCGGCCGGCCGGCGTCGTCTGCCATCACCCACCACACCACACCACACCACACCACACCTAGCTTGGAGAGGATCGGAGAGGAGATGGTGTCGGACGCCAGCAAGAAGAAGGCGGCGCAGAAGAAGGCCGCCGCCGCCGCAAAGAGGGGCGCCAAGGTGCCCGCCTCCGCATCCTCTTCCGCCTCCGCCAACAAGACGGGGGCCCTCGCCGCCGTCCAGCTCTCGGACCGCACCTGCACCGCCGTGCTCACCTCCCACCCGCTCTCCCGCGACATCCACGTACGTCTCCTCTTACTCTTCCTCTCCTCTCAGATGAGATGAGATGAGATGAGATCCCTCTTCCTCTTCCTCTTCCTCTCTTTCTATCTATTCTATTCTACATATATATATATCTATTCTACATATATATATCTACATATGTATGTATGTATGTATGGTTCGTCTTTCTTTCAAATAAATATATTGCCTGCGCTGCAGATGCAGATGCACATCAGCACCTAATCTAATCTAATCTAATCTAATCTAATCCCCAACAAAACTTTGTATGTAGACAAATCTAAAACAAGAATTTTGGGACGGAAGGAGTACAAAACAAGCACCACTTTTTTTGTCTTGCTGGATGTTTTGGATTCATTATTTAATTATTATTATTATTATTATATGACTTGTGTGCGCCTCGCCTGCCCACTCTCTTCTGATTATTATTAAAGAAATATAAGAGAGAGCGTTTAGATCACTAAAGTAGTCTCTTATATTTCTTTACAGAGGGAGAGGGAGTATATCACAATAAAGATTACAATATGGCAAGGAAATTTTTCTATTGCCTAGATACTTCTCTACTCTAGTGCTATGCTAGCTCAGCTCACATCACATCACATCACATCACATCACTGGAGGGGAGGCATACTCACTCCTGCTCCATATGCAATTCCTATCATATAAACATCATGGATTAGCTTAGGTTAGATTAGATGGTGAAATAGTATGTTTGGTAGGTTTATAACATTGCCCACTACCTTCATTCTCTTTCCACAGAAATAATCATGATCTAACTCTGTTTTCTGTCTGTCACTTCACTTGATGAATGTATGCCACTTCACTTGCAGATTGAGTCTCTCACTTTAACATTCCACGGGCATGATCTACTTGTAGACACAGAGCTGGAGCTTAACTATGGCAGGTTAGTAGTACATTAATTGTATGCCATCATGATGACACTCACGCTCTTCCCCAAGCAACCTCTTCTTGCCTTTGTGATCTTGGATGTTTAACGGGTTTATTTATTATTATTCCATCTCTCTCAGGCGCTATGGTTTGCTTGGTTTGAATGGCTGTGGCAAGTCCTGCCTCCTCAAAGCAATAGGGTGCAGGGAGCTTCCTATCCCTGACCACATGGATATATACCACCTCAGCCATGAGATCGAGGCTTCAGACATGTCTGCACTTGGAGCCGTCATTAGCTGTGATGAAGAAAGGGTCAAGCTCGAAAAGGAAGCTGAAGTTTTGGCTGCTCAAGTATGTTCCTCTTCTCATCAATCAATCATTTTTTCTGCTATCATCATCATCATCTTGTTCTTCAAGCCCCCTATGTACCTTTCCTTTTGCAATGCCAATGCCTGCTCTGCTCTGCTCTCTTGTTGTACTACTTATATAATATGCTCTAAACGAATACCTACCTGTGCTGGCATATTTAGGATGATGGCGGCGGTGCAGCTTTGGAGCGTGTATATGAGCGGTTAGAAGCAATTGATGCATCCACCGCTGAAAAGCGTGCTGCCGAGATTTTGTTTGGCTTAGGCTTTAACAAGCAGATGCAGGCCAAGAAAACTAGGGACTTTTCTGGCGGCTGGCGCATGAGGATTGCTTTGGCAAGAGCTCTCTTCATGAATCCAACCATCCTTTTGCTCGATGAGCCTACCAATCATCTCGGTGAGTTTTTCTCCAACCCATGTGTTACAACTAGTAAAGTGGGCCTGGTGCTTTGTGTTTCTTTAATACCAAATCACATGCTTTTCAGCAAGTCACGCTGTAGATTAGGAAAATGAACAACGAGTCCCCAAGTATTCTCCCCAGTGTATGATGAGCTCATAGTTGTCAACTGATGCACATAAAGTCAATGGTTTTTTTATATTGTTATTAAAAATAGCTTCAATTTTGCCAAATTCAAGGGCTTCTGCCATGGCTTCCTTTGTTATGATGAACAATGATGTGCGCCTTGCTGTAGGAGCAGCTGTGCTGGAGAACCTGTTGGTCTGCTGACCACATAAATCACCATGAATGTAGGTTGTTACAGGTTTTGGTTATACATGTCTTGACACATTTGGGTCTTAATTCCTGACTTTGTTGGACTTCACTTTGTTGGGTTGTGGTGGGATGAAACCTAAAAAGCTACACTTATAGTTCTCTAGTGGACCTGTTTTGCCCAAGATTTACTTGTGCTGATTGTCAGATAGTGTTGGCAGATTATTTTGATACCTTCATTTTCTCATCTTCCATTGACACAAGCACTTTTGTCATGTGTAGTAATGTTTGTAAAAATAGACTGCTGTGCCTGTTTTCTCTGACCTGAGATATGCTTGAGTTGACACTGACTGAGATGAAACGATTTCAGTACTTTTTTTTAATCATGTTTATGAACATTTATTAGCTGCTATGTGCCTATTTTCTCTGAAAAACTGAGACATGTTTAAGCTGAGGCTGACCAGGATATAGTACCTGGTAAACTATTTCTGAAGCCAAGTATGTTCTTATGAAGTAATAATGCTTGCAATTTCTTTGGGAATGTTTGCAGATCTTGAGGCATGCGTGTGGCTGGAAGAAACACTGAAGAAATTTGACCGTATACTTGTTGTGATATCACACTCCCAAGACTTCCTGAATGGAGTATGTACCAACATCATCCACATGCAGAACAGGAAGCTGAAGCTGTACACTGGGAATTTCGACCAGTATGTCCAGACGCGTTCTGAGCTGGAGGAGAACCAGATGAAGCAGTACAGGTGGGAGCAGGACCAGATCGCGTCGATGAAGGAGTACATCGCGCGCTTCGGGCACGGGTCCGCCAAGCTGGCACGGCAGGCGCAGAGCAAGGAGAAGACGCTGGCCAAGATGGAGCGCGGCGGGCTGACGGAGAAGGTGGCGAGGGACAGGATCCTGACGTTCCGGTTCGCCAACGTGGGCAAGCTCCCGCCGCCGGTGCTGCAGTTTGTGGAGGTGACGTTCGGGTACACGCCGGACAACCTGATCTACAAGAAGCTGGACTTTGGGGTGGACCTGGACTCCCGGGTTGCGCTGGTGGGGCCGAACGGGGCGGGCAAGAGCACGCTGCTGAAGCTGATGACGGGGGAGCTGGTGCCGCTGGACGGGATGGTGCGTCGGCACAACCACCTGCGTATCGCGCAGTTCCACCAGCACCTGGCGGAGAAGCTGGACCTGGACCTGTCTGCGCTGCAGTACATGCTGAACGAGTACCCGGGCAACGAGGAGGAGCGGATGCGGGCGGCCATCGGGCGGTTCGGGCTGTCGGGCAAGGCGCAGGTGATGCCGATGCGCAACCTGTCGGACGGGCAGCGGAGCCGGGTGATCTTTGCGTGGCTGGCGTGGCGTGAGCCGCAGATGCTGCTGCTGGACGAGCCGACGAACCACCTGGACATCGAGACGATCGACTCGCTGGCGGAGGCGCTGAACGAGTGGGACGGGGGCCTGGTGCTGGTGAGCCATGACTTCAGGCT
This sequence comes from Aegilops longissima, assembly GCA_021605205.1. Classification (NCBI taxonomy): domain Eukaryota; kingdom Viridiplantae; phylum Streptophyta; class Magnoliopsida; order Poales; family Poaceae; genus Aegilops; species Aegilops longissima. The sequence goes on from CM038679.1 coordinate 82,407, forward strand.
GATCAACCAGGTGGCGCAGGAGATCTGGGTGTGCGAGAAGCAGGCGGTGACGAGGTGGGAGGGCGACATCATGGAGTTCAAGGAGCACCTGAAGAGCAAGTCGGGCGGCATGTCGGAGGACTGAGCCGAGCCGAGGTAGGTTTTGCTGTGGCTGCAGCATCCGGACCTCCTGCCTGGAGAAGAGGAGATCTATCTATCTATCTATCTACCAAATGCGTAGTCTAGTCTAGTCTAGTACGTCTGGTCTAGCACTGTATTTGAAGATGTGTTACCATGAAGATGAAGTTCTGCATGCATATGACGGATGATGCTGAGAGTTGGCAAAGGCACCAAACAGATGCATGTGTAACGAACTAAGTTTATTTTACTGTATGAAGCTTTTGTCACCTGAAACTCTTTTTATTCTGGCTGGCTAGGAGCTTGTATAATGAATTATGTACGGCATGTTACTTGTACGTATTTATTTATTATTAAAAATGGTTGTATACTCTGTTGCCGTGGGTGCTTAATTTTTATATATGCATGCACATATAAAGTAGCAACACAACATTGCGATAATCCATCCTGGAGCCTGGGCTCATATGCTCCCGCTCAGTAAAAAATTCAAAAAAAAAAAAAAAAAATCTAATTTTTTTTGTGGTGGTAGATAATTTGACGCGTGAGGTGCGTCCCAAAATTCAACTCATTTGGACACCTGAGCAGTTCTCGGCAAAAAAGATAAATCGGGTCAAAACAGTGCGTGAACAGTACACATTTTTACAGACCCTGATTTTGTCTTTTTTGCCGAGAGCTGCTCAGATGCTCAAATGAGTTGATTTTTGGGGCGCACCTGACGCGTCAAATTATCTACCACCACAAAAAAATTTGGAATTTTTTGAATTTTTCTAGTATTTTTTTTTGAATTTTTTTCTAAGCATGGATGCAAATGAGCCCAGGAGCCAAAACACCGCGTCCCACAACATTGGTTCTATTGCTAATGCCAGGTCTGATTTGTTGTGTGTGGTGCATGCATGGTGAAAAACCAAAGTAAATGTGATACTAGCATTTTATATACACGTCTCATCTTAAATTAGTCGTCTTAGATTTGTCTAGACACGGATATATTTAGACACACATGATGTTTTAGTGCTATCTAGACGAATGGTCATAAAAGGAGTAACTTAGGCTAACATGTATTCCCTCCGTCCCGAAATACTTATCGGAGAAATGGATGAATCTTGGCGTATTTTAGTTATAGATACATTCAATTTTATCCATTTCTTCGACAAGTATTTCGGGACGAAGTGAGTATACGTTACTAGCTCTATAGTGAGAAGTAACATGTGTGGTGTTATGTTGTAGACACATTTTGTCTTGATATGATGTGTGTGAGTAACATGTGATGTTATCATAATAACTACTCCCTCCCTCTATAAGATATATAAGCATGGATCGAGCTAGATAACATGAGCGAGAAAGGAACTAGAAACCCAAACCAAAAAAAAAAAAAAAGAGGATGATGCACGTGGATTGACTAGACGAGGTAGGCTAAAATATAAGCATGGAGGACGCACAGAGTTTCACCGAACGCCGTTTCGAGACAAGGGTGCCCCAAAACGAAACCTCCACACATTCATTCATTCAAGATCGAATTGGAGGTCAGGTCAGGACACCCTCCTACCGAAGCGGCGGCCAGTGAACTCTCCATGCTTCCTGGGTGCGTGCGTGCGTGCGTGTCGAGGCTAGACAACCTTCGGCCGGCTTGCCTTCCTTGGCTACTACTCCTACTATAGCTGATGAGAATGAGAAACCGCCATTGTTGTCGAGGCTAGACAACCTTCGACGGCTACCACTAGTAGAAAACAGGGCTTTGGTTCTGGGTCAATATTCATATTAGTCCCGGTTCAGTCACGAACCGGGACTATCCCGGTTCATCTGTGCCCTTTAGTCCCGGTTTGAGGGTGCGATGCCCTTTAGTCCCGGTTCGTGCCTCAAACTGGGACTAAAGATTAGACCTTTAGTCCCGGTTTGAGACATAAACCGGTGCTAAAGGGGTTGAGACCTTCAGTCCTGGTTCATGCCACGAACCGTTACTAAAGGTCCCATTTTCAAACTCTACCCCCCCCCCCCCCAATCGCCTTTTCAGTTTAAAAATAAATAAAAAAAGACGGAAATGTCAAAAAAATAAAATAAAATAAGTTTTCTATGTGATATGTGGTCTAGTTGTTGAGAACATTTGCAAATGTGAATTTCGACTTTATTTGTAAAATCTCTCTGGATTTGTAAAAATGGGCATAACTTTTGCATACTAACTCGGATGAAAAAGTTTTTTATATGAAAAATCATCTACTCGAAAAGTTAACTGGGGGAACCCCGTTAAACATTTTCAAAATCCTCAAAAACCTAACAGAAAAAAGTTACGGGGCTTTTAAGATCTAGAGTGGAAAAAATCGAAAAGTTTCAAACTATGGTCAAACAATGGTCAAACTAATTATTCTAGAATATTAGTGTTACTAAATAATTATTTCAGTTATTTTGAATTTTGGTCAAATCTGGTCAAACTGTGGTCAAACTATGGTCAAACAATGGTCAAACTAATTATTCAAAATAACTATTGTTTTTTAAATAATTATTGTTTTTTAAAGCAATAGTTTCAAACTCAAACAGTGAAATGTGTCACTTCATGCTCAAGCAAAATTCCTAAGGGTTAATAGGATTGACATCTTACTATTGTCAGGAAAACAACAAGTGCAGACTTGGAAACAAAGAAGAATAGAATCCGAAAGTTAAGCGTGCTCAAGCTGGGGGAGTGGGAGTGGAAGGATGGATGACCGTTCGAGAAGTTAGATGAAAAAACAAAAAAAAAATCATAAAATTTCCTTTAATCTCGGTTGATGTTACCAACCAGGACTAAAGGTGGAGCTCCACGTGGCCGCGGCCTTTAGTCCCCGTTCGTATTAAAACCGGGACTAAAGGGGAAGACATTAGTACCGTCCCTTTAGTCCCGGTTCAGGAACCGGGACTAAAGGTCCCTACCAACCGGGACGATAAGCCCTTATTCTACCAGTGTACTACTCCTATTATAGCTGATCTGATGAGAATGAGAAACCGGATGGATGCATCATGCGAGACCTTTATACACCCCAAGTTCTGACGGCCAGCTAGCGATTAAATGCTGGACCCCCGCTACTACACCATGACACAAATATTCTTTTTTTTTTGAGTAAACAATGTCATAAGAATATTATGCCGTGCCACGCAGGTTGGCAGAATATTAAGATGACACTCTAGTTAAAATATGAGATATGTGAAAGTGTAATGGCAAACACACCACTTTACTTTGAGATTCTATCTACGAATCAAAACATAAGAGCATCTTCAGCCGTTCGGCTCCCTAGAGCGCCGAAAAAGAGCCCCCATAGGGACGAGCCGGCGCTCGATTGGCGCGTGGGGGCGACCTAGCTCCCAGTCGTCGGTCCATCGGTCGCCCCGGGTGCGGCGATGTTGTGTACAAAATATATGCAAACTCGACGACATTTGCATGAACTCGGCGAAACTTCATTCAAATTTGTACATAAAACATGAAAACATGCAAACTACGATTGAACTATGCCTAAACTACGCCTAGCCGCCACCGTCCGCCGCCGTCTACATGGCGAGAAGCCTGTAGAAGCGGGTGTAGTCGCCGCCGTCGCCGTCATCATCGCGCGGCTGGCTTGGGCCGGCGACGTCGCTGCTGCAGCCCTGGCCAGGGTCGGCGAGGCGCGGTGGCGCGCTGGACGACCCGTCCTCGTCCTCCTCGTCGCTGTCGAGGACGATGATGTCGCCCTCCTCGCGCCCGCGGCGCCCGGACGTAGTCCTCCTTCGCCCACTTGAGGGCGGACTCGTCGTCAGGGGCTGCCATCTCGACGTGCTCCCGCTTCACCGGGAGCAGCCCCGGCTCGGGCTTCGGCCGGACCAGGCGGGGAGCGCCGGGCACCCTCGTTGATGACGAGGGCACCGCTGCGGGTGCGGCGCCCGAGCGGCGTCTCCTCTGGCTCGGGCTTGACGGGGCGGAGCGCGACCGGTGAGCCGGAACCCGACAACGAGGACGACCCCGGCTCCATCCGCCGCGGCGTCCAAGAGCTACCACGGCGGTGAGAGAAGGACGGCCGCTGCGGGTACTCGAGGCGCAGCACGTTGCCGGTCTCGATGTGGTCGAGGACGGCCTCGAGGGTGCGGCCTAGCACGCCCCACCACTTGCGTCGCCCGTCGGCGTTGAAGCGGCCGCGGGGGATGACGCCGTTGGTGGCGGCGATCTGCTCCTTGCGGCGGCGCTGGAAGTACATGGTCCAGAGGGTGTGGCTGTCGGGGCGTAGCGCGGCTCGTCCCTCTGCTCCTGCGTCAGGGAAGAGCGGATGCGGGCGATCTCGGCACGCCGCGCCGCTCCTTCGGGCACCGGTGGCACCGGTAGCCGCCGGCGCTCAGCCTCCACGTCCCCGGCACCCGCATGTCCGGGGGCGCCGGGTACTCGGCCTCGTAGAGCAGGCGCGCCTCCTGCTCTTGGAGGTGGCGGCGGCCGAAGCTGTTCGCCGCCGCGCCGTCGCCTGGGTACCTCTCGGCCATGTTTCTCGTCAGCGGGAAGAGTGGAGGGTTGCTATCTACGCCGGAGAGGGGGGAAATGAGAGTTGTGGCGTCCACCGGCGGGGAGGTCACCTTTTATAGCCGTAGCGGGGCGGTGACGGGCTGCATGTCGGGCGACGCGTGGCTGGACGCGCGTCATGGCACGTTCACTGCGCCGCCCGTGAGAGGCATCAATGGAGGCTGACCGGCGCGGCAGCCTTCGCATTGATTCCCGCGAGAACCGAGGCGATGAGGGCGACGAAGCGGCATCTCACTGACTCAGCGGGCCCATCAGCTTCCGCGCCAAAACCACTCGCCCCGGCGCCCCCGGGCGCCCCCAGCGTGCCGGGTTCGGTTTCGGCCAAACCGGTGAAAAACGGGCTCCTGGGACACTACTGGGCCGATTTATCGGCGCCAACGCGGAAAAATCGCCTAGGGAGGGCCTGCTAGGGGCGCGGCTGAAGATGCTCTAAGACGACTCCATTATGAGATACAACTCATAGAGCCGACGACGACAACACTTGCCCACGTCAGAAAATGCTGCTACTCGCTTTCTTATTTCTTGCTCTAATTTCAACAACAATGGTTGCAAATGATGTTAGGCCATGACTACCATGCGGTTGGTTGTAATGATGGATTTATAATACTACTAATATATGTATACAGCGTGAGTAGACATTTTTTAAATAATGGTTGCAAATGATGTTAGGCTACTCCTACTACCAAGAGTGTTTTTTTAATATATTTTTTATTTCTAAAATAGCGTTGGAGCCGGGACACACATTTCTGCCCGAGTTCCATAGTAAACCAAATACTACGTTATCGTGAAAAATGGGTTTCGCCAACACATAAGAGAGTTTATGTGCCTTTTATTTTCACATGAGTTGCATTATTGTCGTGTTCCCGCTAGATATAATACTAGTATGATTTAATTGCGTTGTTCCTTGGATCACGATCGAAGAATAGTCTCATGACATCATAAATGAAGAATAATGTGGATGGGATGGACACACATTCACGGCGGCTGCTTGGTGCAGATACACCAACCACCAAGGCTCAACGGATCAACAATAAATGATGCAATAATAAACAATTGTTGTTAGTACTCCCTCCGTACTCGTGCATTTATGAAAGAATATGAGTACTTCTTTCCTCCTCTGTTTGGAGCGGCATTCGCTGTGACGGATGCAATAATCAACGCTCAACCACCAACGCTCACACTGCTCCTCATAATGTGTCCCTATCTCAATATAAGATTAATTTTCAAGCTACGATCTTATATTGTGGGACAGAGAAAGTAGTAAATTAGACTAGTAGCATAATTATAACTAGCTACTTGGACGAAGGAAGTAAGAATTTTTAAGGCTCTCCCGATGCAAGTTTCTTAGCATAGTTTCCTCCCCCATTGCACATGTGTTTTGTGGTCCCTCTTCGCCCAGCTGGTAGAAAATGTATCTGGCGAAGATCGTGGATAGAGGAGCGCGTAACGTAAGGTATGTAGATCATTTGCAACCGACTGGGGAGGGCCTGCTAGGGGCGCGACTGGAGATGCTCTAAGACGACTCCACTGTGAGATACAACTCATAGAGCCGACGACGACAACACTTGCCCACGTTAGAAAATGCTGCTACTCGCTTTCTTATTTCTTGCTCTAATTTCAACAACAATGGTTGCAAATGATGTTAGGCTATGACTACCATGCGGTTGGTTGTAATGATGGATTTATAATACTACTAATATATATATATATATATATATGCAACGTGAGTAGACATTTTTTTAATAATGGTTGCAAATGATGTCAGGCTACTCCTACTACCAAGAGTGTTTTTTAATATATTTTTTATTTCTAAAATAGCGTTGGAGCTGGGACACACATTTCTGCCCGAGTTCCATAGTAAACCAAATACTACGTTATCGTGAAAAATGGGTTTCGCCAACACATAAGAGAGTTTATGTGCCTTTTATTTTCACATGAGTTGCATTATTGTCGTGTTCCCGCTAGAAATAATACTAGTATGATTTAATTGCGTTGTTCCTTGGACCACGATCGAAGAATAGTCTCATGACATCATAAATGAAGAATAATGTGGATGGGATGGACACACATTCACGGCGGCTGCTTGGTGCAGATACACCAACCACCAAGGCTCAACGGATCAACAATAAATGATGCAATAATCAACAATTGTTGTTAGTACTCCCTCCGTACTCGTGCATTTATGAAAGAATATGAGTACTTCTTTCCTCCTCTGTTTGGAGCGGCATTCACTGTGACGGATGCAATAATCAACGCTCAACCACCAACGCTCACACTGCTCCTCATAATGTGTCCCTCTCTCAATATAAGATTATTTTTCAAGCTATGATCTTATATTGTGGGACGGAGAAAGTAGTAAATTAGACTAGTAGCATAATTATAACTAGTTACTGGGACGAAGGAAGTAAGAATTTTTAAGGCTCTCCCGATGCAAGTTTCTTAGCATAGTTTCCTCCCCCGTTGCACATGTGTTTCGTTGGTCCCTCTTCGCCCAGCTGGTAGAAAATGTATCTGGCGAAGATCGTGGATAGAGGAGCGCGTAACGTGGGGTATGAAGGAAATATGCCCTAGAGGCAATAATAAAGTTATTATTTATTTCCTTATATCATGATAAATGTTTATTATTCATGCTAGAATTGTATTAACCGGAAACATAATACATGTGTGAATACATAGACAAACATAGTGTCACTAGTATGCCTCTACTTGACTAGCTCGTTGAATCAAAGATGGTTAAGTTTCCTAGCCATAGACATGAGTTGTCATTTGATTAATGGGATCACATCATTAGGAGAATGATGTGATTGACTTGACCCATTCCGTTAGCCTAGCACTTGATCGTTTAGTATGTTGCTATTGCTTTTTTCATGACTTATACATGTTCCTGTAACTATGAGATTATGCAACTCCCGTTTACCGGAGGAACACTTTGGGTGCTACCAAACGTCACAACGTAACTGGGTGATTATAAAGGAGTACTACAGGTGTCTCCAAAGGTACATGTTGGGTTGGCATATTTCGAGATTAGGATTTGTCACTCCAATTGTCGGAGAGGTATCTCTGGGCCCTCTCGGTAATGCACATCACTATAAGCCTTGCAAGCAATGTAGCTAATGAGATAGTTACGGAATGATGCATTACATAACGAGTAAAGAGACTTGCCGGTAACGAGATTGAACTAGGTATTGGATACCGACGATCGAATCTCGGGCGAGTAACATACCGATGACAAAGGGAACAAGGTATGTTGTTATGCGGTTTGACCGATAAAAATCTTCGTAGAATATGTAGGAGCCAATATGAGCATCCAGGTTCCGCTATTGGTTATTGACCAAGAATAGTTCTAGGTCATGTCTACATAGTTCTCGAACCCGTAGGGTCCGCACGCTTAAGGTTTCGATGCCAGTTATATTATGAGTTTATGAGTTTTGATGTACCGAAGGAGTTCGGAGTCCCGGATGAGATCGGGAACATGACGAGGAGTCTCGAAATGGTCGAGACGTAAAAATTGATATATTGGACGACTATATTCGGACTTCGGAAAAGTTCCGAGTGATTCAGGTATTTTTTGGAGTACCGGAGAGTTACGGGAATTCGCCGGGGAGTATATGGGCCTTATTGGGCCATACGGGAATAGAGGAGAGAGGCCAAAAGGAAGGAGGCCTGCGCCCACCCTCTGGTCCGAATTGGACAAGGGGGGCAGCCCACTTTTCCTTCTCCCTCTCCTCCTCTTTCCTTCTCCAACAAGGAAAGGAGGAGTCCTACTCCTCCTCTCTCCTTCTCCAACAAGGAAAGGAGGAGTCCTACTCCTAGTGGGAGTAGGACTCCCCCCTTGACGCGCCTCACCATAGGCCGGCCGCCTCCCCCCTTGCTCCTATATATATGGGGGCAGGGGGGCACCCCAGAAACAACAATTGATCCTTGAGATCTATTAGCCGTGTGCGGTGCCCCCCTCCACCATAGTCCTCCTTGATAATATTGTAGCGGTGCTTAGGCGAAGCCCTGCGACGGTAGAACATCAAGATTGTCACCACCCGTCGTCTTGTGGAACTCTCCCTCGACACTCGGCTGGATCGGAGTTCGAGGGGCGTCATCGAGCTGAGCGTGTGCTAGAACTCGGAGGTGCCGTAGTTTGGTGCTTGATCGGTCGGGCCATGAAGGCGTCGACTACATCAACGCGTTGTTCTAACGCTTCCGCTTACGGTCTACGAGGGTACGTGGACATTACTTTCCCCTCTCGTTGCTATGCATCACCATGATCTAGCGTGTGCGTAGGAAATTTTTTGAAATTACTACGTTCCCCAACAGTGGCATCCGAGCCAGGTTTTATGCGTAGATGTCATATGCACGAGTAGAACACAAGTGAGTTGTGGGTGCTATAAGTCATACTGCTTACCAGAATGTCATACTTTGGCTCAGCGGTATTGTGAGTAGAAGCGGCCCGGACCGACATTACGCATACGCTTACGTGAGACTGGTTTCACCGTTACGAGCACTCGTGCTTAAAGGTGACTGGCGGGTGTCTGTCTCTCTCACTTTAGCTGAATCAAGTGTGGCTACGCCCGGTCCTTGCGAAGGTTAAAACAACACCAACTTGACAAACTATCGCTGTGGTTTTGATGCGTAGGTAAGAATGGTTCTTGCTCAGCCCGTAGCAGCCACGTAAAATTTGCAACAACAAAGTAGAGGACGTCTAACTTGTTTTTGCATGGCATGTTGTGATGTGATATGGTCAAGACGTGATGCTATATTTTATTGTATGAGATGATCATGTTTTGTAACCGAAGTTATCGGCAACTGGCAGGAGCCATATGGTTGTCGCTTTATTGTATGAAATGCAAACGCCCTGTAATTGCTTTACTTTATCACTAAGCGGTAGCGATAGTCGTACGTAGAAGCAATAGATGGCGTAACGACAACGATGCTACGATGGAGATCAAGGTGTTGCGTCGGTGACGATGGTGATCACGACGGTGCTTCGGAGATGGAGATCACAAGCACAAGATGATGATGGCCATATCATATCACTTATATTGATTGCATGTGATGTTTATCCTTTATGCATCTTATCTTGCTTTGATTGACGATAGCATTTTAAGATGATCTCTCACTAAAATTATCAAGAAGTGTTCTCCCTGAGTATGCACCGTTGCGAAAGTTCTTCGTGCTGAGATACCACGTGATGATCGGGTGTGATAGGCTCTACGTTCAAATACAGCGGGTGCAAAACAGTTGCACACGCGAATACTCAGGTTAAACTTGACGAGCCTAGCATATAACAGATATGGCCTCGGAACACGGAGACCGAAGGTCGGCGTGAATCATATAGTAGATATGATCAACATAGTGATGTTCACCATTGAAACTACTCCATCTCACGTGATGATCGGACATGGTTTAGTTGATATGGATCACGTGATCACTTAGAGGATTAGAGGGATGTCTGTCTAAGTGGGAGTTCTTAAGTAATATGATTAATTAAACTTTAATTTATCATGAACTTAGTCCTGGTAGTATTTTGTAAAAAATTATGTTGTAGATCAATAGCTAGCGTTGTTGCTTTCATATGTTTGTTTTGATATGTTCCTAGAGAAACTGTGTTGAAAGATGTTAGTAGCAATGATGCGGATTGGATCCGTGATCTGAGGTTTATCCTCATTGCTGCCTGAAGAATTATGTTCTTGATGCACGCTAGGTGACAGACCTATTGCAGGAGCGGATCTGGGGCGTTATGAGCGTTTGGCTAGCTCAATATGATGACTACTTGATAGTTTAGTGCACCATGCTTAACGGCTTAGAATCGGGACTTCAAAGACGTTTTGAACGTCATGGACCATATGAGATGATCCAGGAATTGAAGTTAATATTTCAAGCAAATACCTGAGTTGAGAGATATGAAGTCTCCAACAAGTTCTATAGCTAAAAGATGGAGGAGAATCGCTCAACTAGTGAGCATGTGTTCAGATTGTCTGGGTACCACAATCGCTTGAATCAAGTGGGAGTTAATCTTCCAGATAAAATAGTGATTGACAAAATTCTCTAGTCACCATCACCAAGTTAGTAGAACTTCATGATGAACTACAATATGCAAGGGATGACGAAAGTAATTCCCAAGCTCTTCGTGATGCTGAAATCGACGAAGGTAGAAATCAAGAAAAACATCAAGTGTTGATGGTTAACCAGACCACTAGTTTCAAGAAAAGGGATAGAAGGGGAACTTCAAGAAGAACGGCAAGCAAGTTGCTGCTCAAAGTGAAGAAGCCCAAGTCTGGACCTAAGCCTGAGACTAAGTGCTTATACTGCAAAGGGACTGGTCACTAGAAGCGGAACCACCCCAAGTATTTGGCAGATAAGAAGGATGGCAAAGTGAACAAAGGTATATTGGATATACATGTTATTGATGTGTGCTTTACTAGTGTTTATAGCAACCCCTCGGCTTTTTCAGTTGCTAAGAGTAGTAACTCGAAATGGGAGTTGCAGAATGAACATAAACTAGTTAAGGGTGAGGTGACGATGTGTGTTGGAAGTAATTCCAAGATTGATATGATCATCATCGCACACTCCCTGTACTTTCGGGATTAGTGTTGAACCTAAATAAGTGTTATTTGGTGTTTGCGTTGAGCATGAATATGATTTGATCATGTTTATTGCAAAACGGTTATTCATTTAAGTTAGAGAATAATTGTTGTTCTGTTTACATGAATAAAACCTTATATGGTTACACACCCAATGAAAATGGTTTGTTGGATCTCGATCGTAGTGATACACATATTCATAATATTGAAACTAAAAGATGCAAAGTTAATAATGATAGTGCAACTTATTTGTGGCACTGCCGTTTGGGTCATATCGGTGTAAAGCGCATGAAGAAACTCCATAAAGATGGATTTTCGGAATCACTTGGTTATGAATCATTTGATGCTTGCGAACCGTGCCTTTGGGCGAGATGACTAAAACTCCATTCTTCGGAACAATGGAACGAGCAACAAACTTGTTGGAAATAATACATACTGATGTATGCAGACCAATGAGTATTAAGGCTCGTGGCAGGTATCGTTATTTTCTGACCTTCACAGATGATTTGAGCAGATATGGGTATATCTACTTGATGAAACATAAGTCTGAAATAGTTGAAAGGTTCAAAGAATTTCAGAGTGAAGTGGAAAATCATCGTAACAAGAAAATAAAGTTTCTGCGATCTGATCGTGGAGATAAATATTTGAGTTCTGAGTTTGGTCTTCAATTAAAACAATGTGGAATAGTTTCACAGCTCACGCCACCGGAACACCACAGCGTTATGGTGTGTTCGAACGTCGTAACCGTACTTTATTTTGATATGGTGCGATCAATGATGTCTCTTACCGATTCACCAATATCATTTTGGGGTTATGCATTAGAGACAGCTGCATTCACGTTTAATAGGGCACCATCTAAATCCGTTGAGGCGACCTTTGTATGAACTATGGTTTAGCAGTAAACCTAAGCTGTCGTTTCTTAAAGTTTGGAGTTGTGATGCTTATATGAAAAAGGTTTTCAACCTGATAAGCTCGAACCCAAATCGGAGAAGTGCGTCTTCATAGAATACCCAAAGGAAACTATTGGGTACACCTTCTATCACAGATCCAAAGGCAAGATATTCGTTGCTAAAAATGGATCCTTTCTAGAGAAGGAGTTTCTCTCGAAAGAAGTGAGTGGGAGGAAAGTAGAGCTTGATAAGGTAATTTGTACCTTCTCCCGAATTGGAAAGTAGTTCATCATAGAAATCAGTTCTAGTGATTCCTACACCAATTAGTGAGGAAGCTAATGATAATGATCATGAAGCTTCAGATCAAGTTACTACCAAACTTTGTAGATCTTCCAGATTAAGATCCGCACCAGAGTGGTACGGTAATCCTATTCTAGAAATCATGTTACTAGACCATGATAAACCTACGAACTATGAGGAAGCGATGATGAGCCCAGATTCCGCGAAATGGTTTGAGACCATGAAATCTGAGATGGGATCCATGTATGAGAACAAAGTGTGGACTTTGATTGATTTGCCCGATGATCGGCAAGTCATAGAAAATAAATGGATCTTCAAGAGGAAGACAGACGCTGATAGTAGTGTTACTATCTACAAAGCTCGACTTGTCGCAAAAGGTTTTTCGACAAGTTCAAGGTGTTGACTACAATGAGATTTTCTCAATTGTAGCGATGCTTAAGTCTGTCCGAATCATGTTAGCAATTGCCACAATTTATGAAATCTGGCAAATGAATGTCAAAACTGCATTCCTTAATGGTTTTCTTAAAGAAGAGTTGTATATGATGCAACCAGAAGGTTTTGTAAATCCTGAAGGTGCTAACAAAATATGCAAGCTCCAGCAATCCATCTATGGACTGGTGCAAGCATCTCGGAGTTGGAATATACGCTTTGATAAGTTGATCAAAGCATATAGTTTTATACAGACTTGCGGTGAAGCCTATATTTACAAGAAAGTGAGTGGGAGTACTACAACATTTCTGATAAGTATATGTGAATGACACATTGTTGATTGGAAATAATAGAATTATTCTGCAAAGCATAAAGGAGTGTTTGAAAGGAGTTTTTTCAAAGAAAGACCTCGGCAAAGCTACTTACATATTGAGCATCAAGATCTATTGAGATAGATCAAGACGCTTGATAAGATTTTCAATGAGTACATACCTTGACAAGATTTTGAAGTAGTTCAAAATGGAACAGTCAAAGAAAGAGTTCTTGCCTGTGTTGCAAAGGTATGAAATTGAGTAAGACTCAAATCCCGACCACAGCAGAAAATAGAAAGAGAATGAAAGTCATTCCCTATGCCTCAGTCATAAGGTTCTATAAAGTATGCTATGCTATGTACCAGACCTATTGTATACCTTGCTCTGAATTTGGCAAGGGAGTACAATAATGATCTAGGAGTAGATCACTGGACATTGGTCAAGAATATCCTTAGTGAGGACTAAGGAGATATTTCTCAATTATGGAGGTGATAAAAGAGCCCATCGTAAAGAGTTACATCGGTGCAAGCTTTCACACCGATCCAGATGACTCTAAATCTCAATGTGGATACATATTGAAAGTGGGAGCAATTAGCTAGAGTAGCTCCGTGCAGAGCATTGTAGACATAGAATATTTGCAAAATACATACAGCTCTGAATGTGACAGGCCCGTTGACTAAGCTTCTCTCACGAGCAAAACATGATCATACCTTAGTACTCTTTGGGTGTTAATCACATAGCGATGTGAACTAGATTATTGACTCTAGTAAACCCTTGGGTGTTGGTCACATGACGATGTGAACTATGGGTGTTAATCACATACAGATGTGAATATTGGTGTTGAATCACATGATGATGTGAACTAGATTATTGACTCTAGTGCAAGTGGGAGACTGAAGGAAATACACCCTAGAGGCAATAATAAAGTTATTATTTATTTCCTTATATCATGATAAATGTTTATTATTAATGCTAGAATTGTATTAACCGGAAACATAATACATGTGTGAATACATAGACAAACATAGTGTAACTAGTATGCCTCTACTTGACTAGCTCGTTGAATCAAAGATGGTTAAGTTTCCTAGCCATAGACATGAGTTGTCATTTGATTAACGGGATCACATCATTAGGAGAATGATGTGATTGACTTGACCCATTCCGTTAGCCTAGCACTTGATCGTTTATTATGTTGCTATTGCTTTCTTCATGACTTATACATGTTCCTGTAACTATGAGATTATGCAACTCCGTTTACGGAGGAACACTTTGAGTGCTACCAAACGTCTAACGAATCTGGGTGATTATAAAGGAGTACTACAGGTGTCTCCAAAGGTACATGTTGGGTTGGCGTATTTCGAGATTAGGATTTGTCACTCCGATTGTCGGAGAGGTATCTCTGGGCCCTCTCGGTAATGCACATCACTATAAGCCTTGCAAGCAATGTAGCTAATGAGCTAGTTACGGAATGATGCATTACGTAACGAGTAAAGAGACTTGCCGGTAACGAGATTGAACTAGGTATTGGATACCGACGATCGAATCTCGGGTGAGTAACATACCGATGACAAAGGGAACAACATATGTTGTTATGCGGTTTGACCGATAAAGATCTTCGTAGAATATGTAGGAGCCAATATGAGCATCCAGGTTCCGCTATTGGTTATTGACCAAGAATAGTTCTAGGTCATGTCTACATAGTTCTCGAATCCGTAGGGTCCGCACGCTTAAGGTTTCGATGACAGTTATATTATGAGTTTATGAGTTTTGATGTACCGAAGGAGTTCGGAGTCCCAGATGAGACCGGGGACATGACGAGGAGTCTCGAAATGGTCGAGACGTAAAGATCGACATATTGGACGACTATATTCGGACTTCGGAAAGGTTCCGAGTGATTCGGGTATTTTTTTGGAGTACCGGAGAGTTACGGGAATTCGCCGGGGAGTATATGGGACTTATTGGGCCATACGGGAATAGAGGAGAGAGGCCAAAAGGAAGGAGGCCCGCGCCCACCCTCTGGTCCGAATTGGACAAGGGGGGCAGCCCACTTTTCCTTCTCCCTCTCCTCCTCTTTCCTTCTCCAACAAGGAAAGGAGGAGTCCTACTCCTCCTCTCTCCTTCTCCAACAAGGAAAGGAGGAGTCCTACTCCTAGTGGGAGTAGGACTCCCCCCTTGACGCGCCTCACCATAGGCCGGCCGCCTCCCCCCTTGCTCCTATATATATGGGGGCAGGGGGGCACCCCAGAAACAACAATTGATCCTTGAGATCTATTAGCCGTGTGCGGTGCCCCCCTCCACCATAGTCCTCCTTGATAATATTGTAGCGGTGCTTAGGCGAAGCCCTGCGACGGTAGAACATCAAGATTGTCACCACGCCGTCGTGCTGACGGAACTCTCCCTCGACACTCGGCTGGATCGGAGTTCGAGGGACGTCATCGAGCTGAACGTGTGCTAGAACTCGGAGGTGCCGTAGTTTCGGTGCTTGATCGGTCGGGCCATGAAGACGTACGACTACATCAACCGCGTTGTTCTAACGCTTCCGCTTACGGTCTACGAGGGTACGTGGACATTACTTTCCCCTCTCGTTGCTATGCATGACCATGATCTAGCGTGTGCGTAGGAATTTTTTTGAAATTACTACGTTCCCCAACAGGGTATGTAGATCATTTGCAACCGCCTGGGGAGGGCCTGCTAGGGGCGCGGCTGGAGATGCTCTAAGACGACTCCACTGTGAGATACAACTCATAGAGCCGATTACGACAACACTTGCCCACGTCAGAAAATGCTGCTACTCGCTTTCTTATTTCTTGCTCTAATTTCAACAACAATGGTTGCAAATGATGTTAGGCTATGACTACCATGCGGTTGGTTGTAATGATGGATTTATAATACTACTAATATATATATGCAGCGTGAGTAGACATTTTTTTAATAATGGTTGCAAATGATGTTAGGCTACTCCTACTACCAAGAGTGTTTTTTTAATATATTTTTTATTTCTAAAATAGCATTGGAGCCGGGACACACATTTCTGCCCGAGTTCCATAGTAAACCAAATACTATGTTATCGTGAAAAATGGGTTTCGCCAACACATAAGAGAGTTTATGTGCCTTTTATTTTTCACATGAGTTGCATTATTGTCGTGTTCCCGCTAGATATAATACTAGTATGAATTAATTGCGTTGTTCCTTGGACCACGATCGAAGAATAGTCTCATGACATCATAAATGAAGAATAATGTGGATGGGATGGACACACATTCACGGCGGCTGCTTGGTGCAGATACACCAACCACCAAGGCTCAACGGATCAACAATAAATGATGCAATAATCAACAATTGTTGTTAGTACTCCCTCCGTACTCGTGCATTTATGAAAGAATATGAGTACTTCTTTCCTCCTCTGTTTGGAGCGGCATTCGCTGTGACGGATGCAATAATCAACGCTCAACCACCAACGCTCACACTGCTCCTCATAATGTGTCCCTCTCTCAATATAAGATTATTTTTCAAGCTACGATCTTATATTGTGGGAGGGAGAAAGTAGTAAATTAGACTAGTAGCATAATTATAACTAGCTACTGGAACGAAGGAAGTAAGAATTTTTAAGGCTCTCCCGATGCAAGTTTCTTAGCATAGTTTCCTCCCCCGTTGCACATGTGTTTCGCTGGTCCCTCTTCGCCCAGCTGGTAGAAAATGTATCTGGCAAAGATCGTGGATAGAGGACCGCGTAACGTGGGGTATGTAGATCATTTGCAACCGCCTGGGGAGGGCCTACTAGGGGCGCGGCTGGAGATGCTCTAAGACGACTCCACTGTGAGATACAACTCATAGAGCCGACGACGACAACACTTGCCCACGTTAGAAAACGCTGCTACTCGCTTTCTTATTTCTTGTTCTAATTTCAACAACAATGGTTGCAAATGATGTTAGGCTATGACTACCATGCGGTTGGTTGTAATGATGGATTTATAATACTACTAATATATATATATATATGCAACGTGAGTAGACATTTTTTTAATAATGGTTGCAAATGATGTTAGGCTACTCCTACTACCAAGAGTGTTTTTTTAATATATTTTTTATTTCTAAAATAGCATTGGAGCCGGGACACACATTTCTGCCCGAGTTCCATAGTAAACCAAATACTACGTTATCGTGAAAAATGGGTTTCGCCAACACATAAGAGAGTTTATGTGCCTTTTATTTTCACATGAGTTGCATTATTATCGTGTTCCCGCTAGAAATAATACTAGTATGATTTAATTGCGTTGTTCCTTGGACCATGATCGAAGAATAGTCTCATGACATCATAAATGAAGAATAATGTGGATGGGATGGACACACATTCACGGCGGCTGCTTGGTGCAGATACACCAACCACCAAGGCTCAACGGATCAACAGTAAATGATGCAATAATCAACAATTGTTGTTAGTACTCCCTCCGTACTCGTGCATTTATGAAAGAATAGGAGTACTTCTTTCCTCCTCTGTTTGGAGCGGCATTCGCTGTGACGGATGCAATAATCAACGCTCAACCACCAACGCTCACACTGCTCCTCATAATGTGTCCCTCTCTCAATATAAGATTATTTTTTAAGCTACGATCTTATATTGTGGGACGGAGAAAGTAGTAAATTAGACTAGTAGCATAATTATAACTAGCTACTGGGATGAAGGAAGTAAGAATTTTTAAGGCTCTCCCGATGCAAGTTTCTTAGCATAGTTTCCTCCCCCGTTGCACATGTGTTTCGTTGGTACCTCTTCGCCCATCTACATACCCCATGTTACGCGCTCCTCTATCCACGATCTTCGCCAGATACATTTTCTACCAGGTGGCGTATAAACACCTATGACCAAAACTTCACAAAGGTCATGTTTGTTCGTTCTTGACGATCAACTATTGATCTTCTAGTTTTGGTAATAGGAAAGTCATAAAATAAGAAAATGTTGATGGTTCAATGGTCAAAAAAGGTCATTTCGAACATATTTCTTGTAGAGAAGAGTGGTCCCGTTGGAACGCACGGGCAATTTCCTAGTGAGAGAAAAATAAAGAGAGACACCACATCGAATGAGAGAATTATTTTCACTATGTAGGAAAATATGGTAATTAAGAGTTTTATCTTCAGAAACATGCAACCCCCCCTTCCCCGTCCCCGTGCTAGGAGGTACTGGCGGAGCTTGGCAAAAAAATAATGTGGGGGCTGTTTTCTTTTACTGTTACAATTGGAAAGAATCAGTGTATACAATCATGCATGGAAGGAACCAATGTCACATTATGCACTCAATGGCATGGACTAACACCCATTATGTCATATTGTTTTTAACACAACAACAGCCAAGCAGCAGTACATGCGTGCGTCGATGCGTGAACATGCGCTTAGAGCATCTCCAGCCGCGCCCCCAACAGGCCCCCTCAGGTGACTTTTTGGCGCGGCGTAAAAAACGCCCGATCGCGCCCGGAATTTAAAAGCGCCGGTTCGGCCCTTTTTTCCGCTCGGCGACGCATGCGAACCAGCGCGCTGGGGGCGCAGGGCTCGGCGCAAAGGAAAACACGGCTATACGCCGTCAGGTGAAAAGTCAAGATTTTCTTCCCCGACTCGCTTCCCACCCCCCGCGCTCTCGGCCGCCACTAGGTATATCCCGGCGCTGCCCCGCCGCCCTTCACCGGTAGATAGCCATCCCCCACCGGAAAAATAGCAGAGGTTCGCCGCGGCAGCCCCTCCGACACCAGCTGGGCATTTCCGGCCGCGGAGGGGCAGTTTAGCGGCGGGTGCACGCCCACCGCGCGCAAGGTGTTCGGCGATTTGCCTGCCTCGGCGATGGACTCGGATGACGAGGAAGTGCTCGCCGTGCTGCTGGAGGAGGAAGCCGAGACCGACGTCCAGGAAGAAGAGCATCTCACCACTCGAAAAAAGTGGTTTTCTTCATGAGCTGGTACAGGGGAAGAGCCTTCTCTCCCAGCCGACTGATGAAACAACTGATGGACGCCAAACAGCTAGTGAACTTTTGAACATCCAGCAGTCGGGTGGGTACTTCCATCCTCTCGATGGCCTTGATCTTCACAGGGTTGCACTCTATGCCGCGTTCTGAGACCAGGAATCCAAGAAGCTGGCCGGCTGGTACTCCGAAGACGCATTTCTCTGGGTTGAGCTTGATTTGAAATTAGCGCAAGTTCTTAAAGGTCTCCTTGAGGTCTTCTAGTAGCGTTCCACGCTTCTCCGTCTTCACCACCACATCGTCCACGTAAATATGGGCGTTTCTGCCGAGTTGCTTGAGGAGGCATTTCTGCATGCAACGTTGAAACATGGCGCCGGCATTCCTCAAGCTGAACGTCATGGTCAAGTAGCAGAAGGCTCCAAATGGTGTGATGAAAGTGGTCTTCAGTCTGTCGGCCGGGTTCAGCATGATCTGGTGATATCCTGAATATGCGTCCAAGAAACTCAATAGCTTGCATCCGGCTGTGGAGTCTATCACTTGGTCGATTCTTGGCAAAGCGAACGGGTCCTTGGGGCATGCTTTGTTGAGGCTGGTATAATCAATACACATACGCCACTGCTTGTTTTTCTTCAGCACAAGGACTGGTTTGGCCAGCCACTCCGGAAAGAAAACCTCCATGATGAAGCCGGCTGCTAGCAGCCGGGATATCTCTTCTCCAATGACTCTTCTCTTCTCTTCTGACAGGCGGCACAAGGGCTGCCTGACTGGCTTGGCATTAGACCGGACATGTAACTTGTGCTCGGCGGAATCCATCGGAACACCCGGCATATCTTTGGGGGACCATGCAAAGATGTCCCGATTCTCACGGAGGAAATCAGCGAGCTCGCCTTCCTATTTGCTGTCAAGGTTTGTACCTATGACAGCGTACCTCTCCGGGTGCTCCGGGTCCAAGGGTATCTTCTTTGTTTCTTTGGCCGGCTTGAACGAGCCCTCAGCTTCTGACTCCTTGGGATCGGGCGACATCTCCGGCCGCTTGCCTGCCATCGCCACGGCCCGGTCAAGGAGCCGCTTCTCAGCTGCGATCACGAGGGACTGTGCCAACCGACTGCTCTCAGCTGTGCAGGCGGATGACTTCTTGTAGTCACCGGCTATGGTCAGAATCCCCTTGGAACTCGACATCTTCATCTTGAGGTAGGCATAGTGGGGGACCGCCATGAACTTGGCCAGAGCAGGCCGGCCAAGTAGTGAATGGTATGGGCTCTCAAGGTCCACCACCTCAAACCAGACTGGCTCTCAGCGGAAGTGATCCTTGTCTCCAAAGAGGACGTCTATCTAGATCTTGCCGATTGATGAGCAGGAAAGGCCAGGAACTATGCCATGGAATACAGTCCGGCTGGACTAAAGCTGCCTTTGTTTGATTCCTAACTTCTCCATGGTATCTTTGTACAGGATGTTGATGCTGCTGCCGCCATCTATCAGAACTCGGGAGAAGCGAGCAGCTCGCCTATCCGTGGCAAAGGTGGCATCCAAAACCAGGGCATAGGAGCCGGGGTTGGGCATCACTTCCGGGTGGTCGGCTCTGCTCCAGCTGATGGGCTTCTCGGACCAATGCATGAACTCTGGGGTCTCTGATGCTACCGCATTCACTTCTTGTTGCTGCAGCTGCCTGCTGCGTCGGTCATCGGCCACGCTGGTGAACACGACATAGGCTCCGTGCTCTTCTGGATACTCGTCTTGTATGGCTCCGACTGGTTTGATCGCCGGCTCCTGGGGCGGAGGAGGAGGCGGCTGCCTAGCAGGCGGGGGAGGCAAGAGGCCGTCTTCCTTGGCGATCCTGGTGAGCCAATGGCACTTCCGAGTAGTGTGGTTGGACGGTTTCACACCACTATGGAATTTGCAAGGTGCATCCAGAGTCTGCTCATATGAGAAAGCCGGCAGCCAATTGGGCTTGCCGCCCTTCTGGCGCTTGGACGGAGGCTGCCCTTCCGGCTGCTGGTCTACGACTGTCGCCACCTGCCGGCTTGCGGAAGCCGGCTGCATGGCCTTGCACTTGTTGTCGCTTGGTTGCTGGCGCCGACTGGTGTCGCCAGTCGGGGTTCGAGGAGCCTGAGGGGCCACTTTGCCAGACGCATCAACTTGGATCTCTGCCTTCATGGAGGAGTCGGCCGTGGCGTATTTGTCTGCTATGATCAGCAGCTCGTCGAGGGTCGCCGGCTCGTCGCAGAGGAGTCAGTGCTTAAGGAGGGTGCTTTCTCGGCACCCGGCGGTGAAGTACTCGATGGCCTGCACCTCGTGCACACCTTTGCAAGAGTTGCGGAGCTCGGCCCAGCGCGTGAGGTAGTCGCGAGTCGACTCGTTGGGGCCTTGTACGCACAAGGAGAGCTGGCGGGGCTTGGGCGGCCGCTTATACGTGCAGGTGAGGTTGCGGATGAAGGCTTCGGTGAAGTCAACCCAGCTGTTGATGCTACGGGGTTTCAGACTGTTCAGCCACGTCCGGGCCGTGCCCTGGAGCATGAGTGGAACGTACTTCACAGCAACGCGCTTGTTGCCATTTGCTATGCCGACGGCCGTGGAGTAGTCGACCAGCCAGTCCTCCGGCTTCACGGAGCCGGTGTATTTGGGCGTGTCTCTTGGGAGCGTGAACCCTTTGGGGAAGGGCTCCTCTCCAATGCGGGGGCCGAAACATGGCAGACCCAACTCATCATCTTCTTCTAGCGCCAGGGATCGATGGAGACGATCGATCCGGTGGCGGGCATCATTCTCTCTGACTCCCTCTCGGTGGCCAATGCGGTTGCCGAGTGTCGGGTGCTCAACAGGCGGTGGGGAGACGCGCCTTTCCCTGCGAGGGGGAGGAGGCGGACAGTCACCCCGTTGTTCCACAGCTCTTGGGTGGCCGTCTTGGTCGCGCTCTATGGTGATGCGAGTCCGACTGCGGCTGGCAGCCGGCTCCTTGTCTCTTCTTCCGCGGATGCGACCAGTCGGCGTCCGAGATGTCGCGCCTTGATCTCGGCAGGGAGGCGGATTGTCGTTTTGCCGGTGTGACGCCTCAGTGCGGCAGCCGGCCTCGTGCTGCTCGGTAGCCGCGTCGAGGAGCCGCTGGACGCGCTCCGCCATCTGGCGACGTTCTTCGCCCTCGAATTTGTCCAGCTCTTCTGCTGCTGCCTGGACGGCTCGGATGTTTTCCGCAGGCGTGGCGTAGATGGGGCGATCTGCCCCGAACAGGTTGGCGATGGCCACGCGTGCTGCTGGACCGTGCCAAGGCGGCTGAGCCCAGCTGGATCCGGCGTGCCACCCACAGCGCGGTCCATCTCGCGCTGATAGGCTTCCGACAGGCGTCTCATGCTGGCTAGCCTCTTGGCACCCTCGACGAGCTGGATGCGGCGTACTTCCAACATCTCGACGTTGGTGTCTTCTAGGATGGGCGCCGTCAGGTCTTGTAGCGCCGCGTCGAGCGGGTCGCGAGCACCTCCGCCGGAGTGCTCGCCGTGACCGATGACAAGCACCTCCGTGACGGTGCTTCTGCCGCTCTCCACGCGAGGGAGCGGCTCGTCGTAGACCACCACGTTGGTGGGGAACGCGTCAAGCGACACAGTGTCGGAGTCGACCAACATCGGGTCGGTGGAGCCTACAGACTCCAGGTCTACAGCTGGCTCGTTGGTGACGTGGAGTTGATCGAGGAGGCCCGCGAGGTGGCTCTCGGGGCCGTCTGTGCCCGCGTCGGACGTGGGCTCACCGGAGAGGTGGACCTCGCCAATGAGATCAGTGAGACAACTTGCCGCACAGGCGACTTCCGTGCCATGCAGCGCGTCGGCGCAGACCTCGTCTGGTGTGCCGGGCTGGCTGCGCTCGCCAGGGAGGAAAAGGGTTCCCATCCAGAATAGGTCTACGGACGACGGTGCACCTCGCCCCACGGTGGGCGCCAAATGTCGGGGGTTGGGTGCGACATATGCCAATAGATGGCTTATCATGGTGGGAGCGAGTAGAACGTCGCCGGTGCCCGGAAGCGGGATGAGGCATAGACACGAACCCCAGCGTACTTTACCCAGGTTCGGGGCTCTCCTAGGAGATAACACCCCTAGTCCTGCTCTACGAGGTCTCCGCATGATCACTAAGGCACAATTGAGTACAAGGGTGCTCCTTGAGCTGTATGCTAGAGGTAGGAGAAGGCAAGGCTAGCTCTCTCCTTCCTCTAGGGGCTGGTCTAGTTCTAACAGGTTGGGAACCCTTTGCGTGGGTGCCCTGGGGGGTTTATATAAGCCTACCCCCAGGGGTACAATGGTAATCCGGCCGGGCGAAGGGCCCAGTCGTCAGTCTCTTCGGCCGCCGGCTTCTCCGTCGACTGCTGGGGCCCGCCGCCTGGTGGGCCCCGCCGACTGGTTGGGTACGGGCCGAAAGGTTGTCCCCTCCGCTCTCGGGTCTTGTCGGCTGTTGCCGTGTCTCTAATGACGCACGCTTGGTCAGGGGGTCGTGGCTACAGCTCCGCCGCCTGGCGGACGATTAGTGTAGCCACTCCGTGTCTCGTCTGGTTAATGGCGCGTGGGTCCCGAGGAAGGGGTGGGCCGACTGTTAAGGGCCGACCTCCATCGGGTCCGACTGGTGGGGCTCTTGCCGTCTCCGGGCTCTCGCTGACTGGTGGGGCCCGTCGTCCTTGGGCCGTACCGACAGGCCGTCGTGGGAGCAGGACTCCGCCTGCTCGTGATGATGTCAGGGATGGCGTGGCAACAGTACCGCGCCGGACGGAGATCTCCGCCGGTACGGTGCACTGTGGGCACGCCTGCCGCTGGAAAAAGGGGGGATGGGCTATACTGTAGCCATTCCCTATCCCGTCCCCCATGATGAGGGCACGGGCTTCACTGGTGCGGCGGGCCGACTCCTCGGGGTCGGCTTCTCTAGAAGCCACCAGATAGGAGTCGGCTTGTCTTGGCCTTGCCTCCCGGACCCGGCCGTTTATGGGCAGCCGGCCATTCCTCCAGCCGGCCTCCAGAAGGCGGCTCTTCATCTTGGCGTCTTGAGGGGCTCAGTCAGCCCCAATGTCTTGAAAGGTTCTGGGCTTCGGGTTAGCCTACCCGTGGCCCATTACTCCGACAGGCTATGCCGGGGGCTGCTGTCTGGGCTGCTAAACACCACCAATGGCACCCTCGAAGTACCAGCCGGGGGCTGGCCACCCGCCGAGACCTTGGCCCTCTTCACTCCCTGGGCCAGCGTCTCCACGTCCCTGCAAGGATTACGACAAGTCAAGACAAGCAACACAGAGTGAGGAGGCAGAGATAACGAAAAGGAACCAGATGCTTACTCGTCGTCCGCCTCCTCCTCTACCGTCTTCCTCTTCCTCCTCGGGCTGAGGGATCCATAATCGAAGGTGACCTCCGTGTCAACATCCGCCGGAGGAGGGGAAGGAGGCGGTGTCTGGGCACGCTTGGATGAAGAAGGGGCGGCTGTCTTCTTCTTCACCGCGACCTTCGCCGGCTTCTTCGCTGCCGCGGCCCTCGTGTGAGGCCGGGACCCCTCCAAGGTCAGCTGCGGCTGCGCAGCCCTGCCTGGCCGGACCGGCTCGCCAGAACTGGCCCGCCGCAAGACTCGCCCTCTCCCCATAGCCGGCGTCGGGCCTGCGGTCTCGGCCTCCTCTTCCGACGACTCGCCGGTCACATCTTCTACCAGAGGAGCCTCGGTGCCGGCGCTGCTGGCTCCCCCGGCGGCCACCGCCCACCGGGCGAGCTCCTCCTCCTCCGCAGCCGTCGCAGCCTTGTCCTCCACACCACCGGCGCTGCCGGCTTCTTCGGCAAGCTGTGCCTCCCTCGCCCTGGTGGCGATGTAGTCCAACTCCGCCTGGGTGGTGTCCTGGACAAGCAGCCGCTCGGCGTCGGTGTTGACTTACCCCTCGTGCAGGGTGTCAAAGAACTGCTGCACCTCGACGTCATTCGGCTCTTTCCAGCTCGGGTCGGGGCCGTGCGCATTGCAGTCCGGCATCATGGCAATGATATCGGACCGGCGCGAGTTATTGCACAACGGGACCACCCCCATTGGTAGCTTGAACAAAGGCCCCTTTAGGACCTTGCCGGCCTTCGCGGCGGCCCTCGCGACCTTGCCGGTCCGCTCGACCTCGCCGTCGCGGCCCATGTCAAGCTGGAAGAGCCGCTGGAAGAAATGGGCGTGCCCCATCACTGTGAAGTTGTGGTCGAGGCCGGGACGAAGCCACATGATGTCGGCGGGGTTCGTGAAGAGCCAGGATGGCGTCCCCTTGTTATGCAGTGGACCGATCCGGCGGCGGATGAAGTCCGCCCCGATCATCTCAAGGGTGAGGCCGGCCTCGGTGAGCCGGAGGATCCTGGTGGTGGCGACCGTGAGCTTCTCGTCGTCAGCATCAACGTCGCTCCAATCGCTTCTGCGGACTGGCGGCGCCCGGCAAACTTCACAGAATGCCGGCGGGCCCTCCTCCTCGATCCAGCACCACTGGCCCCGCCATTCCTCTCACCTCTCCTTCATGGCACCCTCCGGGTACGCTCCCTTGGATTTTGAGACCCAGGCAATGCAACCGGAGATGGCGCCCCCTGGTTGGATCCGAGGGGAGAAGTAATGGCGGAAAAGCGCCGTGTTGGGGTGCACCCCGGCGAAGCCTTCGCAGAGATGCGCGAAAAGGGCCATGCACGCCACCGCGTTCGGTGTAAAATCTAGGAGGCGGAAGCCAAAGGTATGCATAACGCCGCTGAAGAAATAGGAGAAGGGAGGACAGAGCCCACAATAAAAATAATCAACAAAGAAGGGGTACCGATTTGGGGCAGCCTCGGCGCAGTCGGCAGGAATGACGCGCGTGGCTGGATGCCCGAATCCCCGGTCTTCACTCCCCACAGGGGCCTGAAGTAGTCCCGAATCTCAAACACATCGACCGTCGAGGGGAAGAAGGCGGACTGCGTCCGCTGCACCGCCAGCGCACTCTCCGGCGGCTTCGCGGCTCAGCGTCCTTGACCACTCCCTTGCCCTTGGTGGATTTTGGTGCCATGGCGGCTGGGGTAGGAGGGCAGGACAGAGGGCGGCGGAAGTGCAATGGCGGCGAGCAGGAACGAAGCTTGGGGAAGAAGCGGAAGCCGGGAGGGGGTTTCTGAGATTGGGGTTGTCGCGAGGTAAAAGGAACAGTCGCCGCGGTTATCCCTTTATGGGGAAGCCGCGGGCGCTATATTCTTGTGATGTGGCGCATGCGTGTGAAACCACCCGCATGCCGCCCGTCACGCACACCCCTCCGCCGCGCCACGCTGGTCGTGGGTAGCGGGCGCGAAAAGTCTTACCACGGTAAAACCGCCCGCCTGCCAGCGCACCGTTTTGGGCCTGGCCCAACAACGTGTCGGCGCTTGTGTGGCCCAGGCCGGGGCTCTGTCGATGTACAAAAAGAGGGCGCGCTTTTGTACCTTTACTGTGCAGGCGGTCGAGCCGCGCCCGACCACCAAGCGAGCAGGGGAGGTGAGCCAAGGTAAGGCCGAAGCCCAAGACAATCAAGGTAACGCCAAGGTCAAGACCACAAAGAGCAGAGGGATGAAGCAGGTTCCCCCGGCAAGACCCTTGCCGGGCGGCCTCAGCGGCCCTGACAAGACCCTTGTCGGGACAGCTCGCCCCACACTAACAGAGCGAGCCACCCTTGAGCCTACGATCCCCAACACCATCATCCACGTGGGGCCAGGGCTCGGGAGGCACCTCCGTAGTGGCATGCAGATCTTTGTGAAGACATATTCAAGATCAGATGAGGATTAGAAGACGACGATCCTCGGCAAGATGCCGAGGAAGGCCACCAGACCCCCGGCAAGGCTCTTGCAGGGGCGACAACTTGTCTGGCGAGACCCTTGCCGAGCCACCGGCAAGGCCCTCACCAGGGCGCCAGGCGGGGCCACCGCCAGCCCACGCCAACCAAGCTTCCACCGCCCGTTCACCTGCAGCTGCCAGCCCAACCATCTGGGCGGGCACCTGCGTGGCAACATGCAGCTCCCAGGCCAACTCGTCAAGCGCCTACATGGCGGCATGTAGATCTTCATGAAGACTCCACCACCGCGCCACCTCGGCTGCACATGCGCCTACATGGCCTGCACACATCGCTGGCGGCGCGTGTCGAAACAAGGAGGGCGGCTGACGACGGGATGAGCCTCACCCCGTCCCCAATAAAGCAAGGGACACCTAAGCTCGCATTAAATGCGTCTTGTCCTGTGTCTGACGATAAGCTCGGGCCTTTCACGCCTTTCCACCTCCTATGTGCCCTTTGTGGCAGCCCTTTCGACTATAAAGGAGGCCCATGGCATATTGGAGAAAGATTCGGCTCTTTCGAACCACGCGCTGACCACAGCTAGTTCTAGATCTGAAGAACTCTCAGAAATACGCCCACCAAAGCAGGACTAGGGTTTTACGCATCCTCGCGGCCCGAACCTTGGTAAACGATCTTGGTGCTGTCTACTAGCCCTGCTCTCCTTGCAACCCTGCGCCCCGGCAACCGTAGTAGGGATTCTTGTGATCCCATAGGTGTCATTCCACACCGACAAGAGGACGTCTAACTTGTTTTTGCAGGGCCTGTTGTGATGTGATATGGTCAAGACATGCTGCTAAATTTTATTGTATGAGATGATCATGTTTTGTAATAGAGTTATCAGCAACTGGCAGGAGCTATATGGTTGTCGCTTTATTGTATGAAATGCAATCGCCATGTAATTGCTTTACTTTATCACTAAGCGGTAGCGATAGTCGTAGAATCAATAGTTGGCGAGACGACAACGATGCTACAATGGAGATCAAGGTGTCACACCAGTGACGATGGTGATCATGACGGTGTTTTGGAGACACAAAACGATGATGGCCATATCATATCACTTATATTGATTGCATGTGATGCTTATCCACTACAAAAAAAGACACATCCGTGACATTTTGGGCCGAACGAATTTTTTTTCTGTCATACATATGACACTTCTATGACGATAATTGTGACAAAACCGGTATCATCATAGATGTGGTGGGCTCCTACTTCTATGACAAAAATCATGACAGAAAATGGGCTTTTCGTCTTGGGCGGGCGGAGGCGCAGCTGCATGACATTCTTTGGGCCGTCCATGGCGGAAAAAACCATGGTAGAAGCGAGGAGAGGAAAATTTGGGAGTTGCCGATTACGGTGGGAGGTCGAGGCGGAAGCGTCTGCGTTTCTCGTCGTCGTCGCATGTGTGCGGCGTTAGCTCTAAGCGAAGCCGAGCAAGGCGTTGGGCTCTAACGAACCCGGCGATTGCAGCTGCGAGCTCTACGTTCACGAACCCGGCGATCGATCGATGGCTGTTAAGCGAACCCGATGGGCGATTCCTTCACTACTGCTGCTAGTGGCGTTGCGGGTGGGGGGGGGTTGGATGAGCGATTGGCGGTGGCGTTGCCTCTGGATGAACGAGGAACCCGTGGTGTGGAGGGCTGGATGAACACTAGGCGGTGGAGGGTGGCCATGGAGGGTGGTTGAGCAGGACCCGTGGTGTGGAGGCTGGATGAACAATAGGCGATGGAGGGTGCCCGTGGAGGGGTGGTTGAGCAGTGGCGGTGGAGTAGCGGCGATGCGAGGCTGGATGAGCAGGAGCCCGTTGAGGTAGTCTGGATTAGGGGGTGTCCGGATGGCGGACTCTGGACTATGAAGATACAAGATTGAAGACCGTCCGTGTCCGGATGAGACTTTCCTTGGCGTGGAAGGCAAGCTTGCGTCTGAGATATGTAGATCTCCTCCCATTGTAACCCGACTCTGTGTAACCCTAGCCCTCTCGGTGTCTATATAAACGGAGGTTTTAGTCCGTGGGGCGAACAACTATCATGCCATAGGCTAGCTTCTAGGGTTTAGCCTCTCTGATCTCGTGGTAGATCTACTCTTGTACTACCCATATCATCAATATTAATCAAGCGAGGGTAGGGTTTTACCTCCATCGAGAGGCCCGAACACAGGTAAAAACATCGTGTCCCTTGTCTCCTGTTACCATCCGCCTAGGCGCGAGTTCAGGACCCCCTACCGAGATCCGCGGTTTTGATACCGACATTGGTGCTTTCATTGAGAGTTCCTCGTATGCGTCATCTTTAGGCCCGATGGCTCCTCGATCATCAACAACGATGCGGTCCGGGTGAGACTTTTTCCCGGACAGATCTTCGTGTTGGCGGCTTTGCTGCTGCGGGCAATTAAGCAGCCATCTGGAGCAGATCGAAAGCTTCGCCCTGGCCATCAAGTCAGATTTGGAATTTTAAACTACACGGCTGACATCTGCGGAGACTTGATCTTCAACGGATCTGAGCCACAACCGTGTGAGCCGCCTTATTCGATGGGCATGATCTAGCTCTGCCGCGAGCGATTGCCACAGGAGGCCGCACCGTGCCGCTCCGACCCTTAGATCGGGCCGATTGCATAACCTAGGGCGGGTGGCTGGACACTGCCTCGGGGCTGCAATCTCTACATCGTCGAGCGAACACCAGCCTTGTCCTCTGCGAAGCCCGTGACTCCAAAGTGCGAACTCCTCTCCGGACTCCGAAACTTCGCGCCCCCCTTAATCGAATCCGATTGGCGCCCGATCATGGAGTTCACCGCCGCGGACATCTTTCGGCACTTTCGCCCTTTGGTGACATTCTGAATTCATTAAAATCTCTCTCTTTATCGAGGGAGCCTGGCGGACTATGGTCGACAAGGTTGGGATGCACGAACGACGAAGAAATTCAAAGCCCACCACCACCCACTTCATAGCCCTGCCGATGATTTAACCGACATGCTCGACTTCGACTCCGAAGACATCGGCGGTATGGACGGCGATGTAGAGGCGAACAGGAACCTCGCCTATAGGGCCTTTGGACAACCACCGCATCTCACGATGTATACATGGTGGACACACCTAAAAAGCAACGACGAGGAACAAAGGGGCGCGAGGATCGTTCCCTCGGCAGTCTAAGCGGGGCGTAAGCGCGCTCAAACCCACCTCGGCAGACACATCAGCCATACAGACCCAGCCATAGAGCGGGGTGAACCGGCGGACGGCGAACATGCCATCGAGCAACCCGTCCGAACAGGGCAACTTGGATAAACAACCCGTCCCGGCGAAGATAACAGTCCGGTCGACCTCACGCCGGACAAGCTACGGGCGAAGAACCTCCACAAAGGTTAAATCGCCCTTTGCGTAGCTGAAAAAGCAAGTGGAAGCTCAAAACAGCGAAAGATGCACTCAGAACTAGATGGAGCAAAGTACTCAACACATGAGACAAATCGGTGGCGATGCATACACAAAGAGCTATCCGAAGCGAAAATTACTGCTGGAATTTGATGAGGAGGCCTTAGAGCCCATAATCAAAAAAAAAAGGAAGCCACCGGTCGGGTGAACAACCCCATAGCCAACATAGGCGGAAAAGGGTGCCGCACACAAGCGACACGCGATCCGCTGAGATTTGCATCAAAAGATGGCCCAGCTAGATCTATCTACGGGCCAAGAAAGCAAGCTCTAGTAAGCAATGCAACACATCAAGTATCCGAACATCACGGTACACACAAATATAGGGGTGCGCACACCCCTATGTTTCACCGATGAGGTGCTGGATCATGAATTTCAGCGAGATTCAAGCCCGTAAACATAGAGGCATCTGACGGAACAACAGACCACAGATGCGGATTGAGGATTACATCCTCCACATACACATGGCTAGAGGAGATGATCTCACGCCATAAAATACTTACCCTCAAGCTCAAAGGCCAGCCCGGCATTGGCTTAAAGCCTTCCGAAAACACCATTGGAAGTTGGGAAGAGCTCGAGGATGCTTTTGGGCAAATTTTCAAGGGACCTATGTCCTACCTCCGGATCTGAGACGATTTAAGTCATATAACTCAACAACCGGAGAGTCAGCCGAAAACTCTGGAACATATTTCTTACTAAAAGAACCAGGATAGTCATTGTCCGGACGCTTGAAGCCTTAGCAGCTTTCAAACACAGCGTTAAGAGGCGAATGGCTCGCCAAACACCTCGGCCAGAAAAGCCAAGAACAATGGCGCATTAACAAGCCTCATGACCGCTTTTGCGCGGGAGAGAATAGCTGGTTGGCAAGATGCAGTACCAGCGACCCAAGTACATCCGAAGTTAGGGATGGAAGCGGAAACATGACGCAGCAAGGACCAGCGCGGATCAAGGAAGCAGACGAAAACCACGACGGTCAACGCGGATTCAAAAGCTCTCGGCGAGAATCGAAAAAAGCTGCCCCTCAAGGATAACGAGACGAGCTATCTAAACTAAACAAAATCTTGGACAAGATATGTCAAATCCACATTACTCCGGAAGCACGCAAACCATACCCACAGAGATTGTTGGGTCTTCAAGCAATCGGCAAACTCAACGCCCGAACACAAGGGGCTCGACACACCAGCGAGGATGATGGCGAACCCCAAGCGAGCACGGAAAACAAAAGAATTTCCCACAAGAAGTCAAAACAGTAAACTCACTTCCGCGTGACAAAAGGGAAAAACAGGGTGGCGCCTATAGAATCTGGCGCCATACGGCCTATCGAGAGGAGTCCCGCCGATGGTTGTTAAAACCAATCACCTTGACCATCGGATTACTCTAGAAGTATCCGGGCAGGCTGGACTGCCTTGATATTAGATCCGATAATTGATGGACTCCAATTTACACAAGTCCTAATGGGCGGCGGCATGATCTAAACCTGCTATATCAGGACACAATCCATAAAATGGGGATAGACCCAACAAAAATTAAGCCATAGCAACACTTCCTTTCAAGGGGTATCGCCAGGCCCAGATGCCCATTCTATGGGCTCTCTCACTGCTAGAAGTTATGTTCGGCTCCCAGATAACTTCCGCGTAAAAGCTAACCTTCCACATCGCCCCATTCACAAGTAGCTATCAAGCACTCACAGGGGCCTGAAGCTTCGCCGCTTTAGCGCAATACCACATTATGCATCTCTTATACTTAAAATGCCGGTCCGTGAGGCATCATCTCATTAAAGGGAAATTTCGAGTGTTCCTCGGCGCGGAAGATTGTGCGGCTGCCTTGACAGCCACACACTAAACAGCTTCACTGATCAAAACACCTAAACAGGTCGTTAAGACCCGGACATAGCTAGACGAGTCCGGTGTAAACATACTAAGGCTTACTAGCCGCATACCCCGTACAAGGGCTCCAGCATGTACAACAAGAGATGATAAAGCTCAATTTTATTCATTTTTGAATTATACTTTGTTTATTTAATATAGCATTATTTTTACATACGATCTTTTCAACTAAGTTCCTCTCTTTTACAGATGAACACCGTGCTACACCGTCGAGATCGGCTGCATGAGAACACGGTAGCGAGATGTGCGATGAGGGACCTGTTCAAGGATTCTTTTTAGATTAAGACCCTCGTAAACCTTTTTACTGTCTCTTGTTGATACACATCCCCGGTTTCGTGATATAACGAGGAGGAGGCTGGCGTCTTGGCATGTGGCCACGTCGGAATTTTGCGGTACTGGACACGAGGGCTCATTACCAAGGGCGTTGTTCAGCCCGTTTTCATAAAGACCGAATACCTTAGGGAGTGTCCGGTGTCGCGAGTTTGGCCTTGTATGCTTAACCTCCGAATCATGTCTTTGGTCAAATGTTGGGTTTGCCGGCTCCTGTGTTTGCTGCCTTACGTTTACGCTCTATCGGCTAAAGCGGCACCGGAGAACTCTGCGATTGTGCCCGGTTATTGAAAGCGAGCACCTCGATGAAAGCAGCCTTGACTGTCATGATATAGCGTGAGACTGGTCAACCACTCGATGACCCGCCGGAATCTTTAGGATTCCTCCACATTAACGAAGGGTCGTTTCCGACCGAACACACAGCGCCCGAATTCGGGTGGTAGCGGTGCCCCTAGGGCTATAGTAGCCCCCTTTGTCAAACTCCTATGGCTAAGTGAAAGTGATAAAGCATTATAGTCCGGTTTCCTAGTTAGCTGCGCTATCACCTCCTTTATAGGACCAAGGCGTTGGATCAAGTGTGAAAATCATATACGCAAACACCCCGCATTATATCGTGAGGGCTGAAACCGACATTGCCATCTTTCAGGTTATATACATATACATTAACGGCCGCACATGAGGTATTTTAATTCTTGAAGGCACAAGTATAAAAAGCTTTTATATTCACTCGAAACATTGTTTTACAATAATACATGTTATTCGAACATAATATCCTTCGAGCATTGCGTCTCTATTAAACGAGCACCCTGCAGAACTTCCTGAAAATAGTGCTCGGCAGGTACTCGGCTCTCGCCCGAATCTTGGGATGCAACAACGGTGGCCTTCATCTCCGCCCAGTATGTCTTGACACGGGCAAGAGCCATCCGCGCACCCTCTATGCATGCTGACCTCTTCATTGCATTGATATGCGGCACCGCACCAAGGAACTGCTGCACCAAGCTAAAATAACTCTTCGGCTCGGGCCTTTCCGGCCAAGATGACTCACGACATACTTCATGGCGAGTCCGGATAACCTATTCAGCTCCGCCGTGGCCAAGCGATCGGTTAATGGAAGTGGGCGCTCTGGATTGTGGAACTGCGACCAAAAAGCTTTTCCCTTCGTGATCCTTTTGATCGCGGAAGTGTTGACGCGTTAGCGGCACTCGCCGCCAAGTCGGATAAGGTCCGCCGCACTTCACAGCGGTCCAGCGGAGCATATTTAGGATCCCGAACTTCATCCGCAGCATAAAGGGCTTGCCGACGCGATATCTCGGCCTGGCGTAGCTCCTCCTTCATAGCTCTCATCAAGAGCGAGCATCCTTAGCCTCGGTAGTGGCCTTCTTGAGTTCTTCTGTCCGCCCGATCTTCTTTTTCAAAGAAGCTTGCGGCGATCGGCAGCATCCTTCAATTTCACAGCCATTTCCTTCTTGCTTGGCGATGAGCAGCCTGTTCGGCTTTCAGCTCTTGACCACCTTTAAAGGCAGCCGCATCACTTTTCTGGCCTGCTCCTTGGCTCGGGCGAGTTCCGCCCGAAGGTTCTCCACGGCAGCGGCACCATCGCATCAAGCATACAGGTTGTAAATGCGAGCATCAAACCCCTTACCGGTGTGCGGGAGAAATTACATACCTTGTGACTTGTCAAGCGCTTGTTGACAAAGCGCGATGTCGACATCTGCCACGTCAAGTTGCCGCTTTAGCTCGGCAAATTCATCGATCCGGCTAGCCACGGACGCCGCCACCTACATAGGAAGCGACATATCATACACAGGATTATGATCCTCGGCGCGTCATTTTGACAATGCACCGAGTCTCGGGGCTACTATCTATCTGGCGCATCTTTTATATGCGGAACTGTCAAAAGGTACATCATTTCGCGTACCTCAAAACACTGTAAGTAAACTCGACAACCAGTACAACCCGCTCTCCGCGGATGAAATCCTTTCAATCACCGTACCCATTAACGCGATGTTCTTACGAGATAGGCGCTGCTTGGAGCAGATCCTTCAGCTCCTCGACCAGCGCCGGGGACGGTGCGGACTCGTCCGATGGCCTTTTTGAAGGCGGACACGGAGAAGGCTTTGGGGGCCATCGACTGCCTTCCGGCCCAGCCGGATTCGGAGAAACCCTCCGTGACGACACCTCATGGTCGCCCACCTCGCACGGCGGTACGGCAGGGGGAGGCGTTCCGCTCTCCATCATCTCCGGTCGAAGATCCCCGGAAGATGAGCTCTGCTGAGAAGGGCTGAGATCTGAACTACAAGGTAGAAATTCGGTTATCTTCCTTAGAAATAGAACAGGGATGTCTCTTATTTTAAAACTCCCCTCTCTACTTACGGCTCGCTGGAGGGCTGATCCCCTTGGGGGCATAGTGCGGTCGAGGCATCTCCCGACGCAGGACCCTCTGACAAAGATTTCTTCCCCCGCTTTGAGACCATGGTCTCCGGGTCTTCAGAGGCGGTCCTCTTCTTCCCATGGATGGAGGATTCTCGATTCCTCCTTTCCTAACAACCTCCTTGAGGCGGTAGCTTCCTGTTCCCCCTTCGCCTTCTTCCAAAGGCGCAACCTCCAACATCCTGGTTAACAGGGATCCAGCGTGGTCTCGGGGAGGGCGGACACCTGATTAGCTTTGCTTTCTCTATCCACTCCTGTTTAAGGGACAACTCTTTTAAGGGCAATTTTATGATAAATATCACGGATGGCGTGTCCGAGGTGCAGGACTACTTACTTGAGTGTCCGAGGCGATTGCAGCTCAGACCTGCGTCCTCGGTCGAGTCGGACACATTGCTTGTGATCCGAAGAACAATTTGTACATCTCCATGGGCGTCGCGCCCGTAAAATGTTGGAGAGCTCGTGGTCCCTCGGTTAAACTCCCAGGCGGAGGCGGCGTTTGCGAGGAGCAAGGTGCGGCGAATCAACATGACCTGCGTCACATGACCAGATTGATGTCTCTCTCTAGGAGATCTCGAATGCGGCCACTGCAACAAGGCACGTCCTTGGGCGGCCCCAGTTAAACCCTTTATTGACCCATGGCGCTAGCTGTGGTGGGGACCCGAGAGAAAGGCAGGTGGCGCCACCCACTTGGTGCCCCTAGGGCTGTGATATAAATGTTGGGGGCGTGGTAATTTCAAAAAATTTCCTCGCTGCGCAAGATCATGGTGATGGCATAGCGAGAGGGAGAGTGTGTCCACGTACCCTCGTAGACCAAAAGCGGCAGCGTTATGACAACGCGGTTGATGTGATAAATGCGTCTTCACGATCCGACCGATCCAAGTACCGAGCGTCGGCACCTCGTGTTACGCACACGTTCAGCTCGATGGCGATCCGGACTCGATCCAGCGGGGTGTCGAGGATGAGTTCCGTCGGCCTGCACGGCATGGTGGCGATGATGATGCTCTACGGCGCGAGGCCGCCTAAACTCAGCGACGATATGACCGAGGTGGAATATGGTGGAGGGGCACCGCACAGCTGAAGAGCGATCCGTAGATCAACTTGTGTGTTCTGGGTGCCCCTGCCCCGTATATAAAGGAGCAAGGGGGGGTGCGGCCGACCCTAGGAGGCGGCGAGGAGTCCTACTCCCACGGGAGTAGGACTCCCCCCCTAGTTGGATTATGACTTGGGGGAGGGAAAGAGGAAGAGCGCCTCCCTCTCCTTGTCCTATTCGGACTAGGGGGGAGGCGGCGCTACCTGGCCGGCCCTCCTCTTCTCCCTCATGGCCCACTGGCCCATTAACCCCGGGAGGTTCAGTAACCCCGGTGTTCGGTAAAATCGATTTCACCGGAACTATTCGAAGTCAAACATGGGCTTCAATATATCAATCTTTATGTCTCGACCATTTCGAGACTCCTTGTCATGTCCGTGATCACATCCGGGACTCCAAACAAACTTCGGTACATCAATACTCATAAAATTGTCATCGTAACATTAAGCGTGCAGACCCTACGGGTTCGAGAACTATGTAGACATGACCTAGAACTATTCTCGGTCAATAACCAATAGTGGAACCTGGATGTTCATATTGGTTCCTACATTTTCTCTGAAGATCTTTATCGGTCAAACCGCATAACAACATCGTTGTTCCCTTTGTCATCGGTATGTTACTTACCGAGATTCGATCGTCGGTATCAATACCTAGTTCAATCTCGTTACCCGGCAAATCTCTTTACTCGTTACGTAATACATCATTTCATAACTAACTCATTAGTTACAATGCTTGCAAGGCTTAGGTGATGAGTATTACCGAGAAGGCCGAAGATACCTCTCCAGACAATCGGATGACAAAACCTAATCTCGAATTATGCCAACTCAACATATACTTTTGGAGACACCTGTAGAGTACCTTTATAATCACCCGATTCGTTGTGACGTTTGGTAGCACACAAAAGTGTTCCTCACGATAAGCAGGGAGTTGCATAATCTCATAGTTGCAGGAACTTTGTATAAGTCATGAAGAAAGCAATAGCAACATACTAAACGATTGAGTGCTAAGCTAACGGAATGGGTCAAGTCAATCAGATCATTCAACTAATGATGTGATCCCGTTAATCAAATAACAACTCTTTTGTCTATGGTTAGGAAACATAACCATCTTTGATTAACAAGCTAGTCAAGTAGAGGCATACTAGTGACACTCTATTTGTCTATATATTCACACATGTATTATGTTTCCGGTTAATACAATTCTAGCATGAATAATAAACATTTATCATGATATAAGGAAATAAATAATAACTTTATTATTGCCTCTGGGGCATATTTCCTTCAATAAAACCACTCTCGTTGCCATAAGCTGAAATCCTCTTGAAAAGAGCCCTCAGGCCATGGAGCGTCAGCATTCTTGCTTATAACAGCGCCTCCGCACTCCGCGTGCTGCCCCTCGATCATCTTCGGCTCTACTTTGAAGGTCTTAAGCCACAATCCGAAGTGAGGAGTAATCACGGAGGAAGGCTTACGCCTGACGATGAGCGATGAGATGTGGAGGATGGACTCGAGTCAAGTCGTGAAATTCCAGCCCATAATAAAACATGAGCCCCCTCACGAAGGGGTCCGTCGGGAAGCCTAGCCCCCACTTGGTCTCTTTATAAAGAGGTTTAATACCAAGAGCCCTCCCCGTGACCGTTTAGGACTAGCCTTGATTGAGGAAATATACCAGCAGACGCGATTAGGTTACCGCGCCGTATTGATGAGATCCGGAATAAGGGACCACGATCTCTGCCCGACAAGGCGTGCCAAGAAACCGCCTCGCTAAGCGGCGCTGAGTGGCACAGCAAAAAGCGATTGAATAAAGGCTTGGCGGCGGTGTGATGTCACCTTTGCGGAATCGTCGGCCAGATTGGTTGTGTAAATATTATTCTCTCTGCGGTGGTATGTGGAACTTATTTCTGAGCGGACACTATCCTTGTGTTCAAAATCTTCTATGAAGTATTGGAGGAAGAACCCGCCTTGCAATGCGAAGACAATCTGCCGCCGGACTCGTCGTCATTGAAGCCTGGTTCGGGGAGCTCTTGAGGAGTCTGGATTAGGGGTGTCGGATGGCGGACTATAACCTTTAGCCGTACTCACGGAATATGAAGATACAAGATTGAAGACTTAGTCCCGTGTCCGGATGGGACTTACTTTGCCGTGGAAGGCAAGCTTGGCGTCTGGGATATGTAGATCTCCTCCATTATAACCCGACTACTGTGTAACCTAGCCCTCTCCGGTGTCTATATAAACCGGAGGGTTTTTGAGTCCATAGGACGACGACTATCATGCCATAGGCTAGCTTCTAGGGTTTAGCCTCTCACGATCTCGTGGTAGATCTACTCTTGTACTACCCATATCATCAATATTAATCATGCAGGAGTAGGGTTTTACCTCCATCGAGAGGGCCGAACCTGGTAAAAACTGTCGTGTCCCTTGTCTCCTGTTACCATCCGCCTAGGCGCACAGTTCAGGACCCCCTACCCGAGATCCGCCGGTTTTGACACCGACACCCGTGGAGGTTGGAGGAGGTCGACGGTAGCCCGTGGAGGCTGGAGGAGGTTGACGGTGGAGATGAACAGTATCCCGTGAGTCCCGTTTTGCGATCATACACCTCCCCCCCGTTTGACCGTGGCGCTCCAACACAAGTCCGTTTAAATCCGTTTTGCGATCGCCACACCCTCCCGATCAACGGGACCTCCGTTTCCACCGTAGGAGGTCCGTTTAAATCCGTTCTGCGATGCGCCACCCCTCCCGATCAACATGACCCCGTTTCGACCGTGGGAGGTCCGTTTCCTCCGTTTTGCGATGCGCCGAGCCCCTCTCGATCCGCGGGACCCGTTTGAGCGTGGCGGTCGAACACAAGGCTGTTTCCTTTGTTGTGCGATGCGCCGCCTCGTTCCATCGCTGTTCCGTCCAAGCCCTCCCGATGAACACGACCACGCATTCCGTTCCGACCCAGCGGTTGGCTCCCCATGAACCACGGCAGCGATGTTGTTTCTCCGTTCGACCCAGCCATGTGCGTATCGCGCGATAGGCGTTAGAGACCCTGCCCGTATGTGCGTGCGTTGCCGTATTTTCTTTCTTGCACCCTCGCCGTTTATGCGTGCGTGTACATGCTACGTCGCGCGCCTTTACATCTACGACGTGCGGCGGCTCTACATCGACCGGTATATGCATTACGTTCGCGACCATAATGACAACGCTTCGTATGCTTCGACCAGGTGGGTCGGTATCGGCAGTTCCTTGCGTGCGAAAATGTGGTAGTGGGTCCCAGCGATCGGAGGCGAATCCTTTTTTTGGCGAGCGCACTTCCTTTGCGTGCGAAGATGTAGCTGGTGGGTCCCCAGCAGTCGAAGCGAATCATTTTTGCGGGGCGCACTTCTTTGCGTGCGAAGATGTAGTGGTGGGTCCCGGCGATCGAAACTTTTTTCATGAAATCGGTGGCCCGTCCGGTGGGTCCCAGCTGTCGGTGGAGGAATCATTATTTTCAGCGTAATAAGGAGGCACTTCCTTTCACGGCCATGGACCCAGCTGTCGGCCTCTCCACGTCTGATCCACGTCCGATGGAAATCGTTCCTTGACCACGTTGACCACGCGCGCCGAGAGCACCACGGCGGTGGGCGGCGAGGCCTAGGAAGGGGCGACTTCGGGCCGGAAAGGCGTAGCGATGGATGCCCAGCGAAGAGAATACGAGGTTCCTTTGGTTCGGCTGCGGTGTGAGGCTGCTGTCGCCGTGAGATTAATAGGGGTGTTGGTGAGTAGAGGATGGCCTGGCGGGCGGTGGGAGTAGTAAGGCGGTGAGGCCTCCATGCGACATCACAACCCGCCACGGGAGGCGAGGAGCATGCGACACGACCGGCGCTGGTTTGGGCGGCTGGAGCAAGAAGACCAGAGGTTGAAGAAGCACTACAACCGTTGGATGAACA
This sequence comes from Aegilops longissima, assembly GCA_021605205.1. Taxonomy (NCBI): domain Eukaryota; kingdom Viridiplantae; phylum Streptophyta; class Magnoliopsida; order Poales; family Poaceae; genus Aegilops; species Aegilops longissima. The sequence goes on from CM038679.1 coordinate 122,318, forward strand.
TCGTACGTTAACATGAGCTAGAATCGTTCATATTGACTAAGTTGACAAAGCCCTCCGTCCCCGTCAACTTGGTAGGCCCACAAGTCAGCCTCCCAGTATGCTGGGTTCCAACTGGCAGGGGGAGTATTCATTTTTGTGTGCGTAGTAAGGAGGCACTTCCTTGCGTGCGAAGATAGCTGGTGGGTCCGACAAGTCAGCGTGGGGCACGTTTTTTTTGCGAAATATAGAGGCCCTTCCGGTGGGTCCCAGATGTCAGGTGGAGGAATCATTATTTTGCGCATAATAAGGAGGCATTTCCTTGTGTGCGGTCGTGGACCCAGCTGTCAGCCTCTCCACGCACATCCTACTTCTGATGGTGTCGTTCGTTGACCACGTTGACCACGCCGCGCCGAGCGCATCCAAGGTGGTGGACGACGGCGAGGCCCCTGACAGCAACGAGCGAGAGATGGGAAGAAGCGGGGAGAAGTCGCAGACGGAGAGGTGTCTGAGGTTAACTGGTTCTAGTGCGGTGTGGTTGGCGATCGGTGGAGAAGAACATGAGCTGTGGAGGTTGGAGGATGGCCTGGCCAGCGGTGGAGTAGCGCTTCATAGCGAAGCGTGCTTCATGAGCTGCTAGCAGCGGGGAGGCGGGAGGTGGTCCCACGGCAATGGAGGAAGAAAGAGCGAGAGATTGAAGATGGATGCGGCCGTCGGATGTAAATCAACGGCTAACATGTCGAGAATCATTTGTTGACTAAATTTACAACGACTTGCGTTGGCTTGACCTATTGGCCCACATTTCAGCCTCCAAAAATGTGGCACGTATTCAACCCATTTTTTCAGAATTTACAGTCTTTTTTTGCGCGGTAGAATTTACAGTCAATTTGATCTTTTTTAAATTACAGCCATTAGCTGGGCTGAGTGAACAATTAATGTAGCTTTCATGCGGCCCATTTATTTTATTTCCTAAAAAATTACAGGCCATTTGCACTTTATCTAGATACTCGATTTTGCTGGGCTGATTCTAATTATAATGTTGGGTTGGGCCAGCAATGTTATCAAAAAAATAAAAAGGGCTGAGCATTTTGTTATAAATATATTTAAATAATAAGTGATATTATTACATTAGTCCTTAAATCTTACCAAGCTTTTGTACACAATCACTAGGATTTTCGTTGCCAAAACAATCCGGGATTTTATTTGTTAAGAAATTATTTTTATAATTAATAAGATGTGGGATATTGTTTTCTTACATATGTAAGTATCTGTTAAATATATGATGACAATAAAAATAATATATAATAATATATAAAATAATTTAAATATATATAATATAGTTAAAAGGGAAACATAAGTTGTACCTGCCGTTCCTATTCTTATATAGAAAAATAGAACAGACCGCTGCGTTTTCTTCAAAAAAATACATAAATTGGGCTGCCAAAAATAAAACCTCGGATGGGAGGTCCATAGGCCGATCGATACATGACGGCCCTAATAAATACAAACAGGCCCTCCCATCCGAGGTCATGGGCTGCGCATGTTAAAAATGAAAGCCTAGGCGGGGCAGCCCAAAACCACGTCCAACACTTGCCAAAACTCCGTCCCTCGTTTTCTATGTGTTTCGCACACTCAACATTGTGTGGGCATTTTTACTGTGCATCATATGAAGATGTGCTATGCATGAATGTTGATCAACATGATGTTAACTGGCTGGTAGTTTCATTTTCGACCACGAATAAAACTTCCAACATGATGTTAACCCTGTTTGAAAAGGCCGTGTTAATATAAATGCTCTGCCTCTGAAAGTTGCAGTTTCTTATCTGAAACCGAACTTGCAGTTTCTTATCTGAAACTGAAACTTGCAGTTTCTTCTCGTGCACTTTTATACTCTTATGAGACTACATTTTTAAGTGCTAAAATAGATCTTTAGAATTCATAAAATTCTTCATATGTTCAATCTGCAAATCTGAAATTCAAAAGACATTCATATCTGAAAGTACTCTCAAAATACACAACACAAAACACAATTCACAACCTGCAAATCTTGACAACCCTAAGATCCTCTGATAATTCACAACCTGCCCGACTATTGGGCTGGGGGCGATCCCCTCCTATTCCTCGGCGAGATAGCACGCCCGTGAAGACGATGTGAGCGGCGAGGAGGCGATGGCGGGGAAGCGTCGTCAGACCAACTGATTTTCTCCTCTTGCAGGTTGGGTTCGGTCGTGAAGACTCCACCGCTCGCTCTGGCGGGACACCCTCACAAACGGCACCTGTAGATGCTCGATCCTTCAATCTCGGTGGATGCTCCATCGGGATCGATACTCCCCCACCGCTCCCTCACGATCGGATTCGGTGAATCTGTTTGCTCCATGGCCCGGAGCAGCTCTATGTACTCAGGCGACTCCCTCAGAGTATCGCCACCTTTTGCTCTATTGCAGATATTTGGCCATGGATGTATTTGTCGCGCTAGTTGGTCCTTATTGTCAAACCAAGACTGTATCTCCAACATCCTAGCTAGCTTCATAGAATTGCCGTCTCGATCCTCACGTGTCGGTTGTACTCCTCCATCGATCTACTTCTCCACAACACTTTCGATGCCGGACAGGTGGTTTTGAATGGAAGAGGAGAGGCGGCGCTGGTTTTGGATTAGAACGGGGAGAGAACAACGCTGGTTTGGACTGGAACATGAGAGGAGGGCGGTGGTTTTGAAATGGAAGGCGAGAGGAGGCGGCGCTGGTTTAGATGGAACAGGAGAGGGCGGCGGTGGATTTAGATTGGAGCAGGAGAAGAAGCGGAGAAGCGGCGCTGGTCTTGGAAGTATTTTTTGTTGTTTTGCGTATTTTGGGTCAAAGTTTGACCACGTACTGTATGTGACAAGCAAAATGTGAATGCATGTCACCAAAAATTATATCGTTTGGTTCGTATCTGAATGTACTTTCAAATTATATTATTTTTGCAGCGTATAACATATATTTTATGTAATGAAAATCATGGTCAATTATGACCCAGAATAAAAGGAGACTAGTTAATGTGGGGTCGCTTTCTTAATTGAAGGGTAAATTGATTTTGATTTTGATCCGATCCTGATCTTGACCTCTCGCCTAATCCTAAATCGCTGCCTACGCTCCTCTCCCTCTTCTCCATTGCAAAACCACCTCCTCTCCTCTCCATCATCTCCATTCCAAAACCACCGCCTCGCCTCTCCCTCTTCTGATCTTCTCCATTGCAAAACCACCTCCTCTCCTCTCCATCATCTCCATTCCAAAACCACCTCCTCTCCTCTCCATCATCTTCATTCCAAAACCACCGTCTCGCCTCTCCCTCTTCTGATCTTCTCTCCATTGCAAAACCACCTCCTCTCCTCTCCATCATCTCCATTCCAAAACCACCTCCTCTCCTCTCCCTCTTCTCTATTGCAAGACCATCGTCTCTCCTCGGAATAAGGGGACATGATCTCTGCTTTGACAAGACGCGCCAAGGAAACCGCCTCTCTAAACGCACTGAGGCAGGACAGTGAAAACGATTCGAATAAAGCCTTGGCCGTGGCGTGATGTCACGCTACGGAATACATCAGCAGATTAACCTTGTGTGGATATTATTCTATCTACGGAGGTATGTGGAACTTATTTTGCATAGCCGGACACTATCCTTGTGTTCAAAATCTTCTATGAAGTATTCGGAGGAGGAACCCGCCTTGCAATGCCGAAGACAATATGCGCGTCGGACTCGTCGTCATTGAAGCCTGGTTAGAGGACTCTTGAGGAGTCTGGATTAGGGGTGTTCGGATAGCGGACTATAGCCTTTGGCGGACTCCTAGACTTTGAAGATAAAAGATTGAAGACTTAGTCCAGCGTCCGGATGGGACTTTCCTTGGCGTGGAAGGCAAGCTTGGCGATACGGATATGTAGATCTCCTACCATTGTAACCGACTACTGTGTAACCCTAACCCTCTTGATGCCTATATAAAGCTGGAGGTTTTTAGTCCGTGGGGACGAACAACAATCATACCATAGGCTAGCTTCTAGGGTTTAGCCTCTCGATCTCGTGGTAGATCTACTCTTGTACTACCCATATCATCAATATTAATAAAAGCAGGAGTAGGGTTTTACCTCCATCGAGAGGGCCCGAACACAGGTAAAAACATTGTGTCCCTTGTCTCCTGTTACCATCCACCTAGGCCTATGAGATCGGGACCCCCTACCGAGATCCACCGATTTTGACACCGACAACCATCCTTTAGTGTCGAGGAATATCATAGGAACTCTATATGATATGATTTTTATAGGATTTTTTTTCCTTTAGAGCCAATTGGTTCATAGGAATAGATTCATATACTCTATATTTCAAAGGAAATAAACATGATATCATTTCTATAGCTTTAGAGCCACTTGGTTCATATGAATGGATTCCTATACTCCCTTAATTTCAAAGGAAAATAAACATTAGCGTATATTCAATAGAAAAGTTCCTATGATATGAACCAAATTACATCTCTTTACTAATCCCTCCTCATAGGAATTGAGATACATGTCATCTCTAGATTCAATAGAAAAGTTCCTATGATGTGAACCAAATGACATCTCTTTTCCAATCCCTACTCATAGGAATTGAGATGCTCCATGTCATCTCTTTCCTACAACTTCCATGTATGCATCTTCTATTCCTAAATAGATAGTACAACCCACTAGTAGCTTTTTCCAAAACATGCAACTATGGCACAAGAACTATATAGTGTGCCAATAACTTTGAAAGATGGTGGTTGGATGAAGCTAACCCGATAGTGTAGAGATGGGCAAATCCGAGCACTCTTGGTCGTTGGATATCATCAACATTCCACCAGATCTGCCACATGTACAATTTAGAAGACTCCATGGTTGAACTTAAGCATAATGCACAAACCTCAAAACACAAGCACTTCTCCTTTGTTCTAGAATCTTACGTATCATAATTGATTATTTTTCTAAATGAATTGCCATTATTTGTTTTTACTTTATGATTTACAATGCACAACCCATGAATCTTAACATTTTATAAAACTAATTGATTTTGAATGAGATGAACTATAAGAACTAAGCGAACATCTACATCATGCATATATGACTCAAAGCTTTACATGCTATAGTGTGTATTTATTCATAATTTGGTTTGAAATCTCATGCGTTCAATACATGTGTACCTTACTAGTTTTGAGTAGAGTAGCAAATTTCACGCTGACCCGGGTATATCAAAATGCAGGGCCCATGCATCATTGCCTTCGATTGAACCTCGTCCACAATTTTTGTATGTACTATATCTCCACTTGGTCCCCGAACCCAAAATGCTGCCTCGTTCCGTAAAACCAAGCGGCCCACACATATTTAAGGCATCGACTCAAACCCGTTTACTATGGCGTGGCCCCTGCGCTGTAGTACTCCTACAAACCCTACCGCCGCACTCATCATCGGTTTTCTTCAAGAGGGCGAGGAGAAGCCGATTTGTAGTGGGCGCTTTCAAAAAAGGATATGTAGTGGAGACCCCTACCTAGGGTGCCCTAGGTAGCTGCCGCACGCATCATTGTTTTCTCTTTTCTTTATGCTCTTGCGTGCTAGAGTGAAATGATGGTTGCTTCGTCCGTCCAGCTTAATGCGGGAAAGGTGGGGCTTTGTGATTTGACCCCTCATCGCTCATTTTCTACTACTGCGACGCTATGACCGGGGTGCCTCCAATTCCAACCGCTACTCCGAGCTGTAATTTGGTGCATCACACGTGGAACAAGACGGTGGATGAGCCACATGTCTGCCAAAGGGGTCCTGTTAAGTGTGTCGCCATTTCGTGTGTGGACTGACCCTGCTTGAGTTGCCACGCCAACACGACAGGAACAGCCTACCACTTGGTTTTGCTCCTTGGTGAATCCCGACTATATTGATCTAAAAAGATACGTGCTGAACTACCCTCTCCATCTCGGTTTTTTTGTAGGCATCTCGGTTTATAGGGCATGCACGTAGTTCTAGGTCATCCATTTGACTAACTAAATATGAGTTACTATGTCACAAAAACTATATCATTGGATTCTTATTGGTTGATATGTGAAGAAACAAGAAACGAGGTAGAAGTTAATGCACCGCGCCTTAGTATTGTGGGATTATTTGGTTTTCGTAAGATAACGTGCGTTTGGTTGCAAGGGTGGTCATGAATGGGTTGGGATCGTTTAGAAAATAAACATGTTTGGTTATAAAGCACATGAATGGTTCGAGTCAAAAAAGAGAATATGCCTTGAAGATGCTGAACCATTCCACCCAACTAAATCGGTCGAATCAAATGGCCACCCTTTGCATGCATGACTATGTGAGCATGACTGGTGGTCCCGTCTTAAATAATTAGCTCATCTCTTATATTCAGCAAAACACATGAATTGAATGGTTCAATCCCAAAAAAATTGAATGGTCCCAATCCATTCATACGATACCTTCAACCAAACGCATTCGACCGAGTGAGTAGTTGTATTTAAAAGTCGAGGGTGGGGCTTTTCTGCTTGCGGTGGCGGGGCAATTCCGCCTAGTCGGTTTAACAGAGCAGCGAGAAGGCGAGGGAGTAGGCTGCTGCAAGCGTAGGGCTGTGTGATTTGACAGTAGTCTTCTGCTGGACAGGTGGGGCCCGTGATTTGACTTGCCATTATCATTTTAACTGCTTGGCCTTCTGACCGGCGTGAGTCTCTCGATTCCTGACCACCTCCATACATGTGCCTCTCCCAATGCTCCAGCATGTAGTAGTAGAGGCTGGCTCTTGCATGAGAGCCCACTTCTCCACTTTTTCCTTGCCTCTCTTTCCTCCACATATGCAAAAATGCCATGTAAAGCACACTATTGTACTTACTTGCTCCTACAGGTGCTTAAGCTTGCCACATAGGCATAAAGTCTGATGTGGCAAGTTAATCAAGAAGAGAGAGACTAGTTTGGTGACCCAAGGAAGAAACGGTGCTAAGCGCGTGTACCTAGGTGAAGAGACAATTTTGAGTCTATAGCTAATTAAATGAAGCAAACTTAGCAACACCATTTCATTGGAAGAGGTCACTCCTTGGCAAATGCAATAAATACTAGTACTCACATGTCCCATTATATAAAACGTTTTGACACTACACTAGCTAGTGTCAAAAGCGTTCTTATATTATGGACGGACGGAGAATCTGAAAGAAAAAGATAGAGAGGAGTAAAAAAATACACTTATAGCCAACCTTATAGCCAACCTTGTTGTAGTATGAGTGACTAAGTGATGACTATGTATGACATGCCAACATCGGATAGCCTAACGCACCATGTTAAATCTCCATGGAGTGCGACCACGCGAGCGACGCGACGATCGTGGTAAGCGCGACCATGATATGGGCTCTTTGGCAGCCTTGGATCTGAATCAAGCGGTCGCATGCTAAGTTGCTGAAAATTTTAAGAATAACCCTCGAGGATAGGATATTCACCCATAGGTCTAGAATCACGCCATGCAACCGTTCGATCTCAGATCCAAGGGCTCTCGAAGCCCGTATCATGGGAGAATGAAAGCCACTACCCTGCCGTTCGCCGCGCTGGCAGTTCGCTCCTACTCTTTCCCGCCGTCCTTTAATACTACGGCGGTTCGCTCCTAGTCGCGCCGTCCATTCACATTCTGGCAGTTCCACTAATCCTAACCCTCCTCCCAAATCCATGGCGTCCCAAATCTCCCGATCGGCGGTGAGTACAATGTTAGAACCATCACGGCGATGAGTTCGGCGTCATCTACACCCGTACTTCCACGACGGTGAAAGGATGCCTTTCTCGCTTCATCGCATGTTCAAAACTCACATGATGAGTGGGTGGCTGGGCTAGATGTTGAGTACACCACGGTCGTGGGACAAGAGAAGGATCTAAAGGACGAAGAGAGGAAGAAGCCCGCCGTGATCCAGGTTCGCGTACATAACGTTTGCTTGGTCTACCACATATGCCATGCCGACGTTGAGTGCCAGGATTTTAAGAACTTCCTCGAGGACAAAGAAGTCCTGCGTCGGATAGGCCTCGTTGTAGGCAGCCTACTCGACCTCCAGAAGAATCGGCTGGTGCCCTCTCGTCAGCCCTCAATGCTGGCCCTAGCAGGAGCCATGGTTCATCCTTCGTACCGCAAACTGGAGAAACCTCATTACACGTTTCATCATCATGCATGGCAGCGGAATGTACTAGATATAGACCACATCCACTACGCTACAATGGATGGCTACCTTTGTTTCAATATCTACAAGGGTTGGATGAAGAGCAACAGCCAAGTTGGCGGTTCAAGCAAAAAGTATCGGCCAAGAGGAGGAGGACAAGGCGAAGTCGAGGGGCGTGGGCGAGGACTCCGAGTAAGGTGGCGAGTGTCGTTGCTCATGGCGGTTCTAAACTTCTAATGCAGTGTCTACCGGATTAGTTGCATAGTTTAATTTCAGGTGTGCTTAGTTTAATTTGAGGGGTGTGTTGTGCTGAGCCCCCAGCAGAACTATGTTATGTTTCTTCTCGTTACTTTAACTCTTCAGTATGTACATACTAGTACTAGTATTTCTTTAATATAATTTAGCACCCCAATTAAGCACGTACTAGCTTTTTTAATAGTAATATATGCATCATTGGTGACGAGCGCTCTCTATATGTACCACCTTTTTTTTTAAAATTTCAATTTTTGCTCCATGGCGCAATCCATCGATAGTGGAGTACTACTGTACAAAAGTATACATTTTTTAAAAGGCTAGCGTACTGTTCATCACATATATATAGCCAATTAAATTCTCAACCTAGAACGACATGCATGCCATGTAGTAAACCGATCCGGAGGAAGTATAGTAAAAATGAGGTGATTTTACCCAGCGATCGGCGGGGAGCATGGCTGTCATGCGGTCCCGTGTGTCATGATGTACCAAGGCGATGTCGTGTCCCTCTTGAGGCGAAGCAATACTAGTCGTGGTTTGAGATGATGTCGAACGAAGTGTGAAATAATGGTTGCTTCGTCCGTGCAGGAAGGTGCGGCATTGTGATTTGGCGTCTCATTGCTCATTACTAACACTGGGCGGTATGAGTGGGGTCGTCCCCCACATTGTTCTGCTTTGTTATTTGGTGCTTGACACGTCGACCGGTTGCTATATGCCCACATGTCGGTGACAGAAGTACATAATTCATGAAAGGGAGCATCGGAGGAGGTATACTACAGAATTCATGAAAGGGAGCGACTTAGTTTTGGAAAAATCTGTTTTACTGATACGTACCCACTAGGGTTTATAGGGCTCATCTAAAAACATTAGTTTTCCGTTTGATAAGTCTCAATTCTAGTACTATACTAGTAGTAGTACCATTACATGTTGGATTTCGAGGTGCGTTAGATCACCCGGCATAGCGATGTCAGAGAAACTAACCAATGCATGTACAAGTTCATGGAAATTTAGTGGTCATTCATGCATTCGTTCTAATTAATGCCTCGGTAAACATAACTTCTTGAGAAAAGCAGCGTCTTGTGCAAACTACGAAATTAATTCGACCACTCACCGTCTACCTTGGTTGGAGAGATTTTGAAATTGAGCCATAAACTGGAAAGGAGGGAGTAGTAACTTTTGTCTCGATTACTATTTGTGGCCTTGTATAGATGCAAAATGTATTTTTTATAGTGGCCTTTTATAAGTAAATAGAGGAGTACTAACCAAAGTGCGTAGTAGGGACAAGGAGTAAAAGGAGGGTGTAGTAAAATTTTCTCCTCGTGCTGCGAGCCATCAGGCGTGGGGCGAGGAAGCGGGCGTAAAGGCATCTGATGAGTACTCAGCTTCACCTCATCCTGCGAGCCACCGCGCCTGTGGGGGGAGATGGCGTACTAAGCAAGTTTCTCCTCGTTCGTGAGTTGTGGGACACATCAAAAGTACTCCGGTGTATAGAGCCTTGCCTCTAAGGTAGGCCCCACATGGTTTGCCTCTTTTTAATTTAACATAACGCGTCAAGTCATAATTTGTTTGTTCACCCGTGGTAGGCGATCCTCCCTCCACCAAGTGGACAACCAATACCGTGCCAAATTACCATGTGGGCTGCCTTTTTCGTACAGAAATAGGCTCCACCGTGTACCCGCGGGTGTGGTTGGGAAAGAGGCAGAGATGCGTGCGCCGTGCGTGCACCTCTTCTCTTCGTGCACGTCCCCCACCTACGTGGGTGTGTGAGGGAGAAATACAAACCTAGACATAATGCGCCGTCCATCCCATGCCTCCGCCCAGTCCGGCCACCAGTCACCACCATGGCACCACGCCCCACTCCTCCTTACCTTATCTCTCATATTTCTCCCTCCATTTTTATATACAAGGGGCCACTATCAAAATTACAATTTGCAGATATACAAGGCCACTAACACTAATCGATGCAATATTAATGGTGTTTGCCTCGTGGTACTAGCAAAGGAGGACATTAATTATCCATGCATGCATGCGGGAGTTTGTAAAAAAATGCATCTTGATGTTCCGTGCAATGCACGGGCATCTTGCTAGTCCATGAAAACAACACATGGCAAAATTCCACGACGAACGAGGATTTGAATCTGTTGGGAGGGGCTGTTTGGATCTTGCCCGGGGTAGCCAAAATATTGGCGACCCTTTTGTCCACCGGTGCCTTTGCCACCGATGAACGAGGAACGGCTCAGGTGCTCATGCTGTCATGCATCCTCGGAGACGAGCTCGCACGAGCTGTGTTTTTTTGTCCCACAACACCGCCCGAGCCGCCCGCAGACCGACCGACGACCCGCAAATTACACCATCCAACCGTAGCCGCACACATTATGACAGCAACTCAACCAACCGGACGAAATTCACGCAAACACGTGAACAAACGATACTCATTCACGCAACCACGGAGTATTTCATATAAACAACGGCGGAAATCATATAAAATACGGATTTTCACACAAACATGGCGGTTTCATTACATTCAAATGAACTACGCGGTGCTAATTCTGGACAGCACAGTATATAATACATGGCCTAAATGGTGCGCCCGCCGATCGATTTGTGTTCCTCATGTCCGGCAACACGATCACGGACTGCCGGAGCCCCGGAGAATATGCTTCAGCGCAAAAGGGCGGCTCGTTTCCCCACTGCCCAACTGATATCATTGGCTGGTGCCGAAGATGATGGTGGCCAGCACCGGTTCGAGTTCATCACCGGCCACTACTTTGCCATGGCCGGCACCGGCTCGAGTTCATCCTAACATTTACCTCTTTCGTGGAGCCCATGCGGGGTCGACGAAGGTCCTCGCAACAAAAGGATCCGGCAAGACACCTGCTGTGTACGCCGGTGTCGGTGTCAAAACCGGGGGATCTCGGGTAGGGGGTCCTGAACTGTGCGTCTAGGCGGATGGTAACAGGAGACGAGGGACACGATGTTTTACCCAGGTTCGGGCCCTCTTGATGGAGGTAAAACCCTACGTCCTGCTTGATTGATTATTGATATTGTGGATGTTTACAAGAGTAGATCTACCACGAGATCAAGGAGGCTAAACCCTAGAAGCTAGCCTATGGTATGATTGTAAGGGTTGTTGTTCGAGTCCTACGGACTAGAGCCATCCAGTTTATATAGACACCGGAGAGGGCTAGGGTTACATAGAGTCGGTTACAATGGTAGGAGATCTACATATCCGTATCGCCAAGCTTGCCTTCCACGCCAAGAAAGTCCCATCCGGACACGGGCGGAGTTTTCAATCTTGTATCTTCATAGTCTTGGAGTCCGGTCGATGATGATAGTTCGGCGATGATAGTCCGCCGATGATGGTAGTCCGGCTATCCGGACACCCCTAATCCGGACTCCTTAGTAGCCCCGAACCAGGCTTCAATGGCGATAAGTCCAGCATGCGTGTAGTCTTGGCGTTGCAAGGCGGGTTCTCCTTCAAGTTCTACGTACCTGCGAACAGTGTCCAGCTTCCTCATCAATGTTGCGCGTCTTGGCTTCCACGCCCAATAATGGCCTTCTTCCACGCGTCGCGCTTGACGTGAAAAGCCAGGGTGTCTTTTATGTCTTACCCCTAGTTGTGCGAATGATCTGCCTATAAGGGAGGCAAGAATCCAGATCAAATCACCATCTTCTTCCAAAATACTCATCGGGCGCTTTTGACCAAGAATCCATTCCATCATGGACCGTCAACGCTCCTCTTCTCGCGCTCCCAGCCCTTTGCGGGAGATTGGAGGAGATGCTCTGTTCCGCTGTTGAGCTGGTGAAGCTCCAAGTGGGGGGATATCTCCCTCCGGCCTTCATGGTTCCGGTTCGAGCCGGGCTGGCCACCTACAAAGGTGGGAAGCAAGCGGAGGTTACCCCAAATCCCAACAAAGGGGCGCGGGTATGCTTCGTCCCCTATCGATAAGGGGCTCGGATTTCCTGTACATCCATTCCTCCGCGGGCTCACAGGAGTTCTCACGGACTCAGCTTCATCACCTCACGCCGCCTCAATCCTGCATATTGCGGGTTACGTAGCTCTTCTTGAGCTATTCCTGGGCATCGAGCCCCACTTGGCGCTGTGGAAGAGGTTGTTCGCCTTGTACCCGCTCTCACGAGGGGTCCATATATCAAGTGGGCGGCGCCGAAATATGGCGCATTGCGGGACGGATATCCATCCGGCCGGTCGAGACCTGTTCGGATCGGCCTCCCGGAGTTCAGCAATGCTCCTCTGAAGAAAGCGCCTTATTTGGCGTCCATGAGCCCCGTCTGGAGGAAGATAAGGCGTCCATTATTTGATGGGCGAATAAGGTTCTTGGCCCATGCCAGGTTGACCATGATTGGAGTCATGGCAACATGCATTACGTGAAGTGCAGCCACTACAATGAGGGCCACCCATGTGGGATTTCAGCGGGAAGGCGATGCCACCCGTCATGGCGCAAAGGGCGGATTCGGCCGAAGATCTGGTGGCGATCCTGTCCGGCCTGTATAAGGGGAGAAGGAGGATTTCCTTGACGAACCCGTTAAATGGGTTCTCCATGAATAATCCCGGCCTTGGGTAAGAGAACACTCTGCGCGTGTCCGACCCGTGCCTTCGAAACTTAAGTTTCTTATATTGTATTCTTCTTTCGGCGCAGAACTGCGCCGGACCGTGGAGGGCATGCTAAGTCCGGCTCCGCGGCCGAGGATCGAGAGATCCGGGATCCGGCCTCGAAGAGGATCCGGACATAAAGGTGGAGCTAATCGGCGGGGTGTTCCACCAGCTCAGCATGGACAATGCTTTAGTCGCCATCACGGCCGACTATCCCGGACTATATCGGCTTCCCGGTGATTGCGGCGAAGCCACGACACCGTCATTCCTTCCTTGCTTATTTCGACCACCGTATATGATGGCGCTGTGCAGGAGGCGCCCTAGGCGAGAAGCCAGCGGTGGCTGACCAACAAGGGCGATTCGACCGATGGCGGAAGAGGGCGGCGGCGGACTGGCTGTCGCCGCAAAGGTGTAGCTCACAATTCATTATTTGAAACAACGTTCCTAGGAAGCGTTTGAGTGCTCATGACTTTTATAGGAAAAAAGCGTCCGCGGACAGCGGGCGTGGAGGTTGCCAATCCAACCTCTACCAGCCGAGCTCCCTTTTGGTCGGGGGGGGCGGCGCAAAGCGCGAGCGGACGTTCCTCCGACGGAGGATGCCGACAGACTGTCCGCCACCAAGTCGAGGTGGAAGTGCCTGAATCACGAGCACCGCCGGACAGTATTCGTGGCGCGTGCTTCTCCCCGAGGCGTTGAATGCCTTTAACACGGGGGCGCGCACCTTCGTGCTGCTCAAGATGGTTTTACGAGCCACGGAGCGGTATGTAAAAGACATCTGGTAAGAGAATTTAATAGTTATATATGCGGTAGCCCCGAGACTTAAAGTAGTTATATTAACTGATTTAAGGATCATATGAAACGTGGGATCTTACCGAGAAGAATACCCAACTGTCTCGGAGCTGCAAGAGTGCAAGGCCCAACTTGAGGCCGCACTCTCAGCGTGGGAGGAAGCGAGGACCTCTCCAGTAGCGCATTATTTTAGAAAGATAAGTAGCGTTTGGCCTTTGCGCAAGTCTGAAAGAAAAATGGCGTTGCAGGTGCTGCGGACAAGATCCGGACAGGCAAGAACTTCTGCGCCAACTAAAGGCGGCGAGAGGTGCTGCATAAGGTGCAGCATGAAAGGAACAAGCTCGGGATGCCCATGCCCAGCTTGGAGAAGAGCTGAAAGCGTTCGGGCGAGCTGTCGGGCTCCGTTAAGGAGAATCAGCGGCCGTCGCGGCATATATAGTAAGTGCTTGGCGAACTCCTTTGAAAAGAAGAGTTGGCGAGGAAGTCAATTTGACGAGAATATATGCGAGGTATGCTCACAGTGCGCCTGCGGAGGAGATGCCCGTATCAGCGGGTGATCAACTTCGAATTGTTGCAAGCGATCGAGCGAGTTCGGCGGGCAATGGCGGCGTCATCCAGGCGTTATGGCCAGCCTTCTCCTTACCGAGGGTCTTGGGGAGCTTGCGGGCTGCGAGGAGTGCGGCAGCGCTTCCATTTATGGAAGATTTCGGCCTGCCGCCAAGGTGCCGAGAGGCTGGGCCATGGTAAAGGCAGCGGTACAAGAAGGCGGATCCCAACCACATGGCGAAGTCGGACTGTGGGGCCCGATGGGAAGGAGATCCTGTGAGTTTAGTATATGGCCAAGTAGAGTTGGCGCTAAATTTTCCCAACAGGACTGTAAATTAGACAACTTGTTAGGCGGGATTGAGGAAGAATACAATCGGTCGATTTGACAATGTATTATAAAATGACATACAAAATGCCTTCTAGCGGATTGTAGATCGTTTGTCTTTGCCGACCTTTTGCTTCGACCTCGGGACCCTAGAGTCCGGAGTGTGTCGAATACCTTCTCGGTTATGAAACAACCGGGGTATGCATGGAGACCAGGCGTAGGGGTCATCGATGCTTTATCGGACAAGTGCCCAACTAGTTATGTTATATTACATGGGTAGTAAGAAACATCTTCGGGGAGAATAGTTCCGTTAAGGGTTCCTTTCCTCTGGGGGTGGCATGCCCTAAAGTGCATGTCGGACTGCGAAAAGCAGAAAAACATCCGGGGCAGATAAATAAGTGGATAAAAATCATCTTTTAAGTCACCGACCGAATATTCCCTTAAAACGCTAGCTTTGGCTTCACCCGGTCTGAGGTACACATCCGGCTGACCAGCGGAATAACAATCGCAGAGGTGCTCCTTTACCTCCTAGCCGAACAATCGGGAGCGTGAGGGTAAGCACAGAGCGAGCAACCCAGCTTGGCCAAAACTTAAGTCATATCGATGCATATAATGGTGAATAAAAGGTACATGTGGAGGCTTGACACATGTCTGGGCATAAAGCCCTTATAATTAAGCTTACGGTAAAGAAGCCCCCAGGTATAATGAGTGCGGATAGCACATCAATTGCACGCGAATGTTGCACAAGTAGGCCCTTTAAGGCTTGGATGAATAGGGTTGAGAAGAAAAAGATAAACAAACTGAAGTAAAAAAAATTTGGACGGGGGGAAAGGGACGAACTCTTAGTCCGACGCTAGGCATAGAATCGTCGGAGGCGGGCTGCGTTCCATGGGTTCGGCTCGAGTCGGTTATCCGATGCATTTAAGAGGCAGTGCGCTCCGCCGGTCAGGACTTGATCGATGATGAAGGGCCTTCCCATTTGGGCTTGAGCTTGTCCTTTTCTTGTCCGTGACGTAGAACCAGTTCGCCAATGTTGTAAGTCTTGGCCCGTGCTTCTGCTTTGATATCTTGAGCCTGCTGCTGATAGAATGCGGAATGAGCCTTGGCGACGTCGCGCTCTTCCTCAATGCGTCCAAGCTGTCCTGCCGATCCAACTCGGCTTCTCTTTCTTCGTACATGCGCTTTTCGAGGTGAGTCATGAATGATGTCGCAGGCAAAACTGCTTCTGCGCCGTATACCATAAAAATGGTGTGAATCCGTAGTACGGTTAGGCGTTGTCCGCAGCCCCAGTCGGGTCGAGCTCCTCTACCCAAAGTCGTGTCGATTTCGTGAGGACCGCACTAGTCCGGGTTTGATGCGCTCATTATTAGACCATTTGCTCGTTCCACTTGACCGTTGGTTTGAGGATGATAGGCTGAAGCGTGTCGAGCTTGATGCCCATATTTTTGCACCATGATTTAACCTCATCGGCGGTGAAGTTCGTGCCGTTATCGGTGATGATGCTGTGGGGACACCATAACGGTGTACTACCCGGATATAAAGTCTATCACTGGTCCGGACTCTGCCGTTTTAACTGGCTTGGCCTCTATCCATTTGGTGAATTTATCCACCATGACCAATAGGTACCTTTGCTTGTGGGTTCCCCCTTTAAGTGGTCCAACCATGTCAAGCCCCAGGACATGACGGCCGGTAATGGGTATAGTTTTGAGGCGGTGGGTGGCATATGGCTCTGATTAGCAAAGAGGCGACAACCGCGCATCTTTGGACTAAGTCCCGAGCATCTGCTCGGGCCGTCGGCGATAAAATCCTGTCTGGAATGCCTTTCCTACAAGGGCCCGAGCTGCGGCGTGGTGTCCGCCTAGTCCGGCATGAATTTCAGCCAGGAGGTTTGCCCTTCCTCTTGGAGATACACCTTTGAAGGACTCGGTTGTGCTTTTCTTATAAAGTTCTCCCTCATAGACCTTGTAGGCTTTAGATCGCGGACAATGCAGCGGGCCTCATTTTGGTCTTCGGGAAGCTCCTGCCTAAGCAAGTAGGCGAGGAATGGTTCTGTCCACGGGCAATTACTGCCATTATGTCGTGGGCGGAAGGTGTTATATCATCGGCTGAATCGCGGTTGGTGCGGCTTGTTCGGTTTGTTAGTTCGGACTCCTCTTCCCATAATGCGGATGGCTTGAAGAGCCGTTCGAGAAAGATGTTAGGAGGGACAGCGTCGCGTTTTGCGCCAATGCGTGCCAGTACGTCGGCTGCTTGGTTATTATCCCGGGCTACGTGATGGAATTCAAGTCCTTCGAATCGGGCTGACATTGTTAGGACAGTGTTGCGATATGCTGCCATTTTCAGATCTTTGGCGTCAAAGTCTCCGTTTATTTGGGATATTGCGAGGTTTGAATCCCCGCGCACCTCTAGGCGTTGAATGCCCATGGAATTGCCATCCGGAGACCATGTAAAAGGGCCTCGTATTCGGCTGCGTTGTTGGAGTCCGTGTACATTATCTGAAATGCGTATTGGACTTTGTCCCGGTCGGGGCGTCAATCTGACGCCAGCCCCAATCCGGCTAACATTTTAGAGCCGTCGAAGTGCATAATCCAATTGGAGTATCGCCGTATTCTTTAGGGAGTTCGACGGTCCATTCAGCGACAAAGTCAGCCAAAACTTGTGACTTTATAGCTCGCGAGGTTTGTAAGATATATCAAATGGTAAGAGCTCAATGGCCCATTTGCAATCCTGCCCGTCGTGTCGCGGTTGTTTATAATGTCGTTAAGTGGTACTTGAGGCCATGTTATCGAACACTCTTGAAAGTAGTGTCGAGCTTCGGGATGCCATGAACACCGCGTATGCTATCTTACGATAGTGCGGGTAGCAGGACTTGCGGGGGTTAACACGGTGGATCGTAGTATACTGGTTTTGAAGAGAATTTATGCCCTTCTTTTTCTCGTTCGACGGCGAGTACCGCGCTTACAACTTGATGCGTAGCTGCGATGTATAACAACATTGGTTCGCCCGGGTTGGGCGCAGCCAGGACGGTTGTTGCCAATATGGCCTTTATTTCTTGAGTCGGCGGTGGCAGCATCCGTCCACTCGAAGTGTTGGTGCGCCTAAGGAGGCGATAGAGGGTAATGCCTTTTCTCCTAGGCGGAGATAAAGCGGCTTAGAACCGCCACGCATCGATCAATTTTGTATTTGCTTGAGGTCTTTTGGGATATCTAGCTGTGACAGAGCTCGGATCTTGGCTGGGTTTGCTTCAATTCCTCTACGGATCGATGAAGCCCAGCAGCTTTCCACCGATGCGCCAAAACGCATTTTTCGGATTCAGCTTGATGTCATATGCTCGAGGTTGTCGAATGTGAGCCTCAAGTCGTCTACTAGAGTTTCGGCGTGTTTAGTTTTGGCGACTCGTCGTCTCGTATGCCTCTACTGTTTTGCCGATCTGGGTAGCGGACATGTACGAATCATGCGCTGATATGTTGCGCGGCGTTTTAAGTCGAAGGGCATCGTGTTGAAGCAGAATGGTCCATATGGAGTAATGAATGCCGTTGCGGCTGATCCGCTTCGCCATCTTGATTTGATGATAGCGGAGTATCGTCCGGGAAGCACAATGAATCGTGCCTGCGGTGGCATCGATGATTTGGTCGATCGCGGGGGAGGAAGGATCCTTTGGGAAGGCTTTATTTAGGTCTTTGAAATCGACACATAGGCGCCAGTTTGTCCTTCTTTGGTACCATTACCAGGTTTGCTAGCCAATCCGGGTGCTTGATGTCTCGATGAATCCGGCTTCCAATAGTTTGGCTAGCTCTTCTCCCATTGCCTGTCTTTTGGGTTGGAAAATCGTCGAAGAGCCTGTTTGGTGGCTTGAATCCTTTTAGGATGTTTAGGCTGTGTTACGCCAATCTGCGTGGGATTCGGGCATATCCGAGGGTGCCGAGCAAAAATGTCCCAATTTTCGAAGGAATTCTCGCCGTCTGGCGTCTACATCGAGGGTTCAATTGTGCCCGATGGAGGCCGTCTTTGTCGGGTCCGTTGGGTGGACCTGGAATTTTACTATTTCATCTGCTGGTTTAAAGGAGGTGGACTTGGATCTCTTATCGAGTATCACATCGTCCCTATTCACCGTGAGCGCGGGGTGGTGAGTTCCTCTGCCGCTAGGGCTTGGATAGTGCCTCTAAGGCTAATGCGGTTGTCTTGTTTTGGTAGCGAGTGCTATGTCCGGATCACTAACGAGTGATTATTCCGCGGGCCCGAGCATTTTGAGCTTCATGCACCCGTAATGGGGTGCGGCTTGAAAAATTGTGAATGCCTCTCGTCCTAATATAGCGTGATATCCGCTGTTGAGCAGGGCCACTTGGAGCGTGACTTCTTCGGATCTGTAGTTGTCCGTGAGCGAATACCACATCGAGTGTGATTTTTCCTGTGCAGCGCGCCTCCGGCTAGGGTTATTCCTCTAGAGGTTGTGCTGCTTCGCTCAATCGGTTCCAGTCTATTTCCATTTTTTGAAGGGTTTCCTCGTAGATGAGGTTTA
This sequence comes from Aegilops longissima, assembly GCA_021605205.1. Taxonomy (NCBI): domain Eukaryota; kingdom Viridiplantae; phylum Streptophyta; class Magnoliopsida; order Poales; family Poaceae; genus Aegilops; species Aegilops longissima. The sequence goes on from CM038679.1 coordinate 141,495, forward strand.
ATCCGCTGCCGCCATCCATGAGGACTTTTGTAAGTCGAAAGCCATTCACTATTGGACTAATTACCAGTGCGGCTGGAGCTCGGGCTGTTCGGTATTTAGGTTCGTCGCTGGCGTTGAAGGTGATGGCTATGTCACTCCATGGATTGGTTGTTGCTACTTGGTAGACTTCGGCAAAGTTGCGGATTGTTCGTTTCCGCATATTATTTGATACGAAAGTCTCGAAGACTGTTGATACCGTACCGATGTTGTTGGAGTGGTTTTCCGGGGCTAGAAGCTCCTCTCCACTTTTGGCCACCTGCCGTAATATCCAACATGCTCGAAGGCTATGTGTTGGGGCGGCATATACATCTTGTGAATTTTACTGGGTCCGCTAAGCCATCCCTCTTGTGCGGTTCCGTGCCCTTTATGGGGTTTTGCTTTTTGGTTTTTGTATCGGTGCACGAGTGTAATGCACCCTTTTGTTGCGGACTAGGGTTGTATTTGGGGCGGATTGTCCCAAAACTTATTTTGGTTGTCCGAAACTCTCCATCGCACAATACTTCGTACTATGGGCGCCAGGTCGTGGCGTGTAATTTCACGACGGTGGCGGCGTTCAAGATTCCTCGTCCGTGCAATTATTGCAAAAAATTGAGATTGCGTTTTCCTCTCGGCAGTCCTTTATCCTGTCCATAACCAGGAGAGAATCGGCCCGATAGTGATGTATTGTCTCAGCGGGCTCTTGCGAATTAGAGATAGATTGCATATGTCTAGGCGGGTGGGTGGAACTAAGTCCGGAACCCTGCCCATCTCAAGGCTCGAGGCCGAGAATTTCCAACTTTGGAAGCTTGGATTGCTGGGCGTTGTCCAGCGAGTCAGTCCGATGCGACTTTAAGTTCGATGCTTGATCGAAGTCCGTCCCTCGCGGGAATCCGGCATGGGGGTTCGGGAGCGGACATGACTAGTTTTCAATACGGGAGAAGCGTCGCCGCATTGTTCCTCTACCACTGCAGCGTGGTGGGTGACTGGGAGAGTTAATCTCTCTCGGATCGGTTTTAAGCCCAATCTGATTGTAGTCTGAAGTGACTCCAGTGGCGGCGATGCGATCCAAGAGCTCGTTCTGAGACGAGAGCTCTATTGGATCCAGCCGCTCGGCGAATTCGAGCTGGCGTGAAAATTGCTTTTGCGACTTGAGAGGTCATTGTCGAGCGATTGCGGACAAAGCGGTCATAAGAAACCACCTAGCGGATAGTTTGGCGGCGGCCAAGGCTCCTTTGGCGAAAATACCGTCCTTGAAGACGGGAGGAGGCATCCTTCCTATCGGTGACGGCACAGAGGAACTCTCAATGAAAGCACCAATGTCGGTGTCAAAACCGGCGGATCTCGGGTAGGGTGTCCCGAACTGTGCGTCTAGGCGGATGGTAACAGGAGACGAGGGTCACGATGTTTTACCCAGGTTCGGGCCCTCTTGATGGAGGTAAAACCCTACGTCCTGCTTGATTGATATTGATATTTTGGATGTTTACAAGAGTAGATCTACCATGAGATCAAGGAGGCTAAACCCTAGAAGCTAGCCTATGGTATGATTGTAAGGGTTGTTGTTCGAGTCCTACGGACTAGAGCCATCCGGTTTATATAGACACCGGAGAGGGCTAGGGTTACATAGAGTCGGTTACAATGGTAGGAGATCTACATATCCGTATCGCCAAGCTTGCCTTCCACGCCAAGGAAAGTCCCATCCGGACACGGGGCGGAGTCTTCAATCTTGTATCTTCATAGTCTTGGAGTCCGGTCGATGATGATAGTTCGGCCGATGATGGTAGTCCGGCTATGCGGACACCCCCTAATCCGGGACTCCCTCAGCCGGCATCGCCTCCACGGTGGCCTTCATGGGACCCAAGCGGCGGCGGCCTCCCGTGTTCTACTTCTCCTCGATGATGGCGGAGGACGCGGAGGCGCTGGCCACCGACTCGTCGCTCTCCGCACACCCGGCTTTTGTCGCTGCTTGCATGGCGCGGCCGCCGGCATGGGAGTCTCGGCCACAGAAGCGGGAGGCGTAATGCGAGGCGGCGGCATGGGCCAACAGCAACGCGCCGTCGCCGCTCCTTGTCAAGCTGGCTGGGCGGCGAGTTGCTGAACCGTGCGCCGGCTTGGGGCGGCAACTGGCTCCGTCGGGCGAGGGGAGGGAGGTGGTTCAGCGAGCTGCATAGCTCGTATCCGGCGAGCTACCCAGCCGGCTTGGATCGCGAATAACTACTCTTCGTAATCCATTGTAAGAGTGGACAAAATGGTGGAGGAGATAGGGGGCGGCGGAGGTGTGCGATTCTTGGCGGCGTTTGGCCTCGTTTAAATAGGAGACTAAATAGGCGGCGAGCAGGAGCTTCGGCGGCGTTGCGTTAACACCGCCCGGTCATGAGCAGACGTGTGTCGAGTGGGTTCTCGGCTTCCACACGGACGGGTTTCATGGAGGCGTTTGAATGCGCCACGGAGGCGTGTTCAGCCGCGCGTGTCGCGAGTGGCACCCTCGACTCTAACCTAGGACACCGCGCCGTTCTTCCACTGACGTGTGGGATCTTTGGGTGCATGGCCTGCATGTCGGTGACCGCGCAGCAGCGCCTGATGAGAGAACCTTTGGTGGGCCAGGGCGGTCAGAAGCGGGCATTTCATAAACCGATGATTGTTCATTGAGTGTGACATCATCTTTTTCATGTAGTTAAGCATGTGTCTTGCGTCGTGTGTTGTGTGCATGCAGGTGTGCGAGTGTTGCATGCGTGCAAGGGTGCGTTTCAGTATTGCATGCATGGGTGCGTACGTGCAAGGGTGCGTTTCAGTGTTGCATGCATGGGTGCGTACGTGCGTGTGTTCGTGAGTGCATGTGTATGTGTCAGTGTTGCACGCCAGCATGGGTGCGTGTGTACGTTATGTGTACGTGTCAGTGTTGCATGCCTACATGCGTGCGTGGATGTGTACGTGCGGGGTGAGGCTACACGTCAATTGACTGACTTTTTCATCTCTGGTCATTAGATTTTCCAGCCGTTGGATACAAAATCAAGGGCCTCCAGTTTATCATCAAACTCCACCCCCACCCCCCGAGGCGCCAACCACCACCGGCCGAACCGCCCGCCCCCGCCGCCCGCGGCCGGCCCGCCCTCCCCGAAACCACTCCCCACTGCCGGTCCGCCGCCGCACCTTCGAGAGAGTAGGCCAGCATATATGATCTTGAGATTTTACGAAGTCACCATAGGTGCCTCGTAGTCGAGTGGAACGTCTCCTCCCACTGAACGTACATCACCGGAAAATACTGAAATTAACACAAGATAAATGCGAGCACCGGGACTTTAACCTTGGTGGGCTCGAGAAACCACTGTCCTCTAACCATCCAACCACATGTTGGTTAGCACGACAAAATGTATGTGGTGACCGTGATGAGATATCGTGCTTTCGCTTCAAATACAATGACCGTAAGTGTCGTCAACAAAATCTGAACCGCATCAAATGCAAAGTCCGTCAGTGTCATCAACAAAATATGGAGACGTATCGTGAGCTAGATACCGTTGTACTATTGTATATGCTTATTTTCTTAGTGGCCGATTGCGTGTGTGGTGTGGTGGGCACATCATTTCTAGTTGTGGTGGGTCAACATGAAGACTCATGGGTCGGTTCCATCCTGCGCCACATATAGGTTGGACCGAGGCGTGTTATCTGAAGACCCATGTGGAGGACTCGGCGTACAACACGAAGCTACAGTCGCGGAGGACTCTATCCCCACCGGTGATAAGCCGACTATATATGATTTGTAACCCTAGGCCCTTAGTATGTTATACAAGCTTGGGGCTAGTTCTTGATAGTATATATACACACGCACAATGCACGGTATTCACGTGTACTTTGTACACACCCCTAACACTAATATACTGATACCGGGGTAGGCTCTTTCTTCAACTGCAAGGGTCCGATCCGAACTAGGGTAAAACTTTGCCTCGTATTACCATCCAGCCTAACAGCCGGGATATCCTACGAATGATATGATGAAATCATATCTGCCAACTACTATTAGAGAGGTGTGTCGGGGGGCAATGTGCGAGAGAGGCCTAAAGATAATGTGCGTCGGGAGACACGTAGGCACATATATGTGCGTATAGAGGGCTAGTAGAGACCGTGCATGTGTATATATGCATGTGAGAGAAATAGTGTTTTCCAACTGAGATTAGTGAAAAGAGTGGTACATAGTAGTCGAAAGAGATAGAAAGCAGAGAGAGCATGTGTGTGAGACACCCGACACCACGAGAGAGATTGTGAGCATGTGTGAAAGAGAAATGCCGATGCATATAAAGTGTGTGCACTTATGCGTTAGATAGAGATATCTACGTGTAAAAAGCGGTTCTCGCATTAAATTAAAATATAAATGGCATTATTATTTTGGATGAGATCATGAATTTTGCAAAATTGCGTATGGACAAAATCGGTCTATCAGACACCCATACTCTATTGAATTCTAGCATGTGCATGTGTTTATTTCATATTATCGATCCATAGAGTGAGAGCGGTTTGAAATACAGGCAATGGATGCTTTTGCAATTCATATATAAACATTAATTAGTGCACTCCATGTTGTTAGTGTGAAGCACTTTATACATTTGTCACTTGCATGGATACATTCCAAATTGCTAGCTACTGAAATAAAATACATGTCGAATTCAACATAAAGGGGTTTGAAGATTGAATTCATAGGAAGTGCATTCATCTATTTGAACCCAGATAATGGCATTTGTAAATCAGATGTAAAGGGGCATCAATCTTTGTTGTGAGTTTGAACATGGTATATATATTCATACGCATATCTAACTTTTTTGCAACCAAGGAGATTATACAGGAACCATGCATGAACTGAGGTAAGTTGCATATTTTTAATATATACTAATGTACAATGTATATTAAAATGTACCCCTCCATTCCAAAATAATCGTAGCTTTAGGATTTTCAAGAGTAAAGATTTGTGAAGTTTGACAAATCCTGAAAGTTCAATTCAAGAGAACCAAAAGCGTTAATGCTTCGCTCCCAAATATTGAGCAAGCGCCAAATAGGCCTCTGGTCACCCGAAACCGCTTGAGACTAATGTTTTGGTGGTAGGAAATTACTTTCTGACTCTGGCCCGTGTAGCCTATCGGCCCGATGTCCAAAGGTCTAAACCGGGGTAGGTTTGTAACTTCACCAAGGCCTTGATCTCAACCGCCTCGAGAAGCATTCATACGCCGTGGGCGCCTAAACACCATCGCTCGGCAAAATCTATCTCACCCACATTTGGGACACGACATGATGTCCTACCCCAACCCATAATATGTCCGAAATTTTAGATGGGGGCAAAGTTTGTAACTTTCCCCAAATTTCAAACAAGCGTGTCTCAAACCAAACATTGTTCCCCTTAGTTCCCCCAGCCTCCTCCTTTCCCCATTCATACTCCGTGGGCGGCAACACCCTCTCCACCAGCCTTGAAACCCCAACCTCCTCGTCCTCCACCCCATAGCGCCAATCCACCGCCCTCCTCCATCACGCGGGCCGGTACCCGCGTCATTGTCCAGCATAAGCGCAACCGCAGCGCCCTCAAGGACTTAGCAGCTGAAGCCGAGGCGAGCTGCCTCCACGACGCCGACCGCCGACATGCGCCGTGCAGAACCACTCCGACCACGCCGTCCTGCACCTCCTGCTGCGGCTCCACTTTGTCATAACCGTCCACCGCACGGGAGCTGTTCCTGCTCGCCGTCGTTCGCCGCCTCGGATCTGCTTCCCGCCGCCGACAGACGGCCACCGCTTTCACTCAACAACTTGGCCATGGGTTCGTCCAAGGCTGCACCGTCCTCCACAACTTCGGTTTCGGCGAACAACAAGATCGTCGGAAAAAGAGAAGGAGGACACAACATTGCCAGTGAAAGAGGTACTCCTCTTCCCTTATTCGTGCAAATCTTACGTCTCCGCTCACACCGTATTCATCCCACGAAAGAAACTAGTTGGCGCTTCTTCTGCATCTTCTTCGTGATACTAAATGCACAAGGTTTCCTCCTTTTACTATTTCACCTTTGCTAGAGGTCAAGAGCCGCTTTGGATTTCAATTCAGGTCGGTCGAACCGCAATTAAAAGAAGCAGCACCCGCTTAGGCGCGGAGCACCTAGTCCGCTTTGTTCCCGGGAAGCGGCGCATCGGTGTCTATCATAGGGGTGTGGGGCAAAGGAGCTGCTTGCGCCCGATCTGGAGGTCGGCGGGGCTTGAATGGATGGCGAGGCGGTGCCAAGCACGGCGGTGCGGTGAGGTCGAGGAGGGCGTGGCGGGGAGAATCTTGGGCGGTGGTCTTGGCGTTTGAGGAAGATCGTCAACACTGACTGGCTGGAGGTAGATGAAGGCGATCTCCCCGTTCTTTGTACATCGGACGGTGCAGAAAAAATGGACTGACCTATTTGCTTTCAGACCACTATTAGTTTCAAAGAATCCTGTAGTAATTGAGTGTGCCATGCATGTTGTAGAGCTATCATATGTCTCCGTCATTTATTTCTCACCGACCTACTATCTGCTACCTTTACCTTTGTACTAATTGTGCACACACTTCACCCATACTCACACTATTGTTTTTTATGCATGGGTATTTCAGACTACGGCGCAGTGTTGATGAATGCAGAAAAGAAAAGATAGAAATCGCTCGATGTAATTGAAGATAAGCGATAAGCGTTTCAATGCTCTAATGGCTGCGATGTCGTGATTGGAGACGATAAAAGTAGCTCTGAGTTGATGATCTCAATTGCCACACACAACCATCCCAGGTGCTTGCTTTAACTTTGTGCTGTCAAATGTGGTTGCATGTTGCATATGGTGTCTAGCTTGTATTGCTTCCAATTTGGTTAAATTGCATCTGCTTACTTTACACATTATACCTTTGATAATGACATGCCTTCCTGTTTTTGATACATACTACATATGTCTATTAACCATGTTCGTACATCAAACTAATGCTCTTTTGTATCCCTCGTCAATCACTTATGATGAGACAGTCACCGGGTGGAGTTCTTGTGAGGCGCCCTACTCGTTTAAAGAGTGCGGTGTCATCCTCCCACATGATTCTCAAGAAACAGCAAGGCTAAATGTCAATGTAGCTCTCTAGTTGATCACATAATTCCCCACACCACCATCGCAGTGCTTGCTCTTACTTGGCAGTGTGATATGTGGTTGCATGTTGCATATGGTGTCTACCTTGTAATGCTTCTAATTAGGGTAAATTGCATCTGCTTAGTTAACACATTATACACTGAATATGACATGCCTTCCTGTTTTTGGTACATACTACGTCTTTCTATTAACCATGTTCTTACATCAAACTACTTCTCTTGTGTATCCCTCATCAATGCTCCTAATTTGTTAAATTGCATCTCCTTAGCTTACACATTATACATGTGAATATGACATGCCTTCCTGTTTTTGGTACATACTACATCGCCTATCACACCATGTTCTTACATCAAACTACTGTTCTTGTGTATCCTGTGTCTATAAGCTTATGATGAGACAGTCACGCGTGTGGTTAATATGAGGCGCAATACTCTTATAAAGAATGCAATTTCATCCTCTCCACATGATTCTCAAGAAACAGCAAGCCTAAATGAAGATATTGAGCGTTGCTCTGTGCACGAAGACAGCACTTCCCTACACCACCATCACAGTGCTTGCTCCAACTTCAGTAGTGTGATATGTGGTTGCATGTTGCATCTGATGTCTAGCTTGTAATGCTTCTAATTAGGGTAAATTGCATCTGCTTAGTTTACACACTATACTGTGAATATGACATGCCTTCCTATTTTTGGTACACACTACATCTATGTGTTAACCTTGTTCTTACATGAAACTACCTCTCTTACGTATCCTGCATCAATTACTTACGATGAGTCACCTTTATTAGTTGCATATTGCATATTATTTCTAGCCGGTTGCCATGTATTGCTTCTAATTTGGTCAAATACATTTGTTAGGGCACCCTTTTAATTTGGTAAAGTGATATTGGTTTCATCTTTCATATGGTTTCTAGCTTGCATCGATTCTAACAAGTTCAAGCACCTTGTGCTTAGTTTACACTTTATACATCATACATGTCAATATGTCACGTCGTCCTGTTTTTCATACATATTCCATCCTCCTATCATGCGGCTGCCTTACATGAAAGTAGTGTTCGTCAGTATCATGCATCAATAAGTTCTGAAGAGCAAATTTTATTCCTTTTTCTTGTGGGTTTGACTTGACAAGGCAAAATCAAGAAAGAGGAAGGAAAAAAAGTAAGGAAAGCGATGATGGTGGTCCTCTCTGACAACGTAAACGGACATCTGTCTGATTCTCCTTGTCTTGATAGTGCATTACATGGTCCAAGTCTCCGCTCCCCTACTCCACCATCCAAGGTGCTTGCTCTAACTTGGCAGTGTGATATCTGGTTGCATGTTGCATATGGTGTCTAGCTCGTATTGCTCCTAATTAGTGTAAACTGCATCTGCTTAGCTTACACATGATACATGTGAATATGACACGCTTTCCTGTTTTTGGTACATACTATATCTGTCTATCACACCATGTTCTTACATGAAACTACTCTTCTTGTGTATCCTGCATCAGTCACTTATGATGGGACACCTTTAAGTTGGCAGTGTGATATTGGTTTGCGTCTTGAATATGATTTCTAGCATGTATTGCTTCTAGTTTGATGAGCATACCTATGGCGAGACAGTTTTAACTTGGCGAGTGATATTGATTGCACCTTCCATATGGTGTCTTGCAGTGTTTCTAATTTGTTGAAGTGCCTTACCTTAGTTACCACATCATAGGTGTGAATATGTCAAGCCGTCCATTTTTTTCGTACATATTCCATCCTCGTATCATGACTTTGCCTTTCATCAGAGTAGTGTTCGTTAGTATCATGCATGAATGAGTTCTGAAGAGCGAATGATATTCCTTTTTCTTGTCGGTATGACCTCACAATGCAAAATCAATAAAGCTGAAGGAAATTGGCAAGGCATTGGATGATGGTGGTCCTTCCGAGAAACTGAAACGGAGGTTCTCTACATATTCTACTCCGCCATCCTCCCAACAAGATTCGCAAGACAACGCAAGGCTAGACAGTCAACGTAGCTGTGTAGATGATGAGCACATCTCCCCTACTCCACCATCACAGGTGCTTGCTCTAACTTGGCACTATTATATGTGGTTCCATGTTGCGTATGATGTCTAGCTTGTATTGCATCTGCGTAGCTTACAACTTATACCTGCAACGATCACTTACCCATAAGACACATTTAACTTGGGACTGTGATGTAGGTTGCATCTTGCATTGTCTTCTAGCTTGTACTGCTTCTAATTTCTTGAAATGGCACTTATGACGAGACACTTTTTACCTGATAGAGTGATATTGGTTGCATGTTCATATGGTGCCTAGCTTTCATTTCTTCTAATTTTGTTGAAATGCCTTCCGCTTCTTGTTTTTCATACATATTCCATCCTCCTATCGTGCGTGTGAATATGAAACGCTATCTTTTTGTATATATTCCATCCTCCTAGCTTGCCTTACATCAAAGTAGTGTTAAATGCATATCATGCATCAACCAGTTATCTGAGCTAATTTTATTCATCTTCTTGTGGTTTTGACTTCATAAGGCAATATCGGAAAATAGGAAGGAAAAGAGTAAGTTAGGGGATGTTGGTGGTACTCCTCCGCACCGACGCATAAGCAGAGACTCTCTAGATTTGCCACTGCTACTTCTAATGAAGTTGAAGTCCCAAGTCTACATGATGAGTTCATCTCCGCACTCCACCATCGCAGGTGCTTGCTCTAAGTTGATGATGTGATAATTGGTTTCATGTTGCATATGTTGTCTAGCCTGTATTTCTTCTATTTTGATTAAATTGCACCTGCTGAGTTTATCGTTATACATGTGCATATGACATGGCTTTACGTGTCTAGAATACCTTGCATCTATCTATCATACCATGTTCTTACATCAAAGTACTGCTGTTGTGTATCCCGCATCGATAACTCATGATTGGGCGCTTTTAACATGGCAGTTTGATAGTGGTTGCATCTTGCATTGATTTCTACATTGTCTTGCTTCTAATTTTTGAATTGCCACTTATGACAAGACACTTTTAACTTGGCGAGTAATATTGGTTGCATCTTTCATATGGTGTCTAGCTTGCATTACTTCTATTTTCTTGAAAATCCTTCTGCTTAGTTTGCACATCGTAGATGTGAATATGTCATGACGTCCTATTTTTCTTACATATTCTATCCTCATACGGTTGTCTTACATCAAAGTATTGCTTGTCTGTATCATGCATCAATGAGTTCTGAAGAGTGATTTTATTCTTTTGTATTGTGGGTACAGCTTGACATGGCAAAGTCAAAAAAGAGCAAGGAAAATAATATAGTAGGGAGTGTTGTTACTCGTGGGTGAAACGAAAAAGGCTCTGCCGTCGAGATTCTGCTGGTACCTATAGTGCAGTAGAAGGTCCAAGTCCACAGCTAAATCTACAAACACAGTATCACTGCTCCACCAGCTGCAGCATCCGCTTCAAGCTGTACCGACATCTCAACCAGTTACTCGTTCGTTTGCTCGGGCTGCGGTTCCCAAGCTGCCTTCACACCTAACACTACTTCGAAGCTTTGTTGACACAACATGACTTGGCAAGATCAGATGAACCTCATGAGCATCAACACCAAGACGGTACTGACCGAGTCAAGTTGCGATTGCATGCTCCTTTATATGTACTCTCACGGTTTGATGTACACTAACACTTTCCATATTCGTTGTTGAACTAGCACCACGGCGCAAGCGAAAGCAGACATCGGGGATAATGCTTGACAGATTAACAAAATCTAAAGGAGGAAGAATGGAGATCCATTTTGAGGCAGGTTTAAAAGGCCACGTGATGCTCTGAGTCAGCCAAGTTAGTATCGAGGCAGCCGTTGCCGTTAGGTGTCATCGCGTATCCTCCCAACGTGGATCCAATGCAGGAATGAGAAAGACAATACCCGTTTAACACCTTCCTTGACCATTTATCCGTAAGTAATGTTATTCATCGCAATTAGTAATATTGTCTTGCTCATCCCATACTTTCTAGCTTCCTCCTAATAAGACTCACATTCTTTTTCAACAGATGAGGTTCAAGTTGGATCCGAAAGATGATGCAACTAAACAAGCATGCACTCATGTTTTTCAGTCTGCTCTGACGATGTCGGTACCACCTTAGAAAATCTCACTTTGAAGGCAAGGCTAACAATGAAATCGCCCAAACATCTCGAGTGGAATATATTACAGATGAAGACTGGACAGCCCTTGTTAAACACTGGTCTGATCCAAAGTATCAGGTAGGCTATATGTATTTGATCAGACCACATATTGAACTTGTATTTATGTATGTGCCTTACAAGTGTATCTTCTTCTAGGCTAACTGTTTGAAGAACAAAACCAACCATTCTAAAGTGAAATTCCAACAGACAACAGGATCTCGTAGCTATATTGCACACTGCGAGGCTCTTGTAAATAGCTGCTACTTCCTTCTTTTTTTGTGCCATATTATCGTATCTATATTGACTTGTTCCAAATACAGCGGAAAGCCCGTGCGGACCAAAAGAACCTGAACGAATCAGTGCAAATCTTCAAGGATTGCCACACCAGCAAGATGAAGGGCATGAGCACACCAGTTCAAGCCGCTGTTGTAAGTCCTTACTCCTCCTGCCTTGAACTGATTGGTGCTTGTGATGTGTTCATTTAACTACTTGGTTTGCAGCCAATGTCGATTACTCTGTTCACTTTTATACAGTTGTCTTAACGTATCATTTCACCTTACATGGTTTAAAAGAGATGAAGGATATTCTTTTGGTCTTGATCTGTAATCTAGTTGTTATGTTCACGTGCGCACACAATGATAAAATAGCCTGTTTGTTTTATATCTGTTTGCCCATGATATGAATGATGTCATACTATGTTCATCCTACTTTAAACCATGTCTCTTTATCCTTAGATGTCAGCGAATGTGAGGAAATAGACAATCTGATGGGCATGCTACATGGACATATGTTCGAAAGTGATTTTATTATGTAGTTGGCACTACAATACATGCTAATGTATTACAGATAGTTCACCAAAATAAGTTATGTATAAACATTTAACCTACTTTGTTTGTTTTGTCTCATTAGTAACTCATTTGGTACACTAATCTACAAGTTCAAACTTTCGGAAGCTATGGAACAAATGATTGAACAGCCACAACCACACGAAGGTGGCGAGGCTACTACGGGCACAATGTCACCTCTTGCTGCGGTCGTCGGTATCTCTCCACTAACGATGCAAAAGCACCTTCTGCGTAATTCGGGTTGGTTGTCAAGGTAACCTCGTCCAAATCGCCTCTTGAACAAAATCTTCCTGCTAGAGCAGTGATATATTTGTGCTCCAAACACAAGTCCAATCCCTAATGGGCGTTGTTTGGAAACAAGAATAGTGGTTGAGAAATGCCGTCAAGATATGAATGGTTTTGAAACTAGACTATCGGACATTAAACCCGTTGTTGAAGAGCAATGATGGAAAAAAGGTGGAGATCGTCTGCTCCATCAGTTCTGACTGAAACATTAGCACTCAGGTCAAATGATCGTGCTTCTATACATCGATGGTGCTTTTATCGGAAGGACTGTAAACTTTATGCCAACATGCCTTTTGTTGTATGATTGGAATTTATTTTTTTGTGATACAACATTTATGATGCTTACAGGCTGCAGTAATTATAGCGCTATTTTTGTATAGTGTAGGTTTATCTTAGTAATGTATTGGACGAAAGCTTCGTAGGAGCCCAACATGCCAACATTAATCGGGCCCATTCCAATTGGGCTAAAAAGCGATTCTGGGCGAAATTGGCATGTAGCCCACTAAAAATATCTGGGCTTAAATTAGCATAAGCTTTCAAATTTTTACGGTAGGCTGTGCCCATAGTGGGCCTTTAACAGCCTAAACATAATTTGGGCCCTCGGTAAAAGTAGGTCGTTTACAGGTGTAAATATCTCGGGCCCATAAAAACATGGGCCTTTAATAGACCGAAAGTGAGATTGGGCCTGATTGTGCCAAATAACCTTTGGACTTAGCAGGCGAAATGGTGGCCCATTTACCATGCGGATATTTGTGAGCTGAAATTGGACGGGCCGTAAATGCACCGACCTAATACGGGCCTTTAACGGGCCGAACTTGTCGGGCTAGATTATCGTCATTTTATATGGGCTGTTAATGGGCCCGATATGGCGTTGGGCCACATATGGCCCATGGTTTACGTCCGGTGTTAACGGGCGAAAATGACAACAGGCGAAAGTGGGCCAAATCTATAGTGGGCCTCTAACGGGCGAATAGCGAACATGGCGAATATGACCCAAATCCTTCACGGTGGTTTATGGGCGAAAGTTTTGATGGCCTATAAATGGGCCCAAATGAAGCGCACCTTTAACGGGCGGAAATACATCGGGCGTAATTATTAATTACTTAGCGGATTGTTAACGGGCGAAGTGACCATGGGCGCATTGATGACAGGTTTAGACCAGGCCGTTGTGGGGGCGATTTGTGAAGAATGTTGGGCCTTTAGTTGGGTCGACCCATTATGGTCTGCGAAATCTTGTGGGCCTTTAGTGGGCGGCCCATTGTGGTCCGCAAAATCTTGTGGGCCTTTAGCTGGGCCGACCCATTATGGTCCGCTAAATTTTGTGGGCCTTTAGCTAAACCGACCCATTATGGTCCGCTAAATCTTATGGGCCTTGGTTGGGTGGCCCATTTAAACTTTGTGGGCCACTTTGGGCGGTCCACGTGTCAACATATCATAGGCCCATCTAGACCGTTGGATGAGTGACACATGTGCCAGCAGAGGGCTGACACGTGGATCCGTCGTAATGAGAATTTTACGTGGAAAATCGGCATTGGTCGTGGCTGTTAACGGGCTATCGGATCCAAAATCCGACCCGATAAACTTAACGGTGTTCCCTTACGGTGGATGCCACGTGTCGGTCACCCTTGACGAAAGCACTTCTGTGACGCGGGATTTATCGTCATGGAAGTGGACACTTCCGTGATGATAATTTGGTAATGTCATGGAACACTTCTACGACAGCACAGGTATGACTATCTTGATTCTGTCATAAATTTGTCATGGATGTACATGCATGACAAAAAACGCGACCTACTTTGACAAACACGTATCATCACGAAAGTGTATTTTTTTTGTAGTGACATCGCTATAAGCCTTGCAAGCAATGTGACTAATGAGTTAGTTGTGAGATGATGCATTACAGAACGAGTAAAGAGACTTGCCAGTAACGAGATTGAACTAGGTATTGAGATACCGACGATAGAATCTCCGGCAAGTAACATACCAATGACAAAGGGAACAACGTATGTTGTTATGCGGTGTGACCAATAAAGATCTTCGTAGAATATGCAATGTGACTAATGAGTTAGTTGTGAGATGATGCATTACAGAACGAGTAAAGAGACTTGCCGGTAACGAGATTGAACTAGGTATTGAGATACCGATGATCGAATCTCGGGCAAGTAACATACCAATGACAAAGGGAACAACGTATGTTGTTATGCGGTTTGACCAATAAAGATCTTTGTAGAATATGTAGGAACCAATATGAGCATCCAGGTTCTGCTATTGGTTATTGACCAGAGATGAGTCTCGGTCATGTCTACATAGTTCTCGAACCCGTAGGGTCCGCACGCTTAACGTTCGGTGACGATTGGTATTATGAGTTTATGTGTTTTGATGTACCGAAGGTAGTTCGGAGTCCCGGATGTGATCGCGGACATGACGAGGATTCTCGAAATGGTCGATACATAAATATTGATATATTGGATGGCTATGTTTGGACATCGGAATGGTTCCGGATGAGTTCGGGCATTTACAGAATCTAGGGGTTACGGAACCCCGAAGTGTATGGGCCTTATTGGACCTTAGTGGGAGAAAGGAGGCGCCCCCCAAGCCCAATCCGAATTGGAAGGGGGGCTGGCCCCCCTTTCATTCCTTCCTCTCCTACTCCTACTTGGAAGGGGGGAATCCTACTCTTGGTGGGAGTAGGACTCCCCTAGGGCGCGCCATAGAGAGGGCCGGCCCTCCCCCTCCTCCACTCCTTTATATATGGGGGAGGGGGGCACCCCATAGACACACAAGTTGATCATTGATCTTTTAGCCGTGTGCGGTGCCCCCCTCCACCATAATCCACCTCGGTCATATCGTTGCAGTGCTTAGGCGAAGCCCTGCACCGGTAGCTTCATCATCACCGTCATCACGCCGTTGTGCTGACGAAGCTCTCCCTCGACACTCTGCTGGATCGTGAGTTCGCGGGACGTCACCGAGCCGAACGTGTGCAGATCGCGGAGGTGTCGTACTTTTGGTACTAGGATCGGTCGATCGTGAAGACATACGACTACATCAACCGCGTTGTCATAACGCTTCCACTTACGGTCTACGAGGGTAAGTGGACAACACTCTCCCCTCTCGTTGCTATGCATCACCATGATCTTGCGTGTGCGTAGGATTTTTTTTGAAATTACTACGTTCCCAACATCAACTCCCCCAAGCTTAGACCTCGCTTGTCCTCAAGCGGAAGCCGATATCGAAAAATATGTCCACATGTTTAGAGATAGAGGTGTCGATAAAATAAAATATGGACATGAGGGCATCATGATCATTCTTAGAATATGTATATAATCATATGACTTCTTATGCTAAAGTAACAATCTATTCACAATGTAAAGTATGAATCGGAAACTTCATTGAAAACTAACAAACTATAATCTCATTTGAGGGAGTTCCGGACTAGGGGGTGTCCAGCTAGCCGAACTATCATCATCGGCCGGACTCCAAGACTATGAAGATACAAGATTGAAGACTTCGTCCCGTGTCGGATGGGACTTTCCTTGGCGTGGAAGGCAAGCTTGGCGATCTGGTATGTAGATCTCATACCATTGTAACCGACTCTTGTGTAACCCTAGCCCTCTCGGTGTCTATATAAACCGGATGGCTTTAGTCCATAGGACGAACAACAATCATACCATAGGCTAGCTTCTAGGGTTTAGCCTCTTTGATCTAAATGGTAGATCCACTCTTGTAACACACATCATCAATATTAATCAAGCAAGGCGTGGGTTTTACCTCCATCAAGAGGGCCCGAACCTGGGTAAAACATCGTGTCCCTTGTCTCCTGTTACCATCCGCCTAGGCGCGATTCGGGACCCCTACCGAGATCCGCTGGTTTTGACAACGACATTGGTGCTTTCATTGAGAGTTCCTGCATGCGGTGTCAAAACGCAGCGGATGACAGGAGACTAGGGACACGATGTCTCCAGTGTTCGTTTGATTGATATTGATATTGATGTTTACAAGAGTAGATCTACCACGAGATCAAGAGGATAAACCCTAGAAGCTAGCCTATGATGATTGTAAGGGTTGTTGTGATCGTAGTCCTACAGACTAAAGCCCTCCGGTTTATATAGACACCGGAGAGGGCTAGGGTTACATAGAGTCGGTTACAATGGTAGGAGATCTACATATCCAGATCGCCAAGCTTGCCTTCCACGCCAAGGAAAGTCCCATCCGGACACGGGGAAGTCTTCAATCTTCTATCTTCATAGTCTTGGAGTCGATCGATGATAATAGTCCGACAAATGATAGTCCGGCCGATGGCGGTAGTCAGCTATCCGGACACCCCTAATCCGGGACTCCTCGGTAGCCCCGAACCAGGCTTCAATGGCGATAAGTCCGGCATGCGTGTAGTCTTGGCGTTGCAAGGTGGGTTCTCCTTTAAGTTCCATGTACCTGCGAGCAGTGTCCAGCTTTCTCATCAATGTTGTGCGTCTTGGCTTCCACGCCCAATAAGGGCCTTGTTCCACGCGTCGTGCAAATGTGAAAAGCCAAGGTGTCTTTTATGTTTTACCCCCTAGTTGTACGAATAATCTGCCTATAAGGGAGGCAAGAATCCAGATCCAAATCACCATCTTCCTCTATAAATACTCATCGGGCGCTTTCGGCCAAGAATCCATTCCATCATGGACCGTCAACGCGCTCCTCTTCTCGCTCCCAGCCCTTCGCGGGAGATTGGAGGAGATGCTCTGTTTCGCTGTGAGCTGGTGAAGCTCAAATGGGGATATCTCCCTCCGGCCTTCATGGTTCGGTTCGAGCCGGGCTCGCCACCTACAAAGGTGGGAAGCTAGCAGAGGTTACCCCTAATCCCAACAAAGGGGGCGGGTATGCTTCGTCCCCTATCTAATAAGGGGCTCGGTTTCTGTACATCCATTCCTCCGCGGGCTCTGGAGTTCTCGGACTCCAGCTCCATCACCTCACGCCCGCCTCAATCCTGCATATCGCGGGTTCGTAGCTCTTTGTGAGCTTTTCACAGGCATCGAGCCCCACCGTGTTGTGGAAGAGGTTGTTTTCCTTGTCCCCGCTCTCACGAGGGGTCCATATATCAAGTGGGCGGCGCGAAATATGGCGCATTGCGGGACGGATATCCATCCGGAACCCCTAAGCGCCAAGACGGCCTTGAATGGTTTTATATAGAAGGCGCTCCGCTGCGGACCTGTTGGGATCAGCCTCCGGAGTTCAGCAATGCTCCTCTGAAAAGCGCCTTAGTTGGCGTCCGCGAGCCCAGATGGAGGAAGACAAGGCGTCCATTATCGATGGGCGAATAAGGTTCTTGGCCCATGCCGGTTGACCATGATGAGTCATGGCAACATGCATTCTGCGGGGTGCAGCACTACAATACTGAGGCCACCCATGTGGGATTTCAGCGGGGAGGATGATGCCACCCGTCATGGCCACAAAGGGCGGAATCGGCGAAGATCTGGTGACGATCTTGTCCGGCCTGTATAAGGGGAGAAGGAGGATTTCCTTGAGCGAACCCGTTAAATGGGTTTTCCATGAACAATCCCGGCCTTGGGTGAGTGAACACTCAGCGTGTCCGACCCGTGCCTTCGAAACTTAAGTTTCTTACATTGTGTTCTTCGGCGAGAACTGCGCCGGACTGTGGAGAGAACGCTAAGTCCGGCTCCGCGCTTTGAGATCGAGAGAGATCTTGAGATCCGGCCTCCGAAGAGATCCGACCATAAAGGTGGAGCTAATCGACGGGGTGTTCCACCAGCTCAGCATGGACAATGCTTTAGTCACCATCACGGCCGACTACCCCGGACTAAATCCGGCTCCCCAGGTGATTGCAGCCGAAGCCTTGACACAGTCATTCCTTCCTTGCTTATTTCTGACCATCGTACATGATGGCATTGTGCAGAGGCGCCCCTAGGGCGAAGCTGAGCCAGCGGTGGCTGGCCAACAAGGGCGATTCGGACGGTAGGCGGAAGAAGGGCGGGCCTTGACTGAAGCGTCGCCGCAAAGGTGTAGCTCACAATTCATTATCTTGAGCAATGTTCTAAAGCGTTTGAGTGCTCATGACTTTTATAGGGAAAAACGTCCGCCCGGATCTGCGGGCGTGGAAGTTGTCCATCCGACCTCTACCAGCGGGCTCCCACACTGGCGGGAGGGAAGGCGGCGCAAAGCGCGAGCGGACGTTCCTCCGACGAAGGATGCCGAAAGGCTGTCCGGCACCAAGTCGAGGTGGAAGTGCTCTGAATCAAAAGCGCCGCCGGACAGTATTCGTGGCGTGTGCTTCTCCCCGAGCGTTGAATGCCTTTAACATGGGGGCCGCGCACCTTCGTGCCGCTCAAGATAGTTTTACGAGCCACGGGCGGTATGTAAAAGACATCTGGGTAAGAGATTTTAACGGTTGTATATGCGGTAGCCCCGAGACTTAAAGTAGTTATATTAACTGATTTAAGGATCATATGAAATCTGAGATCTTCTTGAGAAGAATACCCAACTGTCTCGGGGCTGCAAGAGTGCAAGGCCCAACTTGAGGCCGCATTATGCAGCGCGGGAGGAAGCATAGGACCTCTCCAGTAGCATTATTTTAGAAGGATAAGTAGCGTTTGGCCTTTGCGCAAGTCTAAAAAGCGGCGTTGCAGGTGCTGCGGACAAGATCCGGACGAGGCAAGAACTTCTGCGCCAACTAAAGGCGGCGAGAGGTGCTGCATAAGGTGCAGCATGAAAGGAACAAGCTCCGGGATGCCCATGCCCAGCTTGGAGAAAGAGCTGAAAAGCGTTAGGGCGGTAGCTGTCGGGCTCCGTTAAGGAGAATCAGCGGCTTCGTCGCGGCATATATAGTAAGTGCTTGGCGAACTACTTTGAAAAGAAGAGTTGGCGAGGAAGTCAATTTGACAGAATATATGCAGAGGTATGCTCACAGGTCGCCTGCGGAGAGATGCCGTAACAGCGGGTGATCAACTTCGAATTGTTGCAACTGATCGAGCGAGTTGGCGAGGCTATGGCGGCGTCATCCAGGCGTTATGGCCAGCCTTCTCCATACCCGAGGGTCTTGGGGAGCTTGCGGGCTTCTGAGGAGTGCGGCAGCGCTTCCATTTATGGAAGATTTGGCCTGCCGCCAAGGTGCCGAGGAGGCTGGGCCATGGTAAAGGCAGCGGTACAAGAAGGCGGATCCCAATCACATGGCGAAGTCGGACTGTGGGGCCCGATGGGAAGGAGATCCTGTGAGTTTAGTATCTGACCAAGTGGAGTTGGCATAAAATTTTCCCAACTGGGTATAAATTAGACAACTTTGTTAGGCGGGATTGAGGAAGAATACAATCGGTCGATTTGACAATGTATTATAAAATGACATACAAAATGCCTTCTAGCGGATTGTAGATCGTTTGTCTTTGCCGACCTTTTAAGCCCGACCTCGGGACCCTAGAGTCGGAGTGTGTCGAATACCTTCTCGGTTATGAAACAACGGGGTATGCATGGAGACCAGGCGTAGGGGTCATCGGTGCTTTATCGGACAAGTGCCCAACTAGTTATGTTATATTACATGGTTAGTAAGAAACATCTTCCGGGAGAATAGTTCCGTTAAGGGTTCCTTTCCGCTGGGGTGGCATGCCCTAAAGTGCATGTCAGACTCTGAAAAAGCGAGAAAACATCTGGGGCAGATAAATAAGTGGATAAAAATCATCTTTTAAGTCACCGACCGAATATTCCCTTAAAACGCTAGCTTTCGGCTTCACCCGGTCTGAGGTACACATCCGGCTGACCAGCGATAACAATCGCAGAGGTGCTCCTTTACCTCCTAGCGAACAATAGGGAGCGTGAGGGGTAAGCACAGAGCCGAGCAACCCAGCTTGGCCAAAACTTAAGTCATATCGATGCATATAATGGTGAATAAAAGGTACATGTGGAGGCTTGACACATGTCTGGGCATAAAGCCCGTGTAATTAAGCTTACGGTAAAGAAGCCCCGAGTATAATGAGTGCGGGTAGCACATCAATTGTCTTAAAGCGTTGCTGTGGTAAAACCCTTTAAGGCTTGGATGAATAGGGTTGAGAAGAAAAGATAAACAAAAGGCAGCTGAAATAAATAAAAGAAAAATTTTGGGCGGGGAAGGGGCGAACTCTTAGTCGGCGCTAGGCATAGAATCGTCGGAGGCGGGCTGCATTCCATGGGTTCGGCTCGAGTCGGTTATCCGATGCATTTAAGTGAGCGATGCGCTCCGCGGTCAAGACTTGATCAATGATGAAGGGCCTTCCCATTTGGGCTTGAGCTTGTCCTTTTCTTGTCCGGCGGCGTAGAACCAGTTCGCCAACATTGTAAGTATTGGCCCGTACTTCTACGCTTTGGTATCTTGAGCCTGCTGTTGATAAAATGCGGAGCGAGCCTTGGCGGCGTCGCGCTCTTCCTCAATGTGTCCAAGCTGTCCTGCCGATCCAACTCGGCTTCTCTTTCTTCGTACATGCGCTTTCGAGGTGAGTCATGAATGATGTCGCGAGGCAAAACTGCTTCTGCGCCGTATACCATAAAAATGGTGTGAATCCGGTGAATACGGTTAGGCGTTGTCCGCAGCCCCAGTCTGGTCGAGCTCCTCTACCCGGTCGCGTGTCAGATTTCGTGAGGACCGCACTAGTCTGGGTTTGATGCCGCTCATTATTAGACCATTTGCTCGTTCCACTTGACCGTTGGTTTGAGGATGATAGGCTGAGCGTAATCGAGCTTGATGCCCATATTTTTGCACCATGATTTAACCTCATCGGCGGTGAAGTTAGTGTAGTTATCGGTGATGATGCTGTGGGGGACACCATAGCGGTGTACTACCCGGATATAAAGTCTATCACTGGTCCGGACTCTGCCGTTTTAAGCGGCTTGGCCTCTATCCATTTGGTGAATTTATCCACCATGACCAATAGGTACCTTTGCTTGTGGGTTCCCCCTTTAAATGGTCCAACCATGTCAAGCCCCGGACATGACGGCCAGGTAATTGGTATAGTTTTGAGGCGGTGGGTGGCATATAGCTCGATTAGCAAAGAGCGACAATCGGCGCATCTTTGGACTAAGCACAGGCATCTGCTCGAGCCGTCGGCGATAAAATCCTGTGCGGAATGCCTTTCCTACAAGGGCCCGAGCTGCGGCGTGGTGTCCGCCTAGTCCGGCATGAATTTCAGCCGGAGGTTTCGCCCTTCCTCTTGGAGATACACCTTTGAAGGACTCGGTTGTGCTTTTCTTATAAAGTTCTCCCTCATAGACCTTGTAGGCTTTTGACCGCCGGACAATGCAGCGGGCCTCATTTTGGTCTTCGGGAAGCTCCTGCCTAAGCAAGTAGGCGAGGAATGGTTACGTCCACGGGCAATTACTGCCATTATGTCGTGGGCGGAAGGTGTTATGTCATCTGCTGGATCGCGGTTGGTGCGGCTTGTTCCGGATTATTAGTTCGGACTCCTCTTCCCATAATGCGGATGGCTTGAAGAGCCGTTCGGGAAGATATTAGGAGGGACAGTGTCGCGCTTTGTGCCAATGCGTGCGATCGTCGGCCGCTTGGTTATTATCCCGGGTGACGTGATGGAATTCAAGTCCTTCGAACCGGGCTGACATTTTGAGGACAGCGTTGCGATATGCTGCCATTTTCGGATCTTTGGCGTCGAAGTCTCCGTTTATTTGGGATATTGCGAGGTTTGAATCCCCGCGCACCTCTAGGCGTTGAATGCCCATGGAGATTGCCATCCGGAGACCGTGTAAAAGGGCCTCGTATTCGGCTGCGTTGTTAGAGTCCGTGTACATTATCTGAAGTACGTATTGGACTGTGTCTCCGGTCGGGGACGTCAATAACGCCAGCCCCGATCCGGCTAACATTTTAGAGCCGTCGAAGTGCATAATCAATTGGAGTATCGCCGTATTCTTTAGGGAGTTGACTTGGTCCATTCAGCGACAAAGTCAGCCAAAACTTGAGACTTGATAGCTCGCCGAGGTTTGTAAGATATATCAAATGGTAAGAGCTCAATTGCCCATTTGCAATCCTGCCCGTCGCGTCACGGTTGTTTATAATGTCGTTAAGTGGTACTTGAGGCCCTGTTATCGAACACTCTTGAAAGTAGTGTCGGAGCTTCCGGGATGCCATGAACACGCGTCGCTATCTTCGATAGTGCAGGTAGCGGACTTGCAAGGGGTTAACACGAGTGGATCGTAGTATACTGGTTTTGAAGAGAATTTATGCCCTTACATTTCTCGTTCGACGACAGTACCGCCCTTACAACTTGATGTGTAGCTGCGATGTATAACAACATTGGTTCGCCCGGGTTAGGCGCAGCCGAGGACGGTTGTTGCCAATATGGCCTTTATTTCTTGAGTTGGCGGTGGCAGCATCCGTCCACTCGAAGTGTTGATCTTGCTGAGGAGGCGATAGAGGGTAATGCCTTTTCTCCTAGGCGGAGATAAAGCGGCTTAGACCGCTACGCATCCGGTCAATTTTGTATTTGCTTGAGGTCTTTTGGGATATCTAGTTGTGAGAGCTCGGATCTTGGCTGGGTTTGCTTCAATTCCTCTCTTGGATCGATGAAGCCTAGCAGCTTTCGGTGATGCATGAAAACACATTTTCAGGATTCAGCTTGATGTCATATGCTCTGAGGCTGTCGAATGTGAGCCTCAAGTCGTCTACTAGAGTTTCGGCGTGTTTGGTTTTGGCGACTCGTCGTCCACGTATGCCTCTCTGTTTTGCCGATCTGGGTAGCGGACATATACGAATCATGCGCTGATATATTGCGCCGCGTTTTCGAGTCCGAAGGGCATCGTGTTGAAGCAGA
Source organism: Aegilops longissima (assembly GCA_021605205.1). Classification (NCBI taxonomy): domain Eukaryota; kingdom Viridiplantae; phylum Streptophyta; class Magnoliopsida; order Poales; family Poaceae; genus Aegilops; species Aegilops longissima. The sequence goes on from CM038679.1 coordinate 164,690, forward strand.
ATGGTCCATATGGAGTAATGAATGCCGTTGCGGCTTGATCCGCTTCGCCATCTTGATTTGATGATAGCGGAGTGTCGTCCGGGAAGCACAATGAATTGTGCCCTGCGGTGGCGTCGATGATTTGGTCGATCTTGGGGAGGAAGGGATCCTTTGGGCAGGCCTTATTTAGGTCTTTGAAATCGACACATAGGCGCCAGTTTGTCCTTCTTTGGTACCATTACCAAGTTTGCTAGCCAATCCGGTGCTTGATGTCTCGATGAATTCGGCTTCTAATAGCTTGGCTAGCTCTTCTCCCATTGCCTGTCTTTTGGGTTGGAAAATCGTCGAAGAGCCTGTTTGACTGGCTTGAATCCTTTTAGGATGTTTAGGCTGTGTTCTGCCAATCTGCGTGGGATTCCGGGCATATCCGATGGGTGCCAGGCAAAAATGTCCCAATGTTCCCGAAGGAATTCTCGCAGTGCGGCGTCTACATCAGGGTTCAATTGTGCCCCGATGGAGGCCGTCTTCGTGGGGTCTGTTGGGTGGACCTGGAATTTGACTATTTCATCCGCTGGTTTAAAAGAGGTGGACTTGGATCTTTTATCAAGTATCACATCGTCCCTGTTCACCGTGGAGCGCATCGCGGTGAGTTCCTCGGCGCTAGGGCTTTGGATAGTGCCTCGAGGGCTAGTGTGGCTGTCTTGTTTTGGTAGCGAGTGCTATGTCCGGATCGATGGCGAGTGATAATTCCGTTGGGACCGGGCATTTTAAGCTTCATGTACCCATAATGGGGTATAGCTTGGAAAATTGTGAATGCCTCTCGTCCTAATAGAGCATGATATCCGCTGCTGAATGGGGCCACTTGAAACGTGACCTCCTCGGACCTATAATTGTCCGGCGAGCCGAACACTACGTCCAGCGTGTTTTTTCCTGTGCAGAATGCTTCCCGGCTGGGGATTATTCCTCTAAAGGTTGTGCTGCTTCGCTCAATGTGGTTCCAGTCTATTTCCTTTTTTCGGAGGGTTTCCTCGTAGATGAGGTTTAGTCCGCTGCCGCCATCCATGAGTACCTTAGTAAGGCGAAAGTCGTCTACTATTGGGTTGAGGACCAATGCGGCCGGTGCCCAGGCAGTTCGGAATTTAGGTTCGTCACTGGCATTGAAGGTGATAGCCGTGTCGCTCCATGGATTTATTGTTGCTACTTGGTAGACTTCGGCAAGGTTGCGGAGTTGACGTTTTCGCATGTTATTGGATGCGAAAGTCTCGAAGACTGTTAACACTGTACTGGTGTTGCTGGGCTGGGATTCTGGAGCTAGAAGCTCCTCGCCACTTTTGGCCACCTGCCGTAGTATCCAACATGCTCGAAGGCTATGAGTTGGAGTGGCGCCCTCTGCGCTATGAATTTTGCGAGTCCGTTTAGCCAGCCCTCGATGCAGGTTCCGTACCCTTTAGGGGTTTTGGTTTTTGGTATTCAGCCCGGTGCTTGATAATGATGCACCCTTTGGTTCGGACTAGGGATGTATTAGGGATCGGATTATCCCAAAATTTACTTCGGTTTTCAGGCGCTCTCCATCGCCTGATACTTTTGTGCGATGGTCTCCATGTCAGCGGCGCATGATGTCATGGCGACTTATGGCGTTTAGGATTCCCTTGTCCGTGCAATTATTGCTGAAGGCGAGATTATGTTTTCCTCTCGGCAGTCCTTTATCCTGTCCATAACCGGAGGAATCTGGCCCGATAATGATGTCTTGTCTCGGCGGGCTCTTGCGAATTAGAGTTAGATCGCATATATGCAGGCGGGTGGGTGGAACTAAGTCCGGAACCCTACCCATCTCGAGGCTCGAAGGCGAAGTTTCCAATTTTGGAAGCTTGGATTTACGGGCGTTGTCCAGAGTGCAGTCCGATGCGACTTTAAGTTCGATGTTTGATCGAAGCCCGTCCCTCGCGGGAATCCGGCATGAGGGTTCGGGGATCGGGACGTGACTAGTTTTCAATACTGGGAGAAGCGTCGCCGCATTGTTCCTCTACCACTTCAACATGGTGGGTGACACAGGAGAGTTAATTTCTCTCGGATCGGGTTTAAGCCCAATCTGATCGTAGTCTATAGCGACTCCCGGCGGCGATGCGATCCAAGAGCTCGTTCTGGACGAGAGCTCTATTGGATCCAACCGCTTCGGCGAATTCGAGCTGGCGTGAAGATTGTTTTGGCGACTTGAGAGGTCGTTGTCGAGCGATGGCGGACGGGCGGTCATAAGAAAACCACCTAGCGGATAGTTTGGCGGCGGCCAAGGCTCCTTTGGCGAAGATACCGTCCTTGAAGATGGGAGGAGGCATCCTTCCTATCGGTGGCCAACGGAAGGTACTCTCAATGAAAGCACCAATGTCGATGTCAAAACCGGCGGATCTCGGTAGGGGGTCCCGAACTGTGCGTCTAGGCGGATGGTAACAGGAGGCGAGGACACGATGTTTTACCCAGGTTGGGCCCTCTTGATGGAGATAAAACCCTACGTCCTGCTTGATTGATATTGATATTGTGGATGTTTACAAGAGTAGATCTACCACGAGATCAAGGAGGCTAAACCTAGAAGCTAGCCTATGGTATGATTGTAAGGGTTGTTGTGATTGTAGTCCCTACGGACTAAAGCCCTCCGGTTTATATAGACACGGAGAGGGCTAGGGTTACATAGAGTCGGTTACAATGGTAGGAGATCTACATATCCGTATCGCCAAGCTTGCCTTCCACGCCAAGGAAAGTCCCATCCGGACACGGGGGGAAGTCTTCAATCTTCTATCTTCATAGTCTTGGAGTCCGGTCGATGATAATAGTCCGGCAAATGATAGTCCGGCCGATGACGGTAGTCCGGCTATCCGGACACCCCCTAATCCGGGACTCCCTCACTCTGTGTCGTCACCAACAGGCCCGATTGCTCCTTTGATCATCAACAACGACGCGGTCCAGGGTGAGACTTTTCTCCCCGGACAGATCTTCGTGTTCGGCGGCTTTGCCTTGTGGGCCAATTAAGCAGCCATCTGGAGCAGATCGAAAGCTTCGCCCCTGGCCGTCAGGTCAGATTTGGAAGTTTAAACTATCGACCGATATCCGCGGAGACTTGATCTTGACGGATTATAGCCGCAACCAAGCGCGCCGCCTTGTCTCGATGGGCATGATCTGGCTCGCGGCGAGCGGTGCCCTAGAGCTGCACGAGAATCCGCTCCGACCCTTAATCGGGCGGATTCCCCGATCAGGGCAGTGGTTGGACACCGCCTCGGGGCTTTAATCTCTGGCGATCGAGCGAACTCCATCCTGTCGCTGCGAAGACCTCGACTCGGTGCGGACTCCTCTCCGGACTCCGAACCCTCAGCGCCCTTGCCAATTGAATCCGATTGGGCGCCCGTTATGGAGTTCACGGCGCGGACATCTTTCAGCACTTTCGCCCTTTGGCGACATCCTGAATTCACTAAAGTCTCTCTCTTTATCCGGAGAGCCTGGCGGACTACGAACAGGAAGGTTGGGATGCGGACGATGAAGAAACTCAATGCCCACCACCACCCACTTCATAGCCACCGCCGAAAGCTTACGGCGTGCTCGATTTCGACTTCAAGACATCGGCGGTATGGGCGGCGATGTAGGAGACAACAATGAACCAGCACCTATAGGATGTTGTACAACCTCATCCCATGATGTATACATGGTGGGTACACCTAAAGGAAATGAAGACGAGGAACAACGGGACGCCACGAAGGATAAATCCCTCAAAAAGCAGTCAAAACGGCAACGTAAACGCCGAACAAAGTCCCGCCTCAACAAAGACCCAGCCATAGAGCAGGACGAACCGGTGGACAACGAACAAGCTATCGAGCAATCGTCCGAACAAGACAACTTGGATAAACAATCTATCCCCGGCGAAGAAAACAGTCCGGACGACCTCACGCGGACAAACCATTGGAGCAAAATGACCTCGAGAAAAGGCTCGTCGCCCGCTGCGCGTAGCCTGAAAAAGCGAAGCGGAAGCTCAAAACAGCGGAAGATGCACTCGAGGATTAGATGGAGCAAAGTATTCAGCACATGAATAAATGCTGGCGACAATCGCCGAACAAAGAGATGCCCGAAAAGCTACTACCCGAATTGACGAGGAGGCCTTAGAGCCCCACAATTAAAAGCAAGAAGGCCACCCGGTCGGATGGGCGACCTCACGGCAAAAAGAGAGCGGCGAATGGTGCGCACACAAGCCAATATCACGATCCGCCTAAGTTCACATCAAAAGGATGGCCCGATTAGGTCCATCTATGGGCCAAGAAAACACGCTCGTCAAAGCAATGCAATCGCCAAAATTCCGAAAACCACGGCACACCCAAATATAGGGGCGCCGCACACCCCCTATGTTTCACCGATGAGGTGCTAGATCATGAATTTCCAGCAGGATTCAAACCCGTAAACATAGAGGCATACGACGGAACAACAAACCCTAGAGTCTGGATTGAGGATTACATCCTCCACATGCACATGGCTAGAGGATATGATCTCCACGCCGTAAAATACTTACCACTTAAACTCAAAGGGCCAGCTCGGCATTGGCTTAAGAGCCTCCCCGAAAATACCATTGGAAGCTGGGAAGAGCTCGAGGATGCATTTGGGCAAATTTTCAGGGACCTCGTCCGCCCTCCGGATCTGAGACGATCTAAGTCACATAACTAAACAGCCGGAGAGTCAGCCGGAAATTCAGGAACAGGTTCCTTACTAAAAGAACCAAATAGTCATTGTCCGGACGCGAAGCCTTAGCAGCTTTCAAACACAACGTCCGAGGGCGAATGGCTCGCCAGACACCTCGGCCAAGAAAAGCCAAGAACAATGGCCTCATTAACAAGCCTCATGACCCGCTTTTGCGCGGGCAAGACAGCTGGCTGGCTAGATGCAGCACCAGCGACCGAGTACATCGAAATCAGGGATGGAAATGGGAAATCACGACCTTGAAAAGATCGGCGCGGAATAAGGAAAATGGCTCAAATAATGCGGCGGTCAGCGCCGGATTCAAAACTCTCGGCGAACAACAAAACACTGCCCTAAAGGATAACGGTGACGAGCTATCCAACCTAAACAAGATTCGGATAGACTCGCCAAATACATGGTACCTCCGGAAGCACGCAAACCATACCCACGAGATTGTTGGGTCTTCAAGCAGTCCGCCATCTTAACGCCGAACACAAGGGGCTTGACACACCAAGTGAAAGTGACGAAACCCAAAAGCAGCACTCCGGAAAACAAAAGACTTTCCACTAGAAGTCAAAACAGTGAACTCACTTCATGTGATAACACACGACACGGCACTGCCATACCAGGACCTTTATCCGCATAATGTTGATAGAACCTACAAAATTTGCTATAGCAGCACTTCCTTCAAAGGAATGGCGCCAGGCCTTCTTTATTATACAGGCTCTGTACCACTAGAGGTTGTGTTGGTTCATCAAACAACCCCGTCGCGAAAGCTCACTCCCCATCGCCCCATTCAGCGGTAGCCCTTAAGCACTCTTGGGCGTACAACTTCGCCGCTTTTACGCAATACCGCATTATGCATCTCTAACACTTAAAATGCCGGTCCACGCGGCATCATCTCGTTAAAAGGAAGTATTAAGTGTCACTTGAGCACGGAAGAACGGAGACCGCCTTTACAGCCCCCAACTATCCGGCTCGCTAGGCAAAGAACCTGAATCGGTCATTCAAACCCGGACTCGGTTAGGCGAGTCGGCGCCTACTAGCGGCATCGCCCATACGAGGGGCCGCATACATATGAACAACGTGCTACACCCGTCCGGGATACGGCTGCGCGGAACACAAGCGCGGGCGTGCGGTAGGGACCCGTTGCAAGGATTCTTTTCAGATTAAGACCTGCGTAAACCTTTTTCACTGTCTCTTATTGATATACATCCCCGGTTCCTTAATATAACCGAGGAGGAGGCTGGTGCTTTGGCATTGGCGCACCAGAATTTTTGCGCATACCTAGACACGGGGGCTTAGGGCATTATTCGCCCATTTTCATAAAGACCGAATACCTTAGGGAGTATTGGCGTCTCGAGATTAGGCCTTATATGCATCAGCTCTGAATCATGTCTTTGGTCAAATGTTGGGTTGCCCGGCTCCTGTGTTTTGCTGCCTTACGTTCCGTTTCACAACTAATGCGGCACCGGAGAACTCTGCGATTGTGCCCGGTTCGGCGGGCGAGCACCTCGATGAAAGCCGGCTGACTGTCATGATATAGCGAGAGACTGTTCAACCACTCGATGACTCACAGGAATGTTTAGGATTCCTCCGCATTAACGAAGGACGGTTTTGGTCGGGCACATCCTTTTACGAATTCGGGAGAGTGCGGTGCCCCGAGGGCTATATAGTAGCCCCACCCTCGAACTCCTATGGCTAAGTGAAAGTGATAAAGCATTATAGTCCGGTTGCTGGTTTGCTACGCTATCACCTCCTTAACAGGACCAAGGCGTTGGATTAAGTATGAAAAAGCGCTTTTTTGCAAACACCCCGCACTATGTGCGTGGGGCTGAAACCAAGGACTGCCATCTTTCAGGTTATACACACATATACATAAGCGGCCGCATGGGAGTAGTTTACTACTTGAACGCACAAGTATAAAAAGCACTTATATTACATTGAAACATTGTTTTCACAAATCATACATGTCATTTAAACATAATATCCTTCGAGCACTGCGTCTCTATTAAACAAGCGCCCGGCAGGACTTCTTCAAAGTAGTGCTCGGCAGGTACTCGGCCTCTGTCCGAATCCTAGGATGCAACATCAGTGGCCTTCATCTCTGCCCAGTATGTCTTGACACGGGCAAGAACCATCCGCGCTCCCTCAATACACGCCGATCGCTTCATTACATCAATACGCGGCACCGCACCAAGAAACTGATGCACTAAACCAAAATAGCTCTTCGGCTGGGGTCTGTCCGGCCACAAGTGAGTCAAGACATGCTTCATGCCAAATCCGGACAATCGATTTAGCTCGGCCCATTCGGCCAACCGATCTGTCAGCAGCAGAGGACGCTCCGGACTATGGAATTGCGACCAATATAGCTCTTCCTTCATGCCCCTTCGGCCCCGGAAATGCTCAACCGCGTCCTGGCGCTTCGCCGCCAAGTCGGATAAGCATCCTCTGAACTCCACAATTTATCCAAGCGAGCATACTTTGGATCTGTATATTTCCTCCATGGCGAAAGCGGTTTCCAGCCGCAATTGCCCCGACCTGACTCAGCTCCTCCTTGGCAGCTCGCAAAGCCGATTGGGCATTCTTGGTTTCGGCGGCAGCCTTCTTTAGGCCCTCTTGTTCCGCTTGATGTTCCTTTTCAAGAACCGCGCAGCGATCGGTAGTATTCCTTAAATTTTTGGCCATATCGGCCATCTCCTATTTGCTTCGGCAGTGAGCAGCCTGTTCAGCTTCTAGCTCTTCGGCGCCTTTACAGCAGCCACATTACTAATTCTGGCTTGCTCTTTCGCTCGAGCGAGTTCTGCCCGCAGCTCCTCCACGGCAGCGGCACCATCTGCATTAAGCATACAAACAGTAAGACATGGGCGTCAAGCTCCCTTACAAGGTGTCCGCATAGAGGTCGCATACCTTGTGACTCGTCAAACCGTTTATTGACCAGCGCGATGTCCGCATCCGCCTCGTCAAGTTGAAGCTTTAGTTAGGCATATTCAGCAGTCCGGCTGGCCTCCGGACGCCCCGCCACCTGTTCAGGAGCGGCGATATATTATAACTGAGAATTTGATCCTCGGCACATTGTCAATTTTGACAACATACCAAGTCTCGAGGCTACTATCTATCTGAGCGCATTTTATATGCATAAGCGTCGAAGGTACATCATTTTTGCGTACCTCAAACCCGTCGATAAGCTTCGGCGGCTTCATGCAATCCGCTCTCCACGGATGCAATTCTTTCAATCACCGTACCCATTAGAGCACGGTGATCCTCTGAAATAACCGCTTCGCTGAGCAGATCCTTCACTCCTCCGACCGCCGCCACTTGGCGCGGACCTTCCGCCCCGCCGGACTTAGAGAACCCTCGCGATGACACCTCCGGGTCGTCCGCCTCACATGAGGTGCGACAGGTGGGCGTTCGCTCTCCATCATCTCCGAAGAAGATCCCCGAAGACGAGCTCTGCTGAGAAGGGCTGAAGTCCGAACTACAAGGTACAATTTGGTTATCCTCATGAATAAATCTGGGATGTTCCTTATTTACAAGACCCTTCTTTTTACTTACGGCTGGTGGAGGGCTGATCCCTTGGGGAAATAATGCGGCTGGGTTACTTCCCGGCGCGGACTCTCTGCCAAGATTCCTTCCCCTCTTTGAGGCCTTGACCTCCGGATCTTCCGAGCGGTCCTCTTCTCTCCTCGGAAGGTGGGACTCTTAATCCCTCCTTCCTTGATATCCTCCTTCAGAGGCGTTTGCTTCCCGCTCCCCCTTCGCCTTCTTCAAAAGGCGCGACCTTCAACATCTTGGTCAACATGGGATCCGGCGTGGTCTCTGGGAGGGGAGCCGGACACCTTATTAACTTTGCCTTGGCTATCCACTCCTATTCAAGAAACGGATCCTTTAAAGGGCATATATATATATATGAAATAAATGAATGAACAGCTTGTCCGGTTACAGGACTACTTACTTGAGTATCTGGGTGATTGCAGCTTAGTCCTGCGTCCTCGGTCAAGACCGGACACTTCTCTTGTGATCCGAAGAACAGATTATACATCTCCACGGGCGTCATGCCCATAAAATTTTGGAGAGCTCGTTGTCCCTCCGGATTGAATTCCCACAGGCGGAGGGGGCGACGTTTGCAGGGCTGAAGGCGCGGATCACCATAACCTGCGCCATTGCAACAGATTGATCCCTCTTTCACGGAGATCTCGAATATGGCGCTGCAGCAGGGAACGTCCTTGGGCGGCCCCAGTCGAGCCTTGTTGACCCATGATGCCACCGCTGTGGTGGACCTAAGCGGAAGGCGGGGCGCCGCCATTTGGTGCCCCTAGGGCGGTGATATAAAACCACTCCGTTGCCAACCAAGATCCTCTTGAAAAGAGCCCTCGGCCCACGACATCAGCACATTTGCTTATGACCGCCCCTCCGCCTCCGCTTGCTGCCCCTTGATCATCTTTGGCTCCACTTTGAAGGTCTTGAGCCACAATCCAAAGTGGGGGTAATATGGAGGAAGGCCTCACATCGACAATGAATGACGAGATATGGAGGATGGACTCAGTTCAAGTCATGAAAATCAAGCCCATAATAAAACATGAGCCCCGCACAAAGGGTCCGTCGGGAATCCTAAACCCGAAGGAAGTGGGACACGAACACCACGTTCTCGCCGGGCTCAGGAGTGGGAATGACCTGCCACAGGAGCAGGCAGCCTATCGAGATCTCGCCGGTCGGATACTGGCGTCTCGCAGCTTTAGCACATCTTCTTCGTGACGGAGGAAGACATCCATCGGCCGTGCTGGTGGGAGCGGACATCGTCGAAAGTCCGAGCGCTGAATCTGAAGCTTTGGGTGTTGGAACTCGAAGCGAGGCGAACTTCGATGGAGGTGTAAAGAAGAAGAGGGCCTTGGTCTCATCATAAAGAGCTTGAATACCAAGAGCCCACCCGTGGTCGATTAGGACTCACCTTCGATAGAAAGGCAGGCCAGCGGGCATGGTTGGGTTACCCACGTCCGTATTGATGAGAATCCCGGAATAAGGGGCACGATCTACGCTTTGATAAGGCGTGCCAAGGAAACCGCCTCGCTAAACACGCTGAGGTGGAACACTAAAAAAGATTCATATAAAGGCCTGGCCGTGGTGTGATGTCACGCCGCGGAATCGTCAGCAGATCTGTGCAAAATTATTCTCTCTCGATGTTATGTGGAACTTGTTTTGCGAGCGGACACTATCCTTGTGTTCAAAACCTTCTATGAAGTATTCGGAGGAGGAACCCGCCTCGCAATGCGAAGACAATCAACGCGCGGACTCATCGTCATTGAAGCCTGGTTCAAGGACTCTTGAGGAGTTCGGACTAGGGGTGTCCGGATAGCGAACTATCATCATCGGCGGACTCCAAGACTATGAAGATACAAGATTGAAGACTTAGTCCCGTGTCCGGATGGGACTTTCCTTGGCGTGGAAGGCAAGCTTGGCGATCTGGATATGTAGATCTCCTACCATTGTAACCGACTCTGTGTAACCCTAGCCCTCTCCGGTGTCTATATAAACGGATGGCTTTAGTCCATAGGACGAACAACAATCATACCATAGGCTAGCTTCTAGGGTTTAGCCTCTTTGATCTCGTGGTAGATCCACTCTTGTAACACACATCATCAATATTAATCAAGCAGGACGTAGGGTTTTACCTCCATCAAGAGGGCCCGAACCTGGGTAAAACATCGTGTCCCTTGTCTCCTGTTACCATCCGCCTAGACGCACAGTTCGGGACCCCCTACCCGAGATCCGCCAGTTTTGACACCGACATCAGTCATTGAAGCAATTGCAATTTATCATAACATTGGAAAGAGTCAATATAAGAGATTTTTAGCAAGTCCACATACTCAACTATCATTTAGTCTTTCACAATTGCTAACACTCACGCAATACTTATGGGTATGAAGTTTTAATCTGACACAGAGAAAGATAAGGGCTTACAGTTTTGCCTCCCAACCTTTTACCTCAAGGGTAACGTCAACAATAATGCTTTATGAAAACCCACATCCAGTTTGATATATATATATATATATATATATATATATATATATATATATATATATATATATATATATATATATATATATATATATATATATATATCAGATCTTTCAACAGTTAGTGCTTGCCAAAGGATAAAGTGTAAAAAGGAAAGGTGAAGATCACCACCATGACTCTTGTATAAGCTATAAGAAAAAAATAAAAGATAGGCCCTTCGCAGAGGGAAGCAGAGGTTGTCATGTACTTTTATGGTTGGATGCACAAAATCTTAATGCAAAAGAATGTCACTTTCTATTGCCACTTGTGATAGGGACCTTTATTATGCAGTCTGTTGCTTTTATTTCTTCCATATCACAAGCTTGTATAAAGCTTATTTTCTCCACACTAATAGATCATACATATTTAGAGAGCAATTTTTATTGCTTGCAACAATGACAACTTACTTGAAGGATCTTACTCAATCCATAGGTAGATATGGTGGACTCTCATGGCAAAACTGGGTTTAAGGATATTTGGAAGCACAATTAGTATCTCTACTTGGTGAAAAGAATTTGGCTAGCATGAGGGGGAAAGGCAAGCTCAACATGTTGGATGATCCATGACAATATAATTTATTTTGGATATGAGAAAACATAACCCATTACGTTGTATTCCTTCTCCAACATCAACTTTTTAGCATGTCATATTTTAATGAGTGCTCACAATCATAAAAGATGTCCAAGATAGTATATTTATATGTGAAAACCTCTCTTTCTTTATTACTTCTTATTAATTGCAATGATGACCAAAAATATGTTTGTCAACTCTCAACAACCTTTATTCATCATACTCTTTATATGTGAAGTCATTACTCTCCATAAGATCAATATGATCTTTTTATTTCCTTTTATTCTTTCTCTTTTCTTTTATTCCCTCAAGATCATAGCAAGATAACCAAGCCCTCGACTCAAGACTAATATTTATTATATATAGCTCAAGGACTCGATTACATAGATAAGGATCAACACAAAAACTCAAAGCTAGATCATACTAAACTTTATTCTACTAGATCAAGCTATAACCAAAAGGATCGAACTAAGAAAAACGGTAAAGATAGGAGTGTGATGGTGATACGATACCGGGGCACCTCCCCCAAGCTTGGCAGTTGCCAAGGGGAGTGCCCATACCCATGTGTTTATGTCTCTTTCGGTGGTGAAGAAGATGGTGGATTTGTTGATGACGGAGAGTCGCACATCGAGCGTAGGAGATCCTCCAACTTGAGGATAATGCCCTTGAGTGCGGTGATATTCTCTTGCAACAAAAGATTTTCACGTGTGAGATACTTATTTTGTATGCGAGCTAGCTCAATCATCTTGAAAGCTTCAATCTCAGTTGGGGTGAGATAATTGTAGTAAGGTAGAGAGAAGCCTTCTTCTTCTACTATCGAGACTTGCTCCTTTGCGACCTCCTTGATCTTGTCACCTTCCTTGGTTTCCCGGATTTCTTCTCGCTTCATCTCTATCTTCATTAGCCAAGCATCATCGCTCGCGTTGTTGGAGGAGGGGGACGACATGATGCCCGACCTTGAAAACTCTGGCAGAAAACAGCTCGGAACAAAAATAGGAGATATTTGCATGGTACGGTGGTCAAAACCTTCGGGAGATTATATATGATTTTTTACCGACCAAAAGAAGTATTGCACAAGAAAACGGAGTCCAGAGGGCACACGAGGTGCCCACGAGGCAGGGGGCGTGTCCAGGGGGTAGGGCGCGCCCTCCACCCTCGTGGACTCCTCGTGTCCTTCCCAGACTACTTACTATTTTCCTATTTTCTAAAATATTCCAAAACGGAGAAAAATTGTTGTTAGAACTGTTTTGGAGTTGGTTTACTTACCGTACCACATACCTAGTCCTTTTTGGAGTCTTAAACATTCTGGAAAGTGTCCCTTATGTACTCCTCCGGGGTTACGGTTTCAATAACATTAGTTTCAACATTTATGGGATTACCTAAGATATAATGTTTGATTCTTTGACCGTTCACCACCTTTGGATTTGTGCCTTCGAAGTTGTTGATTTTTATGGCACCGGAACGATAGACCTCCTTGATAACGTAAGGACCTTCCCATTTAGAGAGAAGTTTTCCTGCAAAAAATCTTAAACGAGAGTTGTATAACAAAACATAATCACCTAAATTAAACTCACGCTTTTGTATCCTTTTGTCCTGCCATCTTTTAACTTTTTCTTTAAATAGTTTGGCATTCTCATAGGCCTGGGTTCTCCACTCATCAAGTGAGCTAATGTCAAATAGTCTCTTCTCACTGGCAAGTTTGAAATCATAGTTGAGCTCTTTAATGGCCCAATATGCCTTATGTTCTAGTTCGAGAGGTAAGTGACATGCTTTTCCATAAAACATTTTATACGGAGACATACCCATAGGATTCTTATATGCAGTTCTATAGGCCCATAATGCATCATCAAGTTTCTTGGACCAACTCTTTCTAGATCTATTAACAGTCTTTTGCAAAATTTATTTAATTTCTCTATTACTCAGTTGTACTCGACCACTAAACTGTGGGTGGTATGGAGATGCAATTCTATGATTAACATCATACTTAGCAAGCATTTTTACGAAAAGCACCATGAATAAAGTGTGAACCACCATCAGTCATTAAGTATCTAGGGACTCCAAACCTTGGAAAAATAACTTCTTTAAGCATCTTAATAGAGGTGTTATGATCAACACTACTAGTTGGAATAGCTTCTACCCACTTAGTAACGTAATTAACGGCAACTAAAATATGTGTATACCCATTAGAGGAAGGAAATGGTCCCATATAATCAAAGCCTCAAACATCAAATGGTTCAATAACAAGTGAATAGTTCATAGGCATTTCTTGTCGTCTACTAATATTACCAATTCTTTGACATTCATCGCAAGACAAGACAAACTTACGGGCATCTTTGAAGAGAGTAGGCCAATAAAAACCGGATTGCAATACCTTATGTGTAGTTCTATCTCCAGCGTGGTGTCCTCCATAAGCCTCGGAGTGACACTTGCATAGGATCTATTCCTGTTCATGCTCAGGTACACAACGTCTAATAACACCATCTACTCTTTCTTTATAAAGGTGTGGGTCATCCCAGAAGTAATGTCTTAAATCATAGAAAAACTTTTTCTTTTGCTTCTATGTGAAACTAGGTGGTATAAATTTGGCAACAATGTAATTAGCATAATCAGCATACCATGGAGCAGTACGAGAAGCATTTATGACAGCTAATTGTTCATCAGGAAAGCTATCATCAATAGGTAGTGGGTCATCAAGAACATTCTATAACCTAGACAAGTTGTCTGCAACGGGGTTCTTAGCTCCCTTTCTATCAATAATATGCAAATCAAATTCTTCTTGCAAGAGAACCCATCTAATAAGTCTAGGTTTAGCATCTTTCTTTTCCATAAGATATTTAATAGCAGCATGATCAGTGTGAACAGTTACTTTAGAATCAACAATATAAGGTCTGAACTTATCACAAGCAAATACAACTGCTAAAAATTATTTTTCAGTAGTAGCATAATTTCTCTAGGCACATCACCTACATCATAACCACTAGCATCACACATAATTTCAAAGGGTAAATTCCAATCAGGTGGCTGAACAATTGGTGTAGAAATCAAGGCTTTCTTAAGTATTTCAAATGCTTCTACACAATCATCATCAAAGACAAAAGGAACATATTTTTGTAAGAGATTATTCAGAGGCCTAGAAATTTTTGAGAAGTCTTTAATGAACCTCCTATAAAAACCGGCATGACCAAGGAAACTTCTTATACCTTTAATGTCCTTAGGACACGGCATCTTTTCAATAGCATCAACTTTAGCTTTATCAACTTCAATACCTCTTTCAGAAATCTTATGCCCCAAGACAATACCTTCGTTAACCATAAATTGGCACTTCTCCCAATTCAAGACAAGATTAGTTTCTTCACATCTCTGTAAAACTCGATCAAGGTTGCTTAAGCAATGATCAAAAGAAGTCCCATACACGAAGAAATCATCCATCAAAACCTCAACAATCTTTTCACAAAAATCAGAGAATATAGCAGTCATACATCTTTGAAAGGTAGCAGGTGCATTACATAAACCAAAAGGCATACGTCTATAAGCAAAGGTACCGAAATGGCAGGTAAAAGTGGTCTTTTCCTGATCCTCTTTTGAAACAGGTATTTGAGAGAAACCAGAATAACCATCTAGAAAGCAAAAATGTGTATGTTTGGATAATCTTTCTAGCATTTGATCAATAAAAGGTAAAGGGTAATGATCTTTTCTAGTAGCTTTATTTAATTTGCGGAAGTCAATTACCATTCTATAACCTGTAACAATTCTTTGTGGGATCAATTCAACTTTATCATTAGGAACAACAATAATACCTTCCTTCTTAGGGACACAATGGATAGGACTTACTCACTGACTATCAGCAACAGGATAAATTATACCCGCCTCCATAAGCTTTAGTATTTCATTTCTTACCACTTCTTTCATATTAGGATTTAACCGTCGTTGGTGAATCAACAACCGGTTTAGCGACTTTCCCTAATTTTATTTTGTGTTGGCATAGAGTGGGACTAATGCCCTTAAGATAATCAAGAGTATATCCAATAGCAGCACGGTGCTTCTTCAGAGTTTTCAATAATTTCTCTTCTTCCTGCTCTGAAAGGTTAGCACTAATAATAACAGGATATATCTTCTTCTCATCAAGATAAGCATATTTAAGAGTATCAGGTAATGGTTTAAGCTCAAACACGGGATCACCCTTGAGTGGAGGAGGATCCCCTAGAATTTCAACAGGCAAGTTGTGTTTCAAAATAGGTCCTTGTTTGAAGAATACTTCATCTACTTCCCTTCTTTCATTCATGAACATATCATTTTCATGGTCAAGCAAGTATTGTTCTAAAGGATAATTAGGAGGCACGACAATAGAAGCAAGACCAATATTTTCATATTTACTAGACAATTCTTTATCATGGGGTTGTCTATGAAATTTAGCAAAATTAAAATCATGAGACATATCCCCTAAACCAACAGTAACAATATCCTTTTCGCAATCTATCCTAGCATTAACAGTATTCAAGAAGGGTCTACCAAATATAATGGGACAAAAGTCATCTTGTGGGGAACCAAGAACAAGAAAATCAGTAGGATATTTAACTTTTCCACACAAGACTTCAACATCTCTAACAATCCCAACTGGTGAAATAGTGTCTCTATTGGCAAGCTTAATTGTAACATCAATATCTTCTATCTCAGCAGGTGCAATATCATGCATAATTTCTTTGTATAAGGAATGAGGTATTGCACTCGCACTAGCACCCATATCACATAAGCCATGATAACAATGATCTCCTATTTTAACAGAAACAATAGGCATGCCGACAACAGGTCTATGTTTACCCTTAGTATCGGGTCTAGCAATTCTAGCAGCTTCATTACAGAAATAAATAACATGCCCATCAATATTATCAACCAAGAGATCCTTAACCATAGCAATACTAAGTTCAACTTTAATTTGCTCAGGGGGTGTAGGTGTTCTAGCATTACTCTTACGAACCACAGTTGAAGCTTTAGCATGATCCTTTATTCTAACAGGGAAAGGGGGTTTCTCAATATAAGCGATAGGAACAATAGGATCAACATTATAAGTGATAGTATTTTCTTCAACTTTAATAGGTTCGACTACTTTTACTTCAATGGGAGGATGATATTTAAACCACTACTCCTTAGGGAGATCAACATGATTAGCAAATGATTCACAGAAAGAAGCTACTATCTCAAAGTCAAGTCCATATTTAGTGCTAAATTCACGAAAAGCATAGGTATCCATAAAAGATTTAACACAATCGAACTTGGGTGTTATTGTTGGAAATATGCCCTAGAGGCAATAATAAATTGGTTATTATTATATTTCCTTGTTCATGATAATCGTTTATTATCCATGCTAGAATTGTATTGATAGGAAACTCAGATACATGTATGGATACATAGACAACACCATGTCCCTAGTAAGCCTCTAGTTGACTAGCTCATTGATCAATAGAGGTTTCCTGACCATGGACATTGGATGTTGTTGATAACGGGATCACATCATTAGGAGAATGATGTGATGGACAAGACCCAATCCTAAGCCTAGCACAAGATCGTGTAGTTCGTATGCTAAAGCTTTTCTAATGTCAAGTATCATTTCCTTAGACCATGAGATTGTGCAAGTCCCAGATACCGTAGGAATGCTTTGGGTGTACCAAATGTCACAACATAACTAGGTGGCTATAAAGGTGCACTACGGGTATCTCCGAAAGTGTCTGTTGGGTTGGCACGAATCAAGACTGGGATTTGTCACTCCGTGTAACGGAGAGGTATCTCTGGGCCCAGTCGGTAGGACATCATCATAATGTGCACAATGTGACCAAGGAGTTGATCACGGGATGATGTGTTATGGAACGAGTAAAGAGACTTGCCGGTAACGAGATTGAACAAGGTATCAGGATACCGACGATCGAATCTCGGGCAAGTATCATACCAGTAGACAAAGGGAATTGTATACGGGATTGATTGAATCCTTGACATCGTGGTTCATCCGATGAGATCATCGTGGAACATGTGGGAGACAACATGGGTATTCAGATCCCGTTGTTGGTTATTGACCAGAGAGATGTCTCGGTCATGTCTGCATGATTCCCGAGCCCGTAGGGTCTACACACTTAAGGTTCGATGACGCTAGGGTTATAGGGAAGGTATGTACGCGGTTACGAATGTTGTTCGAGTCACGGATGAGATCCCGGATGTCACGAGGAGTTCGGAATGGTCCGGAGGTGAAGATTGATATATTATGCGAAGGGTTTTGGAGTCCGGAAGTGTTCCGGAGGTACGGTGATGACCAGCATGACCGAAAGGTATTTGGGGAGCCCGACAAGTGTTGGGGGGCTTCATGGGCCAAGGAACAGGGAAAACCAGCCCACTAAGGGGCTGTTCCCCCTCACCTATTCCCACGTGACCAGGGGGTTTGGGGCGCCCCATCTAGGGTCCCCACCTCCTGGCTTGGGGGCCAAGTCACCCAAAGGGGAGATCCCATCTGCCCTGGCTGCCGCCCCCTAGGGGAAACCCTATGGCGCCTCCCCTCCCCCTTGCCCCTATATATAGTGGAGGTTTTGGGGCTGCCCAACACACGAGTCTCTCTCTCCCAAGGCGCAGCCCTACCTCTCTCCCTCCTCGTCTCTCGTAGTGATTGGCGAAGCCCTCCTAGAGTACCGCGCTCCTCCACCACCACCACACCGTCGTGCTGCTGCTGGACGGAGTCTTCCCCAACCTCTCCCTCTCTCCTTGCTGGATCAAGGCATGGGAGACGTCATCGGGCTGCATGTGTGTTGAACGCGGAGGCGCCGTTGTTCAGCGCTTAGATCAGAATCGACCGCGATCTGAATCGCCACGAGTACGACTACCTCATCCGCGTTCTTGCAACGCTTCTGCTAGCGATCTACAAGGGTATGTAGATGCACTCCCCTTCCCCTTGTTGCTAGATTACTCCATAGATTGATCTTGGTGATGCGTAGAAAATTTTAAATTTCTGCTACGATCCCTAACAGTTATACCTGACTCCTTACCTTCGTCGAGTTCCCAATCTTCAGAGTTGCGTTTAATACTTTCCAATAAATCCCATTTGAATTCAATAGTCTTCATCATAAAAGAACCAGTGCAAGAAGTATCGAGCATGGAGCGATTATTCAGAGAAAACCGAGCATAAAATTTTGAATAATAATTTCTCTTGAGAGCTCATGATTGGGGCATGAATATAACATTGACTTAAGCCTCCCCCAAGCTTGAGGATACTTTCTCCTTTGCGAGGCCAAAAATTATATATATAATTACGATCACGATGAACCAGATGCATAGGATAAAACTTCTGATGAAATTCCAATTTCAATCGGTTGTATTTCCATGATCCAATATCATCACATAGCCTAAACGATGTCAATGCCTTTCCCTTCAAAGATAAAGGTAAGACCTTCTTCTTGATAACATCCTCGGGCATACCTGCAAGCTTAAATAATCCAGAAACTTCATCCACATAGATTAGGTGCATATCGGGATGTAATGTTCCATCTCCTGTAAAAGGGTTAGCTAGCAGTTTCTCTATCATACCTTAAGGAATTTCAAAGTAAACATTTTCAGTAGGTTCAGTAGGTTGAGGAGTAACTCTTTGCTCTACTGGTCGGGGTGAAGATACCCCGAACAAGCCCCTCAAAGGATTATTTTCCATAGTAACAAGTGACAGTAAATTTCAGCACAATATATAAATTTTTCCTTACCAAATTCCACCTACCAAAGGCGCTTCACTCCCCGGAAACGGTGCCAGAAAAGAGTCTTGATGACCCACAAGTATAGGGGATCTATCATAGTCCTTTCGATAAGTAAGAGTGTCGAACCCAACGAGGAGCAGAAGGAAATGACAAGCAATTTTCAGTAAGGTATTCTTTGCAAGCACTGAAATTATCGGTAACAGATAGTTTTATGATAAGGTAATTCATAACGGGTAACAAGTAACAAAAGTAAACAAGGTGCAGCAAGGTGGCCCAATCCTTTTTGTAGCAAAGGACAAGCCTGGACAAACTCTTATATAAGGGAAAGCGCTCCCGAGGACACATGGGAATTATCGTCAAGCTAGTTTTCATCATGCGCATATGATTTGCGTTCATTACTTTGATAATTTGATATGTGGGTGGACCGGTGCTTGGGTACTGCCCTTCCTTGGACAAGCATCCCACTTATGATTAACCCCTCTCGCGAGCATCCGCAACTACGAAAGAAGAATTAAGGTAAACCTAACCATAGCATGAAACATGTGGATCCAAATCAGCCCCTTACGAAGCAACGCATAAACAAGGGTTTAAGCTTCTGTCACTCTAGCAACCCGTCATCTACTTATTACTTCCCAATGCCTTCCCCTAGGCCCAAATAATGATGAAGTGTCATGTAGTCGATGTTCACATAACACCACTAGAGGAAAGACAACATACATCTCATCAAAATATCAAACGAGTACCAAATTCACATGACTACTTATAACAAGACTTCTCCCATGTCCTCAGGAACAAACGTAACTACTCACAAATCATATTCATGTTCATAATCAGAGGGGTATTAATATGCATAAAGGATCTGAACTTATGATCTTCCACCGAATAAACCAACTAGCATCAACTACAAGGAGTAATCAACACTACTAGCAACCCACAGGTACCAATCTGAGGTTTTGAGACAAAGATCGGATACAAGAGATGAAGTAGGGTTTGTGAGGAGATGGTGCTGGTGAAGATGTTGATGGAGATTGACCCCCTCCCGATGAGAGGATCGATGGTGATGACGATGGTGACGATTTCCCCCTCCCGGAGGGATGTTTCCCCGACAGAACAGCTCCGCCGGAGCCCTAGATTGGTTCTGCCCAGGTTCCGCCTCGAGACGGCGGCGCTTAGTCCCGAAAGCTTTCCTTCTGATTTTTTCCAGGGCAAAAGACACCTTATACCAGAAAATGGGCATCGGGGGGCATACAGGTGGCCCACGAGGCAAGGGGGAACGCCCTCCACCCTCGTGGACAGGGAGTGGCCCCCCTCTGGTGCTTTCTTCGCCCAATAGTTTTAATATATTCCAAAACTGACTTTCGTGGAGTTTCAGGACTTTTGGAGTTGTGCATAATAGGTCTCTAATATTTGCTCCTTTTCCAGCCAAGAATTCTCGCTGCCAGCATTCTCCCTCTTCATGTAAACCTTGTAAAATAAGAGAGAAAAGGCATAAGTATTGTGACATAATGTGTAATAACAACCCATAATGCAATAAATAACAAAGCATTACATTCATACTTTTTAACTTTAATAGTAGGTTCCCATTCATCATGTAATTTCCTTGCTACTGATAGTTCTAATTCTAACTTTTCTTCATGAGCTTAATCATCGCTTCTATGATATGTTTAGTAAAAGCTTTATTTTGTTCGTAAGCATTATGTGAATTTACCATAGATTGCAGCAAGGAAATACATTCAATCAAAGAGCAATATCATAATTAAAGTTCTTGTAATCCAAAATAGTGGGTGCATCACTATCTAAAGTTTTGACCTCTTCAAACCCACTTTTCTTGCTTTTATCATTAAGATCATCACCCTCCAAACAATTGGGATGACTTCTAGCTAAAGTTGAATCGTCTCCAGTCCCATGTTCATCTATTTTTATATTACTAAAAAATGAATAGTGAAGGTCCCTATAGTTTTAACATCCTTGTCTTCACTAGCTAGGAAATGTGATTCTGGTTTAGCAGCCATTTTATTTACTAGTGTAGTTTGTTTGTCAGATATTCCTATCAAATTTTCAGTTCAAGAAAATTAAGATTGAAGGTTTACTTCTTGATTAACTTCATGAAGTTGTTTACTAATAGAATCCAACAGAGTAGAATGTTCTTTGATTTCTTTAGCGATGATTCATTTTCCTCATACTGTGAGTACATAAAGTTTAGTATTCTTCTCAATTTCATGCAGCCTTTTATCATACGAAGTATCATGTAGCATATTATAAGTGAAATTACCGGGATGCGGTCTAGGATTGAAATTCCCTCTATAAGCACTGTTGTTGAAATTATTTCTAGCAACAAAATTCACATTAATAGCATCATTATTTTGCTCAATCAAATTAGATAGTAGAATATCATTAGGATCAACATGAACATTTTTACTAGTAAGCATATAAATAAGAGCATCCATTTTATCACTCAAGGCAGAAACTTCTTCGACAGAATTTATCTTCTTACCAGTTGGAGCTCGTTCGATGTACCATTGGGAATAATTTGTTGTCATATTATCGAGAAGCTTCGTTGCCTCTCCTAATGTAATTCCCACAAATGTACAATCTACAACAGAGTCAAGAAGATTCCTCGACGCAAAGCTTAGTCCCGCATAGAAATTTTGTACTATCATCCATAAGCTTAATCCATGAGTGGAAGAATTTTTAATCCTTACTTTCATTCTCTCCCAAGATTGTGCAACATGTTCTTTCTCATGTTGTTTAAAGTTCATGATTTTATTTCTAAGAGATATAATCTTAGCGGAAGGAAATACTTAGCAATAAAAGCATCCTTACATTTATCCCATGAATCAATACTATTGCAAGGTAAGGATGAAAACCAAATTTTAGCACGATATCTTACCGGGAAAGGAAATAATTTCAACTTAACAATATCATTATCCACATATTTTTTTCTTTTGCATATCACATAATTGAACGAAGGTATTAAGATGTGATGCAGGATCTTAATTAGGATTTCCAGCTAATTGTTCTTTGATAATAAGATTTAGCAATGCATCATTAATATCATATGACTCCGCACTAGTGGTGGGAGGAGCAATTGCAATACTAATAAAATCATTGCTATTAGTATTCAAGAAGTCACCCAACTTAGTGTTTTCTTGAGACATAGTGGCAAAGCAAGCAAACAAGCAAAATAAAACATTTTCATGTTTTTGATTTTTTAGAGAATTGAGGGAGATTAAAAGGAGAGGGCAAATAACAGCAAATAAAAATTAGAACAAGTAAATGATAAGGTGTATGAAGGAACCCGTGGTTGTTTGATGATGTCTCCCTGGCAATGGCACCAGAAATTCTTTCTGCTTCTTGTGAGCTGCGTTGGGATTTTCCCCAAAGAGGAAGGGTGAAGCAATACAGTAGCAGATAGTATTTCCCTGTATTTCACTCAGTAGATAACCAAGGTTATCGAACCAATAGGAGAACCACGCAAACAACTTTTAGCAGCACCTACACACACAAGAACCCAATGCGGGCAAGAGGGTTGTCAATCCACTTGTACTCGTTAATTGCAAGGATTAAATCTGATAGTAGAAGATAGATAAATTGCAAAGTAAAATAAAAGTAAATAAATTGCAGCAAGGTATTTTTGGTTTTAGCAGTAGGATTCAAATAGACCCAGCGGCTATAGTTTTCACTAGAGTCATCTCTCTCATAAACATAGCATATGGTGGGTAAACAAGTTACTGTTGGGCAATTGATAGAAAAGCGCATAGTTGTGACGTTATTCATGGAAATGATCATGTATATAGGCATTACATCCATGACAAGTAGACCAACTCCTACCTGCATCTACTACTATTGCTCCACTTCAAGAGTGCTTCTATGTTTTCCTCTCTAGTTATTAAGGTCCTGACAAACGGAGTAATGCATGAAGTATGATGACATAATGTAGACAGAATAAAACCAAGCAATATGATTAAACCCCATCGTTTTACCCTTAGTATCAGCAATGCAAATATGTACCTCGCTACCCCTGCTGTCACTTGGTGAGGACACCGCAAGATTGAACCTACTACAAAGCACCTCTCCTGTTGAAGATAAAACCATCTAATTGGCCAAACCAAATATATAGATCAGAGAGAAATACAAAGTATAAGAATCATGCATAATAAATGTCAGAAAAGAATCAATTACTTCTGATGAATAATCTGAACATTAACCCACAATTCATCGGATCCCAACAAACGCACCGCAAAAGAAGATTACATCGAATAGAACTACAAAGAGAACATTGTATTGAAGATCGGGGGAGAGAGAGAGAGAGAATCATCTAGCTAATCACTATGGACGCATAGGTCATGTGGAAACTACTCACAATTCATCGGAGGGGCAGCTGTTGGAAATATGCCCTAGAGGCAATAATAAAATGGTTATTATTATATTTCCTTGTTCATGATAATTGTCTATTGTTCATGCTAAAATTGTATTAACTGGAAACCATAATACATGTGTGAATACATAGACCACAACATGTCCCTAGTGAGCCTCTAGTTGACTAGCTCGTTGATCAATAGATGGTTATGGTTTCTGACCATGGACAATGGATGTCATTGATAACGGGATCACATCATTAGGAGAATGATGTGATGGACAAGACCCAATCCTAAGCGTAGCACAAAGATCGTGTAGTTCGTTTGCTAAAGCTTTTATAATGTCAAGTATCATTTCCTTAGACCATGAGATTGTGAAACTCCCGGATACCGTAGGAATGCTTTGGGTGTACCAAACGTCACAACGTAACTGGGTGGCTATAAAGGTACACTACAGGCATCTCCGGAAGTGTCTGTTGGGTTGGCACAAATCGAGACTGGGATTTGTCACTCCGTATGACGGAGAGGTATCTCTGGGCCCACTCGGTAATGCATCATCATAATGAGCTCAATGTGACTAAGTAGTTAGTCACGGGATCATGCATTACAGAACGAGTAAAGTGACTTGCCGGTAACAAGATTGAACGAGGTATTGGGATACCGATGATCGAATCTCGGGCAAGTAACGTACCGATTGACAAAGGGAATTGTATACGGGATTGCTTGAATCCTCGACATCGTGGTTCATCCGATGAGATCATCGTGGAACATGTGGGAGCCAACATGGGTATCCAGATCCCGCTGTTGGTTATTGGCCGAAGAACGTCTCGGTCATGTATGCATGGTTCCCGAACCCGTAGGGTCTACACACTTAAGGTTCGGTGACGCTAGGGTTGTTATGGGAAATAGTATGTGGTTACCGAAGGTAGTTCGGAGTCCCGGATGTGATCCCGGACATCACGAGGAGTTCCGAAATGGTCCGGCGGTGAAGATCGATATATTGGACGAAGGGTATTGGAGTCCGGAAGTGTTCCGGGGGTACCAGGCTATTGCCAGCATGACCGAAAGGTGTTTCGGGAGCCCCGACAAGTGTTGGAGGGCCTCATGGGCCAAAGGGGAAGGGGCAAACCAGCCCACTAAGGGGTGGTGTGCCCCCCACACCCTTTCCCACGTTATTTGGGGAGGTGGGGCGCCTCCACCTGGCTTGGGAGGCAATCCTCCACCTGCTTGGCTTGGGGGGCAAGTCTCCCTAGGATTTTCCCTAGGGAGATCCAATCTGTTTGGTCGCCGCCCCCTAGGGGAAACCCTAGGGCGCATCCCCCTCTCCCCTTGCCCCTATATATAGTGGAGGGGTGGGAGGGCAGCCGCACCTCTTCCCTGGCGCAGCCCCCTCCCTCCTCCAACACCTCCTCCTCCTCCCTAGTGCTTGGCGAAGCCCTGTCGGAGAACCATGAGCTCCATCGCCACCATGCCTTCTTGCTGCTGGAGTTTTCCCTCAACTTCTCCTCTCCCCTTGCTGGATCAAGAAGGAGGAGACGTCCCTGGGCTGTACGTGTGTTGAACGCGGAGGCGCCGTCCGTTCAGCGCTTAGATCGGAATCGACCGCGATCTGAATCGCTGCGTGTATGACTCCACCAATCGCGTTCTTGTAACGCTTCCGGATCACGGTCTTCAAGGGTATGAAGATACACTCATCCTCTCCCTCTCTTGTTGCTAGAATCTCCATAGATTGATCTTGGTGATGCGTATAAAATTTTGAATTATTGCTACGTTCCCCAACAGTGGCATCATGAGCCAGGTCTATTGCGTAGATTCTATGCACGAGTAGAAACAAGTAGTTGTGGGCGTTGGTTTGTTCAATTTGCTTACCGTTACTAGTCCAATCTTGTTTCGGCGGTATTGTGGGATGAAGCGGCGCGGACCGACCTTACATGTACGCTTACGTGAGACAGGTTCCACCGACTGACATGCACTTGTTGCATAAAGGTGGCTAGCGGGTGCCAATCTCTGCCACTTTAGTCGGATCGGATTCGATGAAAAGGGTCCTTCTAAAGGGTAAATAGCAATTGGCATATCACCGTTGTGGCTTTTGCGTAGGTAAGAAACGTTCTTGCTAGAAACCCATAGCAGCCACGTAAAACATGCAACAACAATTAGAGGACGTCTAACTTGTTTTTGCAGGGTATGCTATGTGATGTGATATGGCCAAAAGAATGTGATGAATGATATGTGATGTATGAGATTGATCATGTTCTTGTAATAGGAATCACGACTTGCATGTCGATGAGTATGACAACCGGCAGGAGCCATAGGAGTTGTCTTAATTTATTGTATGACCTGCGTGTCATTGAATAACGCCATGTAATTACTTTACTTTATTGCTAAACTGTTAGCCATAGTAGTAGAAGTAATAGTTGGCGAGACAACATCATGAAGACACGATGATGGAGATCATGATGATGGAGATCATGGTGTCATGCCGGTGACGAAGGTGATCATGCCGTGCCTCAAGATGGAGATCAAAGGCGCAAGATGATATTGGCCATATCATGTCACTTTATGATTTGCATGTGATGTTTGTCATGTTTACATCTTATTTGCTTAGAACGACGGTAGCATAAATAAGATGATCCCTCATAAAATTTCAAGAAAGTGTCCCCCCTAACTGTGCACCGTTGCGAAAGTTCATTGTTTTGAAGCACCACGTGATGATCGGGTGTGATAGATTCTAACGTTCACATACAATGGGTGTAAGCCAGGTTTACACACGCAAAACACTTACGTTGACTTGACGAGCCTAGCATGTACAGACATGGCCTCGGAACACAAGAGACCGAAAGGTCGAACATGAGTCGTATAGTAGATACGATCAACATGAAGATGTTCACCAATGATGACTAGTCCGTCTCACGTGATGATCGGACACGGCCTAGTTGACTCGGATCATGTATCACTTAGATGACTAGAGGGATGTCTATCTAAGTGGGAGTTCATTAAATAATCAGATGAACTTAATTATCATGAACATAGTCAAAAGGTCTTTGCAAATTATGTCGTAGCTCATGCTTTGGCTCTACTGTTTTAGATATGTTCCTAGAGAAAATTTAGTTGAAAGTTGATAGTAGCAATTATGCGGACTAGGTCCGTAAACTGAGGATTGTCCTCATTGCTGCACAAAAGGCTTATGTCCTTAATGCACCGCTCGGTGTGCTGAACCTCGAGCGTCGTTTGTGGATGTTGCGAACATCTGACATACATGTTTTGATGACTACGTGATAGTTCAGTGTGTAATGTTAAACGGTTTAGAATTGAAGCGCCAAAGATGTTTTTGAAACGTCGCAGAACATATGAGATGTTCCAAAGACTTAAAATTAGGATTTCAGACTAGTGCCCACGTCAAGAGGTATGAGACCTCTGACAAGTTTCTTAAGCCTGCGAACTAAGGGAGAAAATCTCAATCGTTGAGCATGTGCTCAGATTGTCTGAGTACTACAATCGCTTGAATCAAGTGGGAGTTAATCTTCCAGATAAGACAGTGATAGTTCTCCATAGTCACTGCCACCAAGCTATTAGAGCTTCGTGATGAACTACAACATATCAGGGATAGACATGATAATCCTTGATCAATTCGCGACGTTTGACACCGCGAAAGTAAAAATCGAGTAGGAGCATCAATTGTTGATGGTTAGTAAAACCACTAGTTTCAAGAAGGGCAAGGGCAAGAAGGGATACTTCATGAAACGGCAAATCAGTTGCTGCTCTAGTGAAGAAACCCAAGGTTGAACCCAAAACCGAGACTTAGTGCTTCGTAATGAGGGAGCGGACATGAAGCGAAACCACCCTAGATACTTGGTAGATGAGAAGGCTGGCAAGGTCGACAGAAGTATATTGGAAATACATTATATTAATGTGTACTTTACTAGTACTCCTAGTAGCACCAGGGTGTTATATACCGGTTTGGTTGCTAAGTGTTAGTAACTCGAAATTAAAGCTATGGAATAAACGGAGACTAGCTAAAGGTGAGATGACGATATATGTTGGAAGTGTTTCCAAGGTTGATGTGATCAAGCATCGCATGCTCCCTCTACCATCGAGATTGGTGTTAAACCTAAATAATTGTTATGTGGTGTTTGCGTTGAGCATAGACATGATTGGATTATGTTTATCGCAATACGATTATTCATTTAAGGAGAATAATGGTTACTCTGTTTATTTGAATAATACCGTCAATGGTCTTCCTAAAATGAATGGTTCATTGAATCTCGATCGTAGTGATACACATGTTCATGCCAAAAGATATAAGATAGTGATGATAGTACCACATACTTGTGGCACTGCCATTTGAGTCATATTGGTATAAAACGCATGAAGAAGCTCCATGTTGATGGATCTTTGGACTCACTCGTTTTTTTTTTTTGAAAAGTTTGAGACATGCGAACCATGTCTATTGGTTTATACGCATGAAGAAACTCCATGCAGATGGATCGTTTGGACTCACTTGATTTTGAATCACTTGAGACATGCAAATAATACCACATGGGCAAGATGACCGAAAGGCCTCGTTTTCAGTGAGATGAAACAAGAGAGCAACTTGTTGGAAGTAATACATTTGATGTGTGCAATCTAATGAGTGCTGAGGCACGCAGTGAATATCGTTATGCTCTTACTTCACATATGATTTGAGTAGATTCTAAGTATATTTACTTGATGAAACACAAGTCTGAATTATTGAAAGGTTCAAGTAATTTCAGAGTGAAGCTGAAGATCATTGTGACAAGAGGATAAAATGTCTATGATATGATCATAGAGATGAATATCTGAGTTACGTGTTTGGCACACAATTAAGACCCTGTGGAAATTGTTTCACTACTAATACCGCCTGGAACACCATAGTGTGATGGTGTGTACGAACATCATAGCTGCACCATATTGGATATGGTGCATACCATGATGTCTCTTATTGAATTACCACTATCGTTTATGGGTTAGGCATTAGAGACGACCACATTCACTTTAATAGGGCACCACGTAATTCCATTGAGATGACACCGTATGAACTATGGTTTAGAGAAACCTAAGTTGTCGTTTCTTAAAAGTTTGGGGCTGCGATGCTTATGTGGAAAAGTTTTCGTCTGATAAGCTCGAACCTAAAGCGGATAAATGCATCTTCATAGGACACCAAAACAGTTGGGTATACCCCCTAATTCAGATCCGGAAGCAAAAGTGATTGTTCTGGAAACGGGTCCTTTCTCGAGGAAATGTTTCTCTCGAAAGAATTGAGTGGGAGGATGGTGGAGACTTGATGAGGTTATTGAACCGTCACTTCAACTAGTATGTAGCAGGGCACAGGAAGTTGTTCCTATGGCGCCTACACCAATTGAAGTGGAAGCTGATGATATAGTGATCACAAAACTTGGGATCAAGTCACTACCAAACCTCATAGGTCGACAAGGATGCGTACTACTTCAGAGTGGTATGTAATCCTGTCTTGGAGGTCATGTTGCTAGAAAACAATGAACCTACGAGCTATGGAGAAGCGATGGTTGGCCCGGATTCCGACGAATGGCTCGAGGCCATAAAAATCCGAGAGAGGATCCATGTATGAAAACAAAGTGTAGACTTTGGAAGAACTACTTGATGGTCGTAAGGCTGTTGGGTATAGATGGATTCTAAGAGGGAAGACAGACAATGATGGTATGTGTCACCATTAAGAAAGCTCGGCTTGTCGCTGAGATGTTTCCGACAAGTTCAAGGAGTTGACTACGATGAGACTTTCTCACTCGTAGCGATGCTAAGAGTCTGTTGGAATTATATTAGTAGTTACTGCATTATTTATGAAATCTTGCAGATAGGATGTCAAAACATTATTTCCTCGACAGTTTTCTTGAGGAAAGGTTGTATGTGATACAACCAGAAGGTTTTGTCAATCCTAAAAGATGCTAACAAGTATGCAAAGCTCCAGCAATCCTTCTAAGGACTGGAGTAAGCATCTCGGAGTTGGAATATACACTTTGATGAGATGATCAAAGATTTTGAGTTTATACAAAGTTTATGAAAAACTTGTATTTCCAAAGAAGTGAGTGGGAGCACTATAGAATTTCTGATGAGTATATGTTGTAAACATATTGTTGATCAGAAATGATGTAGAATTTCTGGAAAGCATATAGGGTTATTTGAAAAGTGTTTTTCAAGGGAAAACCTGGATTAAGCTACTTGAACATTGAGCATCAAGATCTATAAGGATAGATCAAAATCGCTTGATAGTACTTTCAAATGAATACACACCGTGACAAGATTTTGAAGGAGTTCAAAATAGATCAGCAAAGAAGGTGTTCTTGGCTGTGTTATAAGGTGTGAGTATTGAGTAAGACTCAAGACCTGACCACGGCAGAAGAGAGAGAAAGGACGAAGGTCGTCCCCTATGCTTTAGACGTAGGCTCCACAGTATGCTATCTGTGTACCGCACCTAAAGTGTGCCTTGCCATGAGTCAGTCAAAGGGGTACAAGTGTGATCCAGGAATGGATCACAGGACAGCGGTCAAGGTTATCCTTAGTAACTAGTGGACTAAGGAATTTTCTCGATTATGGAGGTGGTAAAGGAGTTCGTCTTAAAGGGTTACGCCGATGCAAACCTTGACACTAATCCGGATGACTCTGAGTAGTAAACCGGATTCGTATAGTACAGCAGTTATTTAGAATAGCTCCAAGTAGCGCCTGGTAGCTGCATCTACAAGATGACATAGATATTTGTAAAGCACACACGGATCTAAAAGGTTCGGACCCGTTGACTAATAAACCTCTCTCACAAGCGAGATATGATCAAACCCAGTGGGTGTTGGATTCATTGCAATCACATAGTGATGTGAACTAGATTATTGACTCTAGTGCAAGTGGGAGACTGTTGGAAATATGCCCTAGAGGCAATAATAAAATGGTTATTATTATATTTCCTTGTTCATGATAATTGTCTATTGTTCATGCTAAAATTGTATTAACTGGAAACCGTAATACATGTGTGAATACATAGACCACAACATGTCCCTAGTGAGCCTCTAGTTGACTAGCTCGTTGATCAATAGATGGTTATGGTTTCTGACCATGGACATTGGATGTCATTGATAACGAGATCACATCATTAGGAGAATGATGTGATGGACAAGACCCAATCCTAAGCGTAGCACAAAGATCATGTAGTTCGTTTGCTAAAGCTTTTCTAATGTCAAGTATCATTTCCTTAGACCATGAGATTGTGCAACTCCCGGATACCGTAGGAATGCTTTGGGTGTACCAAACGTCACAACGTAACTGGGTGGCTATAAAGGTACACTACAGGCATCTCCAAAAGTGTCTGTTGGGTTGGCACGAATCGAGACTGGGATTTGTCACTCCATATGACGGAGAGGTATCTCTGGGCCCACTCGGTAATGCATCATCATAATGAGCTCAATGTGACTAAATAGTTAGTCACGGGATCATGCATTACGTAACGAGTAAAGTGACTTGCCGGTAACAAGATTGAACGAGGTATTGGGATATAGACGATCGAATCTCGGGCAAGTAACGTACCGATTGACAAAGGGAATTGTATACGGGATTGCTTGAATCCTCGACATCGTGGTTCATCCGATGAGATCATCGTGGAACATGTGGGAGCCAACATGGGTATCCAGATCCCGTTGTTGGTTATTGGCCGGAGAACTCTCGGTCATGTCTGCATGGTTCCCGAACCCGTAGGGTCTACACACTTAAGGTTCGGTGACGCTAGAGTTGTTATGGGAAATAGTATGTGGTTACGAAGGTAGTTCGAGTCCGGATGTGATCCTGGCGTCACGAGGAGTTCGGAATGGTCCGCGGTGAAGATCGATATATTGGACGAAGGGTATTGGAGTCCGGAAGTGTTCCGGGTACTGTGCTATGGCCAAGATGACCGAAAGGTGTTTGGGAGCCCGGCAAGTGTTGGAGGGCCTCATGGGCCAAGCGGGAAGGGCAAACCAGCCCACTAAGGGGTGATGCACCCCACACCCTTTCCCACGTTATTTGGGAGGTGGGGCGCCCACCTGGCTTGGGAGGCAATCCTCCACCTGCTTGGCTTGGGGGCAAGTCTCCTAGGATTTTCCCTAGGAGATCCAATCTGCTGGCCGCCGCCCCTAGGGAAACCCTAGGGCGCCTCCCCCTCTACCCTTGCCCCTATATATAGTGGAGGGGTGGGAGGGCAGCCGCACCTCTTCCCTGGCGCAGCCCCCTCCCTCCTCCAACACCTCCTCCTCCTCCCTAGTGCTTGGTGAAGCCCTGCCGGAGAACCACGAGCTCCATCGCTACCATGCCGTCGTGCTGCTGGAGTTTTCCGTCAACTTCTCCTCTCCCCTTGCTGGATCAAGAAGGAGGAGACGTCCCCGGGCTGTACGTGTGTTGAACGCGGAGGCGCCGTCCGTTCAATGCTTAGATCGGAATCGACCGTGATCTGAATCGCTGCGTGTATGACTCCACCAACCGCGTTCTTTTAACGCTTCCGCGTCGCTTTCTTCAAGGGTATGAAGATACACTCATCCTCTCCCTCTCTTGTTGCTAGAATCTCCATAGATTGATCTTGGTGATGCGTAGAAAATTTTGAATTATTGCTACGTTCCCCAACAGCAGCAAGGTTGATGTAGAAGCCCTCCGTGATCGATTCACCCTTCCGCAGAATACAGAAAAGGCCTCCAGGTCAAACTGAGGAAAAACAGAGACTTGCGGCGGCGAAAAAATTGTTTGGATGGATGCTCGGGGTTTTGTGACTTTAGAGAATTTATAGAGCTAGAATTAGGTAAGATGGAGCCACGAGGGGCCCACAAGGCATCAGGGCGCCCCCCATGGTGTGCCATGATGCCTTGTCGTCTCCTCGTAGGTCTTCTGGCACTCCCCCTAAGCTTCTAGGGTGTCTTCTAGTCTAGAAACAAATCATCAAAAAGTTTCATCGTGTTTGGACTCCGTTTGGTACAGATTTTCTGTAAAACCAAAAACAAGCAGAAAACAGCAACTGCCACTAGACACTGAGTTAATAGGTTAGTCCCCATAAATGATATAAAATTTCATATAAAGTATCTAAGATTGATAATATTTTCCGTTTGGAGACGTATCACCGTCGCACTGGATCATTGGATCCGAGCTCTAGGCCTGGTCTGATGAGATATATTTCTCATCCCAAACTTGAACATCGGCGCTTGGACGGAGGTCACCCTCTATTCGTCGGTCAGATCTAACATCATGGGCGAGGAAAGGAGGGCAATCTTTAACCTATCGAGTTCTATGTCTTCACAAGGTGTCGGAGTTCCAATTTTCTTCCATGGTTCGATCAAGAAGTGAAGGATTTCCTATGCGACAAATGCGTCGGGGCCAACGTAATCGTCGGCCGTCGATCCCATCGATTTGTTTCGACTACACAGGGGGGCCTGCATGGGCCACCAATGATGGAGTCAAATCCAGCAGATCTCGGATAGGGGGTCCCGTGCTGGTAGTCTTGGCACGATGGTAATAGGGACATGGGAATTACCCAGGTTCGGGCCCTATCGAAGAGGTAATACCCTATGTCATTCTTTGATTGTATGGATTTTGAAGGGGGTACAGAGTACAGGCGATCTGCCGTGAGATCAGATGTGTATGACTTGTGTCGTTTACGGCCCTCACCCCTTGGTTTCTATAGATAACAGGAAGCGCCTAGGGTTTACATAGGTCTGTGGTATCTAAGGTCAAAAGTAGTAAAGATGACTTTCAAATCTTTGGAGTACATGCCAAGTCTTCGGAATCTTCCATCTTGGCTCTCCTAGGCCCGAAGAATGAGGCCCACTGGTTTATCTTCAAGAGGGGTTCTCGGCTCAACCCATATGGCTACCAACCAATGTGGCTAGCACCCCTAGTATAGGACACCATCAGGGAGGTTTTTAATGTTGGCCAGGAAGAGGGACGGATGGGTGGTGTTCCCATGCGGGCGACGGAGTAGATTCCTCAGCAACCACACATATTTAATGAAGAGAGGTAGATGGACGG
The DNA here is from genome assembly GCA_021605205.1 of Aegilops longissima. Lineage (NCBI taxonomy): Eukaryota > Viridiplantae > Streptophyta > Magnoliopsida > Poales > Poaceae > Aegilops > Aegilops longissima. Next base: position 198,099 of record CM038679.1, read on the forward strand.
GTGCCATTTGAATACAGAGAGAAGGTGCGTGCATCGGGAAGCGGCATGAGTGGCGCTCTTGACCGGCGCGTCGCTTTAATGTTGGCTCCAGTAAAAGGTGGCATCCGCTCTGAGCCGGCATGAATAAGGCGCTGACGCTCTGAAGTGACGCTAACCACTTCAAACGGGAAAGGGTGCAGGCGAGGAAGAGGATTTTGTGTGGGTCCAAGGTGTGGCTGCGTGGCAGAGGTCCAGACAAGCGCCCTCACCCCACTGGTTTGCTTCCGCTTCACGGGAAAAAGGACGACCGGATCGCTGCGCGGACGGATGAGGTATTGTGTTGTACGGCAAAACATGTCTTGACCGTCCTGGCTGAATGAGTCACCGTTGGAGATACCTAAGGGCACTGCCAACTGCTAAGGAAGACAAAAATACGTGCATGCCTTAGAGCATCTCCAACGGCCGCGCCAAACGACGCGCGCGCGGTAAATTCAGCTTTTAGCACGCGCGGGGCGTTTTGCCGCGCTCCAGCAGCCGCGGGAAAACTCGCGCGCGCGCGAAAAGGGCGCCAGCTCACGCGCCATTTTTAGCGCGCCGCTTCCGGCGCGCCTATAAGAGTGCGGCGCGCGCCACGCGCCTTCTTCACGCTTCCCCTTCTCCTCTTCCTCTCCTTCTCTGCCACGCGCCGCTCCAGCGCCCCGCCACCGACGCGCCGCCATGCCGCCGCGCCGCCGAGGAGCGTCCGGCTACCGCGACGTCCGCCTGTGCCCCAACGGCAGCTACTCCACGGAGATACGCCCGCGATCTCCGCTCGGCTCGCACATACGGGACGGCGCGAGGCCGCCAGCAGCGACGCGGGCGGCGTGGCGCCTAGTCCGGCCGCGCAGCCAGATGAACTTCCAAGATGTCTACACGCTCCAGCAAACGCTCAACGTCGCACCGCCGCCTCGTCTGAACACGGCGGAAGACCGTGCGGAGCACGCCGAGCGGCAACGCCGCCTCCTCGTCGCCCAGGAGGACGAGCGGGTCATGGCGGAGTGGCGCCAGCGCCACCCGGAGGACGTCGCCTATGAGCAGGCCTACTGGGCAAGGCGCCGTGAGGAGGACACCGAAGGCGCCGCGAGACGCGGTTGGAAAGGCGTCAGCGGAAGGCGTTGGTGAATGCGTAGTCCGACATCGTTGCAGCAGGTGGGCAGTCGTTCTTCACGCCGGACGATGATCGGTGGCTGGACATCTGGCTAGACACCTCGGACGACACCGCCGAGGATGATAATGGTGATGATGATAGCGACATGGAGTAGTTTCTATCTAGTTGCGCCGTAGTTTATCTATGCTTTCGAACTGTCTATCTAGTTGCACCTTTGTATCGTTTTTTATTTATGCAATCTATCTAGTTTTTATTATATTTATGCTTTCGAAAATAAAATAAAAATGTTGTGTGCGCGTTGCATTTTTTGCGCGCTGCATTTTAACGCGACTGCTGGAACGGGCGCAGCGTGCCGCGCCAAACCAGGCGATGGGCACGCGCTAAAGCTGTTTTTTCCGCGCGCCTCCTTCGACGCCTGTTGGAGATGCTCTTATTAATGGGACTGCCCTAACACTGGCACATACAGTGCTATACTAGTATACAGCTCATGCTGAAACATTAAATAAATAATAATTGATCACGTTCCTTGGCAAAAAGGAAAAGAAAAGAAAACGTCTGGATTCCTATCCTATATAAAGAACACACAAATGGTAGCAGCAAGCAAGTCTAGGAAGGAAGGGAGGAAGGAAAGAAAGACAAAATAGAAAAATTACCTAGCTAGTGTTAATTTGTGTGAGACCGTACGTGCGTGATGTGGAGGTTAAAGATCGCCGGCCAGGCCAGCGGCGGGCCGTGGCTGCAGTCGGCCAACGGCTTCCTGGGTAGGCAGGTCTGGGAGTTCGATCGCGACGTCGGCTCGCCGGAGGAACGCGCGGAGGTTGAGAGGCTTCGTGAGGACTTCACCAAGCACCGCTCCCACAAGAGGGAGTCCCAGGACCTCCTCCTACGGTTGCAGGTAGTTTATCCTTTTCATATTTGTTATTTATGTACTATATTGTTTGTTCCGTCCATCATTTTTTGCTTTCTTGTCTACACCATACCACAAAATAGCTACTACTACTTCCTCCGTCCAAAAATACTTGTCATCAAAATGAATAAAAAAAGATGCATCTAAAACTAAAATACATCTAGATACATTTCCTTTTATCCATTTTGATGACAAGTATTTCCGAACGGAGGGAGTACGTCTTAATGTAAAACTTTTTTTTTTGACACCGTCATCGGACGTCTTTTAACACTGTCATAGACTTTAAAAACGTCTTGCAACGAAGTTACATAAAGTAGCTAGTACTCCCTCCCTCTGTAAAGAAAAATAGATCATTTAAAACACTATACTTTAGTAGCATATATGCGTATTAATTGGCCGGATTCCAGTTTGCAAAAGGGACGGCAACAACCTGCACGAGGACTGAAAAGGGTGCACAAGTCACGGAGAAAATGATAACGACTTCATTGAGGCGAGCTCTAAATCAATATTCTGCTCTGCAAGCACATGATGGGCATTGGCCCGGTGACTTGAGTGGAATTTTGTTCATTATGCCCATGCTTGTAAGAGTTTTGTTAATTTCACTCTCATAAACAAGATATATCCTTATTTGATTTTTTTTTTCCTATTACACACAACATGCTATATATTGCCTTGCAGATATTCTCTTTATATGTTACTCAATCACTTAACATGGTCCTATCATCAGAACATCAACATGAGATATGCCGCCACATTTACAATCATCAGGTATGCAAATTACACCTTGCAATTTCACCAGAATACAACAATGAAACTAATTTCATAAAAGTATTACATATGACTTATGCAGAACGAGGATGGCGGTTGGGGAACACATATTTGGGGACCTAGTAACATGCTTGGATCATGTCTAAATTATGCAGCCTTACGGCTGCTTGTTGGCGAGACACTAGACAGTGATAATGATGTGTTAATCAAAGCGCGTGCTTGGATTTTATCTCATGGAAGCGCAACTGCAGTACCACAATGGGGAAAGATATTTCTCTCGGTATGCATCATAAGAAACATGACAGACAATCATTCTCTATAATAACTAATGACAATGATCAGGAAACTTTAATAAGCTACATTACCACATTTTTGTTGTTTCCTTCCTAAGTAGGTGAAATAGGAATCACCATAAAACAAGAGTCTTACATTCTAGTACTATTCATAAGCATTATCAAGCACATAAAGAAAATACTATTGACTAAACTAGTGTGTATTTAAGCTATTAATTCTTCTACGTAACGTGATGGCAGATACTTGGTGTCTATGATTGGTCGGGCAATAATCCAATCATTCCTGAATTGTGGTTGCTTCCACACTTCCTTCCAATCCATCCAGGTGCATGTTCCATCCGTGGACCTAGGATAGAATATCAAGTTGATCCATGTGCCGTGAACCATAGTTCAATAGTATAGCCATTTTTTTAGCATTCCAACATTATTTCGAGTGAACTTGCACTAAGTTCGGTAAACTTGCTTATCTTATCGATCTAATAATTAGCTGAGCCCTAATGAGTTTGTCAAATTTGCACTTGTCATAATTTATGTTTATAAATGTTGATATGTATCTTGACAATGCTCTGAGAAATTTTGAACAATGTCAATTAACCCACCAAGCACATTAACGAGATATTATTCCGCCCTTACATGTTTGGTCCTAACCCACAAACAAGCAAACCACCAAGGAAGAACCCACATGACTAGCTGTTGAGGTAGCCAGACTGGTCCACATTGTGCATAGAGGATCTTTGCCAAAAAAAGACATTCTTGTGGATATCCAATTCGGCTCTTGGGAGCATTTGCTCATGTGTGTCACAAATGTTTTTGCAAGTGTAAAAAAGAAACAATTTTTTTGTTAGACATGTGCATGTTAATGTACAAATCCTATCTCCAAATGTTTAGGGGCAAATCCCAAACATTTTGACCTGTGCAAAAAACAAAGTTGAATGCCAAATTTTCGCATTTTTATACCACTGAATTTTGCTCATTTACTGATGAAACGCTACCGCTCCGTATCGCATGAATATAGGCAGCGATGTTTTGGACACTAACATGAACATGTATAAAAAAATCAGAATTTTTTAATCTTGTTTGCCATTTGTCTGAATTTACCATTCATGCTATGAGAAAATACTTCCAGAGCCAAGACGGCGTGCCCACATTCTTGGGCCCTTCCGCTACCCCTTCATAGGCGATATTTGCACACATTGTTTTTGAGAAAAGGAGGTTAAACTCACGGCCTCTTGTCGTCGTGATGCACACTGCCATTTTTTATTAAAAGTAGGGAAACATTATTTTTGCAGGCATTGCATTTCCCTGAAAAAACATCAATATATGCGATTTTATTAAAACATTTTGCGATGTGCCTTATTACAAGTGTGTTTATAGAGATATCGGCATAACATTCTCCCATTGTCGCCATAGATATATATTCTAAATTTCTTACAGAAGTTACTTTTTTTATTCATAGGACGATTTTGGTGCTTTTGTCGATTAGTATACATGTCAATGGCATATCTTTATGGGAAGAAATTTGTTGGGCCCATTACTCCAACTATAACGGCACTACGTGAGGAGCTCTACAACACACCTTATAGCAATATTGATTGGGGAAAGGCGTCTAATTGTTGTGCCAAGGTTTGTTGCTGCCATAAATACTAAAGTTATCATACCTTTGGATATCAGGAGAAGTATACATGGTTAGTGTTTTTCATTGATCATGGAAAATTTTGGGTATCCTTTTGATAAGAGATTAAAAAAATCTGGGACAAGGATTAATGCATGTACCAAAAAGTAGGGATGAAATTCCAAGGGTCTTAAAACATGTCGCACATGAACTAGCCGTTTCTAGAATAAACTCTGCATGAGGACAAGTGTCCCACACAAAGTTGATTTTTTTCAGACGGAATGTGGAATTGATGTAATGTTGTAGTGCATTGGCCGGAAGACCTATATGTCTCATCAAAAATCTAGAAACTCACAGGGGCACACATGCATGGGGTCGTCGGATTGCTTTAAAATTTCTAAACCTGTTTGGCCTTATGGCCTTTGATTATTGTAGGACGGGGTTCATCCATGCATGATTCTGGTAACTTTTGCCAGAGTTTCATGTGCCATCCACCCCACCTTTCATGCTTTTTCATGTCTTCTTAAAATTCCAGTCTACTATAACTTTAGAAAAGTCAGATTTATGTTTCATTTGCATATTCATGTTCCTTGTGGCATGGACTTCCAAACAAGACCACTCTTAAAAACATTGACAACTTAATTTTTTTATCAAGTTTCAAATACTAAAACTTGGTAGTCATAATATCAAGTTTTTGCCGAGTTTCACCAAGTTCCATTTGCTTTTAAGGTTTACAGTTTAGGGTTTAAGTTTAAGTTTCTGAAACTTACTAATTTATCATTCGTTCCTATTAAGTTTAGTAGTTGGTACTTGGTGAAGTTTTAAAACTTGTCAAACATATTCAAAAGTGGTATTATTTCAAAGCCCTTGTCACAAGGAACACAAATATGCAAACGAAATATAAATTGCACTTCCGGTTCAAAAGATATAATAGGTTCAAATTTGAAAGTCGAAACAATAAGCATGGGATGTGGATGGGTGGAGCTACCAAAAGTTGCGGAAAGTTGCATGCATGGACCCCATCTAAGGTAATTAAGGCCTAAAGCACATGAAAATAGCAACCAATTTGTGAATCACGAGGCGATCAGACGGCCACAAATTCGTGTGCCCCCGGACGGGTGTGCCATAAATTGCCTCCCATCAAAAAGCTATATGTTCACCGAACTAAACCATGAAGAATTTGTGGTCACTTCCTCTACTATGCAAAGTAATATGTTGTAAATATTAAATATCTAGATTATGTAAGTTAGTTTTCTTCTTTACAGGAGGACCTTCACAATCCCCGTTCACAGGTACGAAATATTGTACTTGTTTGTCTTAAAAAGTTTGTGGAGCCAATGTTAAATTGGTGGCCAGCAAACAAGCTAAGAGGAAGAGCATTGAGTAAGCTTATGGAACAAATTCATTATAACAATGAAACAACTGAATACATAACCATTTGTCCCGTGGACAAGGTAACTTCGTAAGTGCTTATATTATGCTAAATATGGAGTGTTTCGAGCAAATCAGTTGACATCTTGTTGGATATTAATTAGGCACTGAATATGATTTGTTGCTGGGTCGAAAATCCAAATTCAGATGCATTCAAGAAACATCTTCCAAGGGTTTATGATTATTTGTGGATCGCAGAGGATGGAATGAAAGCTAAGGTATTAGTATATCGTATGTTGTGGAAGTACTAAAAATGGTTATGTTCATAGTTGGGTGATCACTAAATTTTTATTATGTGGAATTCTTTTGTCTCAAACATCAATGTCATAATAGGCATGGTTCAGACATACACTACACTCATCACCATTGAGGAAAAACTATAGTCAAAAAGGTTTTACTGCATTTCGTGCAAAAAATGTTTCACTGCACAACTGGAATATCAACCAAAATATGCCCTACAATCAACTTTCTATTTAGAAAAGATTTTATCATATGATAAGTGGACACATTATATTAGATTTTTGATGTGTGAGAAGCAGACCTACCGGAATGGTTCCACTATTGCATCAATTACACATTCTACATGCCTGCGGGGCACGTAAAGTCATTTATTAGTTCATGTTCAGGGAGCATGAATGAAAACTTGAAAATTTTATTTTCCACATTTGCTTTTACGTAGTTTTTATGCATGCTCATCTCTCATGCTTCAATGCCATTAATGTAAAGTTCTATTGCATGCACACATGTTTTTAAATTTTAGAACGAGATGATTTCTTTCATGGAATGCAGATAATCCCATATGTCATGTTGGCAAGAAAACTTATGGTATTATATCAAAACAGATATATGATGGCTGCCAGAATTGGGAGACACCATTCATAGTTCAAGCAATGTGTTCAACAAATCTTATCGATGAGTTTGGCCCAACAATAAAAAAGGCTCATGATTTTATGAAAAAGTCACAGGTTCATTATTCTCCTTAGTCTTTACATTAAAATAATTGAAAACAGACCTAACATACTTTTTCTTGTTCTTGAAGGTTCTTAGAAACCTCCCAGATTATGAAAGATTTTATCGCCATAGATCAAAAGGTTCATGGACCCTTTCAACTATAGACAATGGTTGGCCTATATCTGATGGTACTGCTGAAACTCTTAAGGTAGTATACGTTACCGATGACCTTTGGTACAATAATATTTACTTAGTGGTATTAGAAATGATAATTAAATGGTATTGGACTTGTGAGCTCAAAGAAGATAATATCGTTCTTGTAGACATTGTTGTCATTATCAAAGATTTCTGCCAATCTTGTTGGAGATCCAATAGAAGAAGAGAGGTTGTATGGTGCCATTGACTTTCTCCTGTCTTTGATGGTATGACCACCTTAATCTTAATCAATGGGCATCAGGTTACATTTGTGAATGTCCTCTCATCCTGTTGAAAATTGTGGTACCATGTATTTTATATATAAGACTGTATAACGATATTTGGTATGCATCCGATATTACCTTGTCCCACCAACCCCACAGGAAAATGAATCATTACATAAGTTGATTGTTAGTTTGTTACCAGCCCTTATTTGAGTGAGATCCAAAGTCCTCTTGCTGCTACTACCAACTACATCCCATCACTGATCCAAACTCACTACACACACTAGACAGCCACCTCCAAAGATCCCTCTATATGATTTGATCAAATTTGAACCTGGTGAACCTGGCCAGAGGCACTACGATCGTAGTTGGCAATGAAGAAGAAACATAGGCACATATCCCCATGCAGATCACAAAGGCGTCGCCAGATTTTACTAAAAATTTAGTACAATATTCTTTAGAAAATCCATATGAGATAATATTTTTTGGTGACCAACATATGAGATAATATAAACATGAGCTACAAAAGGTAAGCACGAATAGTTCCATCTAAACAACGGAAACTGGTGCAAATTAAGTGCTCATGAGAGAAATCCATATGGGCAGTTTTGTAACGTTGAATTGTTGTCTTTTGAGCCATCTCTTGATAACATGGATGATTATCATAAGAAAGAAGATGGTTTCCAAGGCATTTGACAACTTCTAACTTTCCCTTTGTATGCATAAATTTTGCCACACCTTGCAAAGGAATTAAAACATTAATGCTTTAACAAAAAAATCTTGATTAAAAGTATGGTATGGTCAATCTATTATTCTTCGGGCCCAAATAACTTTTGGTCCTTTAGTACTTTTTGAATGCCAACTAACTGATGCTCGCTTTCATCTTTTATGATTAAAGAACAAAGATGGTTCTATTTGTACATATGAACGTAGAAGAACAGCCACCTGGGTAGAGGTAAGTATTTTTCCTTGTACTATGATCAATTGAACAACTAGGGGACAGGGATGGGGTTAGTTTATTGCATTGTATCTTATCCATGAATTTTAGTTTGAAATACAACAAGTTATAGAAATACTAACATTCGAGTATGCAATGTTTGCTAACATTGAGCCAAAAGTAATAATTTCTCTAGCATAGGAAATTGTCCTCTTATATATTTCCAACATTTACATAAAAGGTCATGCAAACCTTTTTTTAAATCACATCATATATTAATAAAGTAATGTTACAATCCACTCTCACTAACACTCTTCATACAGTCAGAACACCACCCACTAATAACCCATTAGATTCACAAGAATAGCAAAATTCAACAATCTCATGAGCCACCATAAGACTGATGGCTTTTATGTGTACCATGTTTTTCCAATTTAAAATTTAGTTGAAAACTCATCACACCAAGGGTCTCCTTGTTCAGATCAGATGTACTACCGCCGAACTGTCTCAGTTAGCATCAGGTGGAAAATGATACACATAAAAGCCATCAGTCTCCATAATAACCACAATAATATACAGGCCCGGTAGACAGGCCTCCTCACCACTTGCACATCTCTGGAGGAAGTCCAAAGGCGGTAAAAGCAACTCCACACGGAACCACGAACAACAATCCCAACGCTGCATGTACCATTGTCGGTGATAAAGCTTGCATCCGCACTAATCTAAATAAAATAAGGAAGCACAAGGTTCCCACGTGGAGAGGGGATCTACCTTCACCAACACGTGGAGAGGGGAGCATCAAGAGAATACAATCGCTATGAGCACATGCACGGCCTCCGCACGACTAGAATGCACATAGCCAACACCGACACACACACAAAGAAAAAACACAACTCGAATACCAACACGAATGGACAAGGGAGGCTGAGAACATCCGGCAAAAGAATACCAAAAGTTGTACAAAAAGCAACTCATAGATGCTGCAATGGTAGCCTTCGCTTCACCAAAAGTTGCATCATTAGGAAGGCAAGCAACATTTGCTTCTACCAGTTATTGAATTAGTCCCGGCTATGGAACTTGTACACATTTTCTTAATACTCAGGTTTTCTCTATACGTAACAGTACAACACTTACTAAGTAAATCTACATTGGCGTTTTTTGTGGGTTTTGTGTTCAAGCGCAACCTTATAATCAATTTTTAACTAATTGATTAACATCATGAATCATGGTCAACTATTTTACCAAATAAGTAGAGGCGTAACAGAAAAAAAAACAGAATATTATTTTGAAGATTTTTTTTTTGAAACGGAGGCAAAAGCTTTGCCTCATTCATTAATTAAGAAGCAAACGGACAAGAGTTTGCAACACATTGTGAAAGAAAAAAATGAAAAAAATATTACATCATGGTCATTACTCTCCCGGCATCAGAAGGCCCACATTTTTTGCCCCGGCGGTGATCCAAAAGTTAGTCTCACTCTTTATGTTGATAAATAGGATGTTGGGTGGCTTGAACTTGTTGCGGAAAATCCTCGCGTTCCTCTCATTCCATATAGTCCAGCTAACAAGCATTGTGAGGGAGGCCATAGCTTTCCTATGCACCCTCGTTGCGCTAGACATCCTTGTCCACCAATCCTTGATCGATCGTTCCCCCGGCCAAGTAGTAATATCCATGGTATCCAATTGTAGCCATACTTTCAGCATTTCCCAGAGCCTCAACGTGTATCGGCACTTGTAGAAGAGGTGAGCCACAGATTCTTGCTCCCTCTTGCATAGTGGGCAAAGTCCGCAATTGTCCCAACCTCGCTTGGCCAAACGGTCGGCGGTCCAAACACGATTTTGAATTGCTAGCCAAGCAAAGAACTTGATTTTTGGTGGAGCCCAAACCTTCCAAATGGTTTTATTCATTTCTGTGCGTGCAATGTCCAAGAATTGCGCCCTATACGCCGAGGTTGTGGTGTATTCACCATTCGTTGTGTGCTTCCATGCGATGGAATCCACCCTATCCTCCTCGAGATGAACATTCCGAAGCAAGGTCCAAAGATGGATAAATTGACGGATATGCTCGAGTGAAAAGGAGGTCGAAATTTTGACTTTGCCAATCCACGCGCCCTCGAGTAAGGCTTCGCGCACCTTCCAGTTTTTCCTCGAAGAGCACTTAAAGATGAGTGGAGCCACATCTTTTGGTTTCCTACCAAATAACCAAGGGGAGGGTTTCCTACCAGATTATTCATATTCTTGAGTACTAACCTTTATTTGGTTTGAAAATATATAGCTTCTGAATCCTTCTGAGAGCTTTAAGAACATTGTCATCGATCATCCGTAAGTACTCTTTGATTTGATGAAAGTTATAGCTGCTTATGTTTTCCTGTTTGCTCGAGTAAACTTTTGCAAAACAATTGGTAGAACTTCTGAATGCACGGCATCGGTGATTGATGGTCTGGTATTATTTAAAGAGCTGTACCCACAGTACCGCAGCGAAGAGGTAGGCAACTGTATAAAAAATGCTGTTAAATATGTCGAGGGAAAACAGTTGAAGGATGGTTCATGGTAAGCATTACTGTGCCATTTATTTAAAGAGCTACCGTATGCTGTTAAATATGTCGAGGGAAAATCACTTCAAAATTATCATTATTTATTTTATCATGTACTAGGTATGGCAGTTGGGGTATCTGTTTCACGTATGGAACCATGTTCGCAGTTAAAGGATTAGGCGCTGCCGGAAGAAATTACTACAATAGTTCTTCTATCAGGAAAGCATGCAAGTTCCTCTTGTCAAAGCAACAAAGTACCGGTGGATGGGGAGAAAGCTATCTCTCTAATTATACGGAGGTAGGCCATTTAATTGTGTTCTATTTCTATATACCTACCCAGATGTCTTAATTTTGGATTATTACTTGTAATGGATATTAACCATCTTTCTAACTATACAGAGGTAAACCATTTAATTGTGATCTATACCTACCATGATTTCTTGAACTCGTATTATTAGAGTACTTAAAATTCTTACTGTGACATTAGTGGTCCCATTTAAAAATAATGACGCTTTTCACCCCCTTTTTCTCTTTAATGACACTCGTTTTAACTTTTTGGATAATTTTTTCCCCAAAATCGTTGCCATGTATGCGCTATGTAAGCAGATGAGGTGTCACAAACCAAAATTTTTGTGACAACAAATAGGGAACTTACTCCATTAGATATAACACTTATTTGTTTTGCACAACAAAATTTAACAGGAGTATGTGGACAGCGGCACTCCTCATACAGTGGAGACTGCTTGGGCAATGCTAGGTTTAATTTATGGTGGGCAGGTATGTTCATGTTTACCTCCCTTGAAATGACATCACTCACTTGTTATGAAATTATTTATTTCACATAACTATGAAAATATTGTTAGAACAATTGCATTACTATCTCACAAGGTTGTTTCATATTTTCATCAGGCTGAAATAGACCCGGTGCCACTGTATCGTGCAGCACAAGTATTGATGAGCATGCAGCTAGAAACGGGCGAGTTTCCACAGCAGGCAAGTTATCATTCTAGTTATTAGCTCTTACTCCTTCTATTCGGGTTTTAGGGTCTTCATTTTCAATTTTTCACTAATGAAATGTGTGTTAGGGCATGGAGCTAAGAACTTTTAGCATCAACCAAACTAGGTTTTTTTATTAAAAAAAATTGTTAGCACATGCGTGCTACAATGGCCTTAGCACCTAGTTTGGTTGATACTGCTAAAACAAAACCTACTTTGGTTGATGCAACTCCTATCGCGCCTTAAGCGTCAAATAGAGTGCTTTCTGCAAACCAGCGCACAATCCTCCATAATACTGTGTATGAAAATGGGCCGGCCCATGTAGGTCTTTTTTTCATTGTTTCTCATTATTGTTCTGACGGTTTTTCAGGGCGGATTTTCTTCAGGTTTTTCCGCAGCATGGGTTTTGCCGGTTTTCTCATTTTGTTTTCTTTTTCTTTTTAGTTTTTACTTATTTTTTTTATTTTTCGTTTTATCAAATTCATGAATTATCACAAATTCACGAACTTTACACAAATTTGAATTTTTCAAAATAATTTTCATCTTTTTCCGAATCCATGAATTTTTCAAAAATTTGTGAATATTTTGGAATTTTGTGAACTTTTTAAAATTATGAAAAAAATTATGAACTTTGTTTAAAACAATCATGAACTGCTTTTGTTTTCTATGAATTTTATTATGTTACGAACTCTCCAAGTATTGAATGTTTTCCAAATTCATGAACTTTTCTCAAATATGTGAATTTTGTCCAAATGTCACGAACTTTTTCCAAATTTGAAGTTTGTCTTTCAAATCTGTGAAATTTTCTCTTTTTTGAAAAGTAAATGGTCAACTCTCCGTGGTCAACAGTCGCAGGTCCGTAGCACATATGCCCATGCGTTGCAACGGGAGATAAAAATAGTATGCATTTAAAGTCAATGAGAATTATATGCGCAAGCAAAACCCTGTGTGCACACGAAAAAGGAACATTTAGCTTATCGATTTTGCCGCGTGTGAAGGAATGAATCCGCTATTTTTCCATTCATTGACCGAGGGCATTTAAGAGTTGTCATCGTACGCCAAAGAAGGCCCATGACTTACTTAATCTACTTTACCTTTCAATCCTTTCGATCGAGGGGATTTTAAGGTATGAAGATTCTGAACATTCTAGGAAACATGAACAATTTTTTAAATCCCGAGCAGTTTTTTGAAAATTATGTACACTTTTGAAAAAACGCGAACAAAATATGAAGGGAACATCTTATAAAATTCACAAACATTCTCTGAAAACACCAACTTTTTTTTATAAAAACATAAACATTATTTAATTTGTAAATAATTTTTAAAAAGGCGAACATTTATTGAAAATTCATAAGATTTTTAGAAAATGTGTATCTTCTATACACAAATATTTTTTAATTGTGAAAATTTCACGAAAACAGGAATATTTTTGAATCTAGAGCACTTTTTGAAATGTCATTTACTTTTTAGAAAATCTCGAACAATTTTGAAAACAATAATTTGTTTTTTTTAATGGGAAACTTTTGCAAGTTTTGAATATTTTTCAAAATAGCAACAAAATTTTGGTATTCTGACCATTTTCCAAAAAAAATCTTTAATTCTGAATGTTTATTTAGAATTTTTAATTTGCGAAATAAATTCTAAAAGAAAAATAAACTTGGAAGGGAAAAAGAGATAGGGAAAGGAGAATAAAGATAGAAGTAAAAGACAGAAATAAAGAAAAATGGGGAGAAAAATAAGGTGGCTTGCTTCGCTGAGCCACATCACGCGGCCCACGTACGAAAATTCTTTTTCTAGCAGAGAAACGCATAAAAATTTAGTACCACCTCGGATAGAAAAAAATATTCTTTTCGATGGTGAACAGATGAAAAAATTGGCAAAATGCGCCTTGCTTTATTGGTAGGTACAGATATATATATATATATATATATATATTTCCATTTTTTGTTTTTATAAAATTTGTGAATTTTCACAAATTTGAATTTTTCAAAATAATTTTGATCTTTTTCCAAATAAGTGAACTTTTTCGAAAATTTGTGAATTTTTTCGAATTTTTGAACCTTTTAAATTATGAAAAAATTATGAACTTTGTTTAAAACAATCATGAACTGCTTTTGTTTTTTGTGACTTTTGTTTATGTTATGAACTTTCCAAGTCTTGAATGTTTTCCAAATTCATGAACTTTTCTCAAATATGTGAATTTTGTCCAAATGTCACGTACTTTTTCCAAATTTGAACTTTTTCTTTCAAATCTATGAAATTTTCTCTTTTTTGAAAAGTAAATGGTCAACTCCCTGTGGTCAACAATCGTAGGTCCACTAGTTAAGCAATTTAAAACAAAAAGTTATGTTCTCCTTTTTGAAAAGTAAATTGTCAACTCTCCGTGGTCAACAGTCGCAGGTCCACTAGTTAAGCGATTTAAAACAAACAGTTTGTCTAATTCACATCTAGATGTTTTCTAAGGATGTCACATCTAAGCTCCCACAAATAACACAGCAACAAGGAACAAAAAAAACGTTGAGACAAAAAATAGACCACAAACATAGTGGACATCAAATTAGATATGACATAATTATGTCACATTTAGATGTATCCTAGACAGACCTTAAAACAAAACACAGCTGGGCTGGGCCATATACTCCCAGGCAAGCGACCGTTATCTTAGATGGCGCCAAAGGCGCCAAGTAGGAGATCTCTCTTGTAGTGGCACGGGTGGAGCTTAGTGGTTTTTAGCAACAGTGGAGCTTAGTTGAACCAAAACTAGGTCGTTGCCTGCCCAAACTTGGGCCAAATCATTGAATAGGGAAGGTGAAATTGGGCCTTGGAAGTAAAAAGTTACGAGTATTTTTCACTCTGGCCTGCCCAACAATATTTTGGTAGCTCCACCACTGACTCAGTAGTAGAACCAAATTCTAAGGGCTTGTTTGGGACTACTCTACTTCACCAAAATCAGTTTCAGTCCATCAAATTCATTTTGGAGCAGTTTCATACAGAAGTTGCAGCACTAGCAAAGAGAATGTTTGGCTTCCATCTAGCTCCAGCTTCAAGAATGAGAAATTTGATGAAACGGAACTATTTGATTGGATGAGGGGTGAGAAACAAAGGGGTATCCACTTACTGGTGGCAGTGGTGGGTAATTTCCACCCAACTCCAGTTTCCAGAGTTTCTTGGAGCACCCCCTGAAAAGCTTCATAAAAAACCTAAAGTTGTAGCCTGGATTCTATTTTTTTGCGGAGCGGCATATCATGGAGCTACCCCGTTTGGCTTGTGTTTTCTAGAGCGGAGCTGAATTTTAAGGAACAGAGCAATCCTAAACAGGCTCTAAAAGAGAGTTGACCATAACTGGGGCCCAAGATAGAATAAATATGGTGAAAAAATGTTATATTCTGACATGTGGGCCCAAAAGTAGATGCTAAGGGAAGTTCTACATTAGAATGAATTTGGTGTTCATAGAACTCGGTTCTACCTATTTCTTAGAACATGTGACATTACACATGCTCTTATATGTCATCAAAAATATATCATTGGAATCGTCGTTGAATGAAGTTTCTAGACATATGTTTCCTAATTACATATAGCACATATTTCACTAGTCAAATTGATGACCTAAAAAATTACGCATGGTTTACTAAGCTGGATGGAGGGCGTACCACAAGTGAGTGTAAGATTTATGTTTGTTAGCTGTTAATAAACTGAAAATTATGGCTGTCATTTTGGTGACAGGAGCACGCTGGATGCGCCAACTCTGCCTTCTACTTCAACTATCCCAACTACCGGAACATATTCCCTATTATGGCTCTTGGAGAGTTTCGTCGCCGACTTGTTGCAAACAAGAACTGATGTGTAATCGTGCGGCAAGCGTGATAAGCCCTTCCAAACCAATCAACAAAAAAACAAGAACCGATGTGGATGCATGTGATTAAATTATAGTATTGATGTGTGTGCGCAAATATGTGGGATTTGTTACTTCTTAAATTATATGCTATTATGGGCACCATTAAATTATATATTGAGTTGGTGGGCCGAGCAACCTAAGAGCAAAAATTGTCTTTTCTTTTTCTTTTAGCTCCTCGTGCTAATGTTACAACACTGCAAAACAAGTAAGTTTGAACCAGATCACAAAGTAATGAAAATATATGATACCTACCATCAAAACATGGTTGACTTGAAATGCAGCTCTCCATGATGCGTGACGCCATGTACACTAAGGCAGCGGCGATCCACCATGGTTTTCACTTTCAGTGAGATTACGGTGAAATTCACTGAATTTCAGTAATTTCAGTAGACACTGAATTATTACGTTTCAGCCCAAATATTTCAGCAGTTTCAGTACAACACAGGAATTCAAATATTTTTCAAAATATTTTTTCAATTTTTCAAATTTTTAATTGAATTTGAGTGAATATTTCAGTCATTTGGCTGAAATGGAAACTGAATTTCGGTGATTTCGGTTGGTGCTGAAATTTTTCTAAAACTGGAATTGAAAACCATGCGATCCACTCAAGGTGCGGATGCTTCATCGGTGCCTTCTCATTAGTTGCCACCATCACCACCTTCTTCATGTTTCAATCAAGCGCCGGGAAGATGAATGACTTGTGCAGAGTTGATGCCACTGTGACATACATCCTAATAGCCGGGGCTTTTGTCCTAGTTAGAGATGGTAGCATTGTTGGGGATAATGGGATCAACATGGACATGTGCTTTCTTGCGTGCTAGAAGATGGGATCGGCTTCACAGCGTAATCGTATCTGTTCGACAACGTGTCAAGGCAGCAGAAAGAAGCAGAGGATGGTAAGGTTCCATTGGGCAGCCTAAGTCGCTGATCTATCTTGTCAAGAAATGGCAAGGAGCACCAAGATGAGAGTCTAGGCAGAAGCACAGCATGGCTGTTTGTGTTTGAAACTTTGGATGAAAAGGCTTGTGGCACAAGTTGCACCTCTTCAACTTCTCTAGATCACATGTGATATCAACAAATACCAAGGAGTTGGTGCGGGGAGAGACATTCAGAATGGTGAGGGCATGTGGAGGCGAAGAGGACATCATGAGGAGTTCAATGGTAAGATGCCTGGGTTGCATGAACTACATGGATTACCGGTTGTCTAGAGGCTCCGAATGAGTCCACATTTTTAGAGAAAAGGCACCAACCGAGTCCTAGATGGGGCTCGAGCCTAGCCCGACTTTGAATTAACAAAGCCGTCAACCGGCAAGGATTACAGATCACAAGTAACCAAAGAAAAGAAATACAACACAGCAAGATATATAGACGCTGGAAAGCAGCTAACTAGCCTCAAATGCTACAAGCTAGAGGATAAATCAGAGAAACATGCAGTTGAAGACATCGAGGCCCTCTGAGAACGAAGCACCAGGGAACTAGGACCATGCTGGCACGGAGGAGAAGGGGATGACTGGCATCAACAGGGAGTATGGTCACCAAACAGCTATGGACCCCGGCACAGCACAACCATCCAATTCCATCTCCAAAGAAGGCCACAACCTCCTCGCCTAGCTCGATAGGCGCCGCACCGTCGGAAGATAGAATATTCCACCTAGAACAAGAATGGTTGCCGCCGGAGGATGGCCACATAGAGAGGATCCACACACTCCCGACGAGCTGCCAATGCTTCTCTCAAACAGAATTGCCCATGGCCCAGCCATAGAGGAGGGATAGCATCAAGCTTGGACGAAGAGGACACACCACTGCCGCCGCCGAATGCACACTAACCGAACAGCTCCCAAAGGCGGCGCCTTCAAGAAGGAGAACGGCGCCGAGAGCGCCGCCGCCGCCCACCGAGGTTAGGGCTTTCACCCGGGAGGCTAGAGGATGGTGGGTGGAGGGAGGCAGACCTGACCAACGCCTCCAAGGAGGAAGAACGGTGCCCTCGGGCGTTGCCGCCGCCCACCGAGGTTAGGGATTTCACCCGCGAGGCTAGAGGATGGTGGGTGGAGGGAGGCAGACCTGACTAATGCCTCCAAGGAGGAAGGACGGTGCCCTCGGGCGTCGCCGCCATCGCGACCAGCCATGGATTTCTCCTAGTCTAGCTCCACACCACCATCCCACCCACAACACATAGACCGATGAACGAAGAAGAACATCGACCCAGGGCCGGAGAGGTGGGATCGCATTGCATCGGAGATGAAAGGGGCCGCCAGATCTGGTGTCACCGGCCGCCGGGACCGCACCAGGTCCACGTCCACCGGATCCCCGCCGTCCTCACGGCCCGGGACACAGCCACCACGCCCGCGCCATCGCTCGCCGCAGAGCCGGTGACGCCACTCCAACCGAGGCCGCCGCCACAGATCCCGCGGCCCCCTGCGAGAGAGCAGAGCAGCAGATGCACCGCCGCCACCTTCCTCGGCGGCGCCCCAGGCTTGCCTGGCAGCGGCGGCGGGGGAAAGGGGGACAAGAAGGGGGAAGCTCTGCGGTGATCTAGGGTTTCGCCCCCGAGACGCCCGTATGGGTCGGCGCGAGGGGGTGGGGAAGCCAGTTCCGACTAAGTCCACATGAGGACGCTGGCACTAATATTGATGAAAAAGTCCTTGTCTGGTACATTGCCACCAAAACATTGTTGTCATCTCATGTGGGAGTGTGGCAGCCAGGTCCAGGTGATGACGATGCTAAGGCAGTGTCTAACTACATGTACATGCATGGTATTCCTCCTCCTTGATGAACGTCCCTACATGCTTCCTAGCCCTGGATTGTATGCCAATACTGAAGCAGCATATGTGGGGTTTGATTCCGCTGCTGGCTTGAAGCAGGTTCACTATGAGAAAAAAAACTTATTGCCGGAGCCGCTCCCGCGGGCGGCAGGGCGAACCCTAGCCGCCGTCGGACCACCTCTCTTCATCACCTCCTCTCCTCCTCGCCGCCGCTGGTGGGCACCGCCGGGCGAAGCCCGGTCGACGGCGGGGTCTCCTGGCCCCCCTCCCCTGTTGCTTTCATGGCGCTGGCGCGACAGCAGCGGGATCGCGCTTCATGGGCAGGGCGGCGGCGACCGGGCGGCCGTCTTGGGACACGGCTCTGCCGGTGGAGCAGCGACGGCTGCTCTGCGGATGGATGGGCGGCTGGCGAGGCGGAGATGGCGGGGTCGGCTCCTGCTACGGGCGTTGTCGGCCGGCTCGGGTTGCGGCAACGTGGGCCGGAGGGTGCTCTGCCTTGGCTGGTTGCTGCTCCGGCGAGGCTGAGGAGCCGCCTGCTGCTGTTGCCTAGCGGCGGGCGGGGCTCCGAGGGCGACACGCCTGGTGGCGGCGGTGGTCCAGATCCGACCACGGGCTGCAGCGGGCAGGTCCCGGTGGACCCCTTCTCTTCGGGCCATGGCTCGGCCTCCTTCTCCTCTCGGTCGGGGTCGGAGGCGGGCTGGTGCTGGTGGAGGTGGGGGCGTGCCAGCCGGATCTGATGCGAGTTTTCCGGCAGGCGGCGCGGGTTGGGCAGCGGCCGGGCGTGGCCGCTACTCCGGCCGTGGGCGGCGGCATGGGGAGGTCTCAGTGATGGCCTCCCGGTGTCGTGGCGGCTCCACGGTAGCTCGACGGATCTGTTCGGCGGCGGCGTCGGCTTCTCGGCGTCGGCTCAGAGTGTGGTCGGGCCGTTTGGCCTTCACCCCATCTCTCGCCGCCGGGCGCATTCCCATCAATGGGCTGGTCCTCTCCCGGTGCGGTCCACCGCTCGTCTCGCACCCGGTGCAAAGACGACCGAGCTCGTCCCCGCCCGATCTGGCAGACCGAGCTCGCTCGCGCTTCGATCAGACGACCGAAGCTCGTCCCCGCGCCGATCAAAGAGATCGAGCTCATCCAGCGCCCGATGTAAAGACGACCGAGCTCGTCCCGCGCCCGATGCAGCAGGACCGAGCTCGTCTCGCGCTCAGGGCTGCAGGACGGGTCGGTGGATGCCAGTTTTGGCCGACCTATTGGGTCTCGGCGCTGGGGGTCGCCCAGGAGTGCGAAAGGTGGACCGTTCCGCTCGTCTCTTTCGTTGGGATGTGACGGGTCTCGGGTGAGGTGGTGTCGAGGTCTTGGATGCTGGGACGACGGCCCTGGTGATGGTACCGCGGTGCTCGTGGGCAGAGCCCGTGCCTTGCTGCTGCCCGGTCTCCATGGCCGTGTGGGCAAGGACATGACATGAATTTAGCTGCATGCATGTGGTGTTGCGGGATTCTCTATGTATGTTAGCCCGTGTAGTGGAAATGATGACCTTTTCTATGCTCTAAATTCCAGACCAAAACATCAAGGAAGGAAGGAAGGAAGGAAGGAAGAAACAAGAAAATGCTACTAGGGCAAATTAACCGGTTAGAGGGAGTTGCATACCCTATTATCAATGGAATACCTTCCCTTCCCTTCCCTTCCCTTGTTATTATTATTCACTATTATTATTATTATTATTATTATTACATCAACCATATAGAAGACCTCCCAGGAGCCAGGAGCCAGGAGCCAGGACTCTTTAAGACTGAGGAACCACTGGAACAGCAGCTGAGACCTTGGGCTTGGCCGCCACTTCCGCGAGAGAGGGGCAGCTCCGCGGCCGCGAACGGATCTTCTCGCTCAGGGACCGCCTCCACTTCCTAGCCGTGTTTCTCTTGCCACCAGGGGTAGCCGCAGCGGCAGCACATGAGCGCGCCGTGTCAGGAACATGTGTGGTGGTATCAACCTTGGACAGGCTTCGCAGAGACTCTAGATGTTTCCTCGGCGTGCCACGGTTATTATGCTGGCTGCCCTCCGGAAACCTGTTGCTCAGGCATTTGCTTAGGCCGGTGTGCACCATGATGCCGTCGTCGCTCAGATAACCGTTCTCCATACTGTCCCGCATGGCCAGGTCGTCGTATTCCTCGTCGGACCTGTTGCAGTCCTCGTCCACAGACCCTTCCATCTGCCAGCCAAAACGCCCACAGATGTGTATGTTCAGCAATTGAGTGTAACAATTTGTCAAGCATTTTTTTTTTGACCAAAAAGGAAAAAAAAAACACGCTTTGTTAACACAAAATGAAGGTCCTCACCTCATCATGGTTTTCGTCGTGATCTTCTTCACTTAGGTCCTCATCACTCCCTGAATTAGGTGGAACATCAGCTTCTTCTTCGTCGTCGTCGTCACTGCCAGATGCTGCTGCTGACTCTTTAATCTAGGAGGAGTCCCCGACAAACAAAAAAAAAATATATCAGCAATTATAAGATACTAACAAATCTGATGGTGTTTCTCTGTTTGTTGTTCACTGACAGAAAGTTGTGCCAAAAAGATCAGACAAGCTCATGCTGCCAGATAGTAGGAAGTTAAATTGCTACTTACCTCTTTATGATGTCCATCGGCCTTCTTAGGGGAGCCGCCGGATGAAGATGCAACATGGCTGCTGCTACTGCCTTCATTACCGTTGATCCACGAGCCGTCGACACTTGCAGCTTGACTTGTACAGCCTGTGTCGGTAGGCCATGCACTTATTCCAAAGGAGCCAAACTGGAGATTCACCGACTCCGCCCTTCCAATATTCAGAGGCCCATATATTGGGTTTCCTAGAGATTTCTGGTCTCCGCCACCTTGGGAACCACATTTCCCATCCCCATCACCTGACTCAACCGGCCAAGCCTTTGAAACGGATCCATCCACATCAACGATGGCCATGAGCTTCCTTGAGGATCCTAGGCGCTGGATTAATTTGAACATCCCCTTGGAACTCATGGAGTTGGCAACACATTGGTTTTTGTACTCTTCATTTACAGCCGCCGCTGTGTTTGTGCCAGGGTTATACAACTGCTCTCCGGTAGCTCGCCTGCGGAGGCAGCTAAAAACGGTGGCGTGGATGGAAGCCACGCTCCGGTCAACGTTGGTGTTGTTCACCTTGGGAACTAGGTATTTGTCAGCTCGGCTACAGAGGTACTCTTGGATGGTTCTAATGTTGTTGATGTATTTGACATACTTGTTTTTGGCTGGGTCAAGCGTCATGTACTTTGCGCGTACAGCAAACCTCTCGGTGTGCTTGCCCTCATTGGATATGTAGATCATAAAAGGAATTATTGATGGATGTTTCTTCATTAAGCCCATCTGAAATATCGGAATTATTCGACAAATTCATACTAAATAAATACTACAAAGGGGGGCATAAGAACAGATTGATCGTGAACTTATAATTCCACATTAACTGGAAAAGAAACTGAAAACAGAGCATTTTCGGCATAATTGGAAAGAGCAAGAATAGAAGGAAAATATACAGGGGAAACAGTATTATGGTTTTCAGTAGCACGTACCACAAAATTAAGGCTCAAGTGAACACCCTCAACAACGACCGATTCTTTGCGATCTTCCCACGCGGTGATAAGCCGATCCAGACTGTCGATGACCATCTCACTCTGTGCCTTATAACCTTCTATAGCCATTTGTTTCTTCCCAATTGGTTTTCCCTCGACTTTCTCTCCACTGCCCTCATAATCCATACCTGAGTTGCTTGACACGCCCGAACGTTTCTTGGCTTTCCGCCTGGCTTTTGCTTCAGAAACAGCCACCGGGTCGAGGCATTCACCTGCATGATAAGTGGATGCCCAGAGAAGAGGGTTTTCCTTCTCGTCAACAAAGCTCCGCATCATGTGGCGTATGGAATCTGTGGAAACTACAGTGGTGATCCCTAACCTGCTCCCCTGTTGAACAGATACATACATTGGAATGCTTATTATAAGTTTGGAACATACCAGCTAACTGAAAAGGAAATAAATTATTGATATCCCAAACCCGAACCGATAAAGAGATGGTAAAAATCATTGTTATGCTGATGGCATCGACAGGCTGACTAATTTACCTTATTGTTCATTCCAGCTATGGTAAGAACAAGTAATGGCATAGGAAATGTACAGTACAGTAAGAATGCAAAAGGAAAGACAGAAAAAAAAAGGTGATGTGTGTATGTACCAGCAAAGTAGAAAGGGTGGACTTGCCGCAACCACTTGTTCCGCATAGAAGAACCGTGACGGACTCCTTTCTTTCACGAATCCTGGGGAGGGAGAGAGAGATAAATGAAGGAATGATATCAGATTCCTTTGAAAGTTGGTTCCCTGCCCTGCCCTGCCCTGCCATGAGTGACATGTGTGGTGGGAATTCAATCTGATTGATTTACTCCACATAGTTGCATTGCAAACAAGGGAAATTCAATCTGGTTTTAGCTCCTGACAGACAGACAGCAACAACTAATTTGCCACTTGGTGATATTCCTATATGCGGTGGACTAGAAACATACAGAAGCAGTGTGTGTTGATAATAATGTACTGTACTCATGTAAGCATGGAACAGGAAGTAGATTACTACTCTGCTCTGCTCTACTCTACTCTAGATAATAATCTGGTTTTCTGAAAGTGCCGAGACCAAATCAGTTGGGCCTCCCTCATGAAATGAAATGCTTGTTAAAAGAGAAGATTGGAGAAACATTCCTCATGTATGAGGTTGGTACTCCCTGTGAATGAGGAAGAGATGGGTTGGGGGGAGCTTGCCTGCAGGCTAGGGTGAGGTGGTTCCTCTGGTTTGGGGCGAGGTACTTGTAGAGGGCCAGGGCCTGGCACACCAGGTGCAGGAAGAGGTCCCTGGGGATGAGCACCGTGGTCCGCCGCTTGTAGAGCTCGAACTGGAACTGCCTGGGGCTGGTGGCGGCGTCCGGCAGCTCGTACCGCTGCACCCCTCTGCCCCCTTGGCCGCCGGACATGGCCATGAGCATCTCCATCTCCGCGGGGTCGCCGCGGACCACATCGAACACCCGCCGGCTAATCTTTTTTTGGTTTTTTGATTTGATTTGATTTGGAGAAATCAGAGAGATCGAAATCAAAATCAGAAACAGAGGGGACGGAATCGGATCCAAGAGGGGAGGGGAGGGGAAAGAAGAAGAAGGGAGGAGAGGAGACCTCGAATGCGTGCCTGGGCTTGCATCCCATGAGCTGCAGCGTGCTGTGGAGGAGGGGTCGGGTGTAGCGGAAGGAGGAGGCGCCACTCTCGTCCACCACCACAATGTACAGGAGGAGCTTGGCGTGTCCGGCCATGGATTGGATTCGTCACTGCCTTGCCTGCGACGGAGAAGAGGCGAGGGGAGGGGGAAAAGGCCCGGTCTTTTCTTTGATGAATGAATTGTTTGATCTGCCGGTCGTCTCTTGTCTTGTCTTGTGGGTCTGGTCGTTGGCAGGGTAGGGAGGGGGACACGACACCGTCCACGCACACAAACCAAAACCCAAACACAAAACAAAAACATAGCCACTTGCTTTTCACCATTGTTCGTTCATTAAGAGTGAGTAAATAAATAAAGCACCCACATTCTCTAGTACCCCATGGGTGTTCAAAACTTCAAAAGCATATATATGAAAGGTGTCCTACTTTAAAAAAATAAATAAAAAATTGATCGCTTCAACAAGTGTTTTCTAATGGACGCCGATAACTGCCACACGTCCGGTGTGTGTGGGGGTTGTGCCGCACGCCTTGTGCGGCCTGGGGAAGAACCCGCCCGCACCCACAGTCCGCACGTCCGGTATGTGGCAACACACCCAGACGTCCGGGCAGACGCCATACGCCTGCCGACGACCAAACCATCCCGGCCTCCTTTCGATCCCAAGTCCAAACTGCCGCCACCTTCTCCCACCTCTCGATCCCGTACCTCTATCGTCGTCCTTCTCTGGTTGCCATGGCAACCAGAGCAGATCCGTAGGGACTTCCCACCGCTAACCACGCCCCACCCTCCCAACTCCAACCAAGCCTTCCAGAGACGACCAGCTAAAAAGCAGGTGAGTCTCCGATCTACCATTGTTTCTCACCCTTCTTCTGCCAGAATTTATAAGTCCAAATTGCAAATCTACCAATGAGGATGGCGACTGGATCTCCTCGAACAGCATACACCAGATTTATCGGAGCAAAAAACACTAGACGTTTTTGTGTGTGTTCGTGTTTGCCAGGCAGCAAACATCAGATCTGCCATGTAGTACGCCAGAGTTAAGCTTAGGCTCTAGATTCGTTTGGTGTAGGTAGTTGGTAATGAAGAGATGCGTAGGAATCCCTAAAAAAGGGAGAGAAAAAGAGAAATTTGGCATAAGGGGGTAGGAAAAAATAGTTGCCACTTGTGTCTAACATTAGTTGCCGCCTATCGTTGCCGCTAGCTGCCACCATGTTACAATGTTGCTTGCCATCCTGTTGAAGTAGTTGTTGCCGTCGGTTCAAAATAATAGCTGGCACGCAGATTTCAGAGAAGATAGTGGATGTGCATGTCCTATTTGCCATGATGTGTTGGTTGCCTACGCAGAAAAATGTGATAAGATTGCCGTGTTATCGTCTACATGCAAACAGCAGAAAATGCATTTTTTGCGGACTGTTGATGCGTTCTTGTTCATGCAGTGATTGAGAACACATTGGCAGAATCAAAACACGGGAAAAGAATGAATCACAAAGATGTCACTGATTCTTGGGTTTCTCAAAGGCCAGAAACGCCCCCTTGGGATGCAGCAGAGTACAGTCAACTCATTTCTGCAGGGCCATTGCTGCCACTACTAGAGCAGTACGCATGCATTGGTATGATCCATGATAACAAGAAAAGAACATTTTGCCATTTTCACGACGATGAAAATGACATTATACTTATGTCCTACAATCTCATTTTTCGCAGGTTCTTACGACCAAAACACATTTAGGGGACCGCCATGGCAAGATCAGTCACAAGGCGCTAACACTGACAAATGTACGGGCAACCAACTTCAACTAGCTAACATGGCAAATCAAGGTAACGCATACGAAAAAGAAACATAATGGTAGTGGACATGAAAATTAAACTTGTAAAGGATGGCAAGAAGACTCACGAGTTATATCGGCAAAAATGTAGGACATTCATGCAGCACGTGGCATCAGGAGGCGACCATGTACCTGCCATCGATGTCATACGCAAGTGAGTCCATAAAAAGTGAAGTTGCGGACGGGGAAATAACATAAGGAACATAGATGGCAACTACAGTTGCCATCCCTGGACAACTGCAGTTGCCATCCCTGGACAACTGCGGTTGCCGTGTATGTACAACTGCGGTTGCCGTGTATGTACAACTGCGGTTGCCATGTGTGTACAACTGCGGTTGCCATCCATTGACAGCTGCAGTTGCCAACTATTGACAGCTGCAGTTGCCATGTAAGATCAAACGTGATTGAAATGTATAAACACCCGTGGATGGCAAGTGTGAACAAATCTGTGTGGCATGATTGGTCAACTACACATGCCATGTTGAAGAAACTACATTTGCCATGCAGTGACCACCTACTATCATGATTACAGGTTGTTACGCTGGGACTACATCGGCAAACGTCTCATGGCAAGCTTCACAGTTGCGGGACAGCGCTATTCCAGATAGATCACATCAAATTGGAATGACAGACCACACAAAATGGGCGCATGCGGCACAGCAAGGTAAGAAAATTTGAACCTCAAAAAACAGCGCATGCATTTGGTTTGTGTGGGGATAGCATGTGAGGAAAAGAAGATTAGTAAAGGTGGTGGAGGACAAAACAAACAGAAAATGCTAACAGGTCATCGTGTGCAAATGACTCATGTATTGTATTCGGGATTTGCCAGTTGATAAGAGATTGTGGGCAACACTAACGATTGATCGCATTTGCCTAGTGAGCTCAAGCCTAGAATGCAAAGTTTCGATGCTAGAGTATGCTGGTTGCCATGTATTGGCAGCAGTAATTGACATGTATGTAGGACTGTAGCAGACATGGATTTAGAATCCAAGATCTGGTACTTAAAGAAGCTGGTTGCCATCATTGGCAACAACAGTTGCCATCTTTGTTCGACTGTAGCTGCCATGACTGCAGAACTACAGTTGCCATGCATGTCCATATGCAGACTCACGGCTAGATGTGCGAATGATGTCAGACCAAATCACATGCAGTTGATGTCATTCAAGCAAAATCTTACGCTCATACCTGCTTTTTATTATAGGGCCTTCAACTACAATCAACAGCGGCGCAGGGACATCTACTCCCCGGAGCTCTGAGCGCACGGAAGACGCGTTCCACCAGCCAGACACCAATCATGCCACAAACAATGCCGAGTCAGTGTCGGAAATGGCAATCATTCCAGCAATGCTGACAAGCACACCTTTGAACGCAAGCACTGTCAACACTCACGTAGATGAAACTGCCGCCGATACTGAAGTGAATGACGAAACTGATGACGAAGCACAAGGGGATGAAGATGATGGGCAATCAGAAATCATGGTACCTCAGCCACCGTATGTTGGGCAGAGATTTGGTTTGTTCGCAGAAGTAAAGGAATTCTACCAGACATATGCAAAGTTTCATGGGCTTGCGGTCAACACCGAATACCATAAGAAAATTAAAAAACTAATGAGTACAACAGAGGTGAGATGAGGTGCTACAAGGCACGAAAGAACAAGAAGGGTAAAGGTGTTGCGCCTGTCGTTCCGGAACGAAAGAGAGGAATCATTCTCAAGACGGAATGCCCTGTCCGGTGTAAGCTGAACGTAGATGGAGCACGGTGGGTGGTCACGGAATATTTTGACGAGCACAACCACAAACTCATAAAGAAGTTCTACCTGGTGAAATTTCTGACCGCCCACAGAGGATTCACCCCCCTCCAGAAGAAATTCATAAAGCTGCTACATGATTGCAACGTCGATCCATCAAGAATGGTGCAGATACTATCCCTCATCCACAGCAAAAATGGGACTCTGAGTAGCATGCCCTACATACCAGCTGACGTCACAAACCTAAAGGCAAAATACCGTAGAGAGAGCAAGTTGGCTGACATAGAAGCCACGATGGCCTACTTCGATGAGAAAGCAAAGGAAGATCCAGATTTCTTCTACATGATAAGGTTGGATGGTGAGGACCGTGTCAGGAACATGTACTGGGTGGATGGTGCTGCAAGAAGAGCCTGCAAACATTTCCGAGATTGCATTTCATTCGACGCAACATATCTCACTAATATGTACAAGATGCCATGCGCTCCATTCATAGGAATAAATAATCACAATCAGTCATTGCAGTTCGGATGCGGGCTCGTTTGGAACGAAGACATTAATGGGTACACTTGGTTGTCCAAGACCTTCTTGGAGTGCATGGATGGACTTGCTCCGATGAACATAATAACAGACCAGGATTTAGCATGCGTGCAGGCATAGATGAGGTCTTTCTGTTGGCAGTGCATAGGCACTGCAGGTGGCACATTATAAAGAAGACTGAGGAAATGCTAGGACCATTCTTTGCAAACCGTCCAGAGCTGCTCACGAACGGACGCGGAACCACGCGTGTGGGCGAGATGCAAACGCCCACACGTGCGGGCGTTAACATTTCTGTTTTTTACATCATTCTATAATTTGTGATGAACCCGATTTGTAAGGCCGGTTTGTCAGACTGACGTCGCCTCTTCAATGTTGCCTTCATTTACTGTAGCGTTTCTTCTGCTTAAGGTCTTACGTACCGGATTTCTTGTGCTATGCTATAGGATGGCACGCAGAACAATCCGGCATGCATGAAGAGCTCATGGATTCTTACTATAAGCGCGCACGAGTGTATATATTGATTTAGAAACCGTATCTAATAAAAAATTATTCCCTCCTCCTTGCTAAGAAGATGAGTGACGCAAAAGAAAATGTAAGTTGATGATTTAGTCAAGTGTTGATTGTGTTTGAATTTTGTACACCTCACAAAGGCACGTTTGAATTGAATTGAATCCATTCATTCATTCGTAGGCAGCTTGCCGCTTTTCTTCTCTCACGCTCTAGATTTTTCTATTAGTTATTACCAAGGTATACATTTCTATTTTTTTTAAATATTTATGACTATATTCATTCGACCCATATATTATACATACTTATTAAAAGGACATAAACAACATATATAAAAACACATTATTAAACACTTGGATGGTGCAAAATAGGGATCCCTGAATGAATGTGAAATATTTTAGTACAAGATTTAGTGCAAAATATTCCTAAATTAATGTGAAATTAATATCTTGATGCCTGCCTATGTTTATAAGAATTTTAGTTCAGTAAAATATTTTAGTACATGATTTAGTCATTGTCAAATTGATTTTTTTTAATTTAGCACTAATATATAGTTTGTGTTATTGAATAAAATAACAAACAAGAGATAAACCTATTTGATATAAGTTGTATAAATGAAACAATTTTATGATTTTTATTTAGGGTTATGAATAACTAAAAATGTTTAGTATAAAGGAAACTTGGTGTATCATCCGCTAGATTTTAACCAAACACTGTCGCAGGCCGCAACGCCCTAAGTTAACTTATATCACATTAAGATATTGAACAAGAAAATTTGCATTTTCGTGGAGAAAACACATAGTCATAAATAACCTCAATAACCTCTAATTTAGTTGGGTAAGGAAAGAAAGGCAAAAAGAAATGCAACCAACCAGGATTTGGTCCAATATCTGACAGATTTCTCAGCTTCACGACCCTCCCTTCTTTATCAAGGTTCCCCCCAAGCTTTGTCCAGACGAAAGCTGCCTCGTCCTCTCGGCCATGTTCAACTTGTAATATAATAAGCAACTGTTGAACTAGCAAAAGGACAATAAGTTATCACCTTGTTGAGGTTCTTGACGGATGGGGATGGGGCAGCACACTGTTAAGGAGAGTCTTCTGGCCTGGTTGGTCGAGGTGGGACTCCTCGTATGCTGACAGTCTTTGGATGTCCACCAGCATCAGGTGTAATACTGAATATGGTGTTATCAACTGTTATGCCAAATCTGGTGACAAGGCACTATTATTACAGAATGAATATTGGGCCAAACTAAATGAAGGACGCAACATTGATGATACAAGAATGGTAAACTAAATACAACACCAATATAACTTTTCTTTTCTTCCAAATTGGGGAAACCTAAGACCAGGCTCAAAATTATCGACCAATGTTACTTTGGCTGCCTCAGCTAAGATACCATCACAAAAGACCAAGCTCAAAATTATCGACCAGCGTTACTTTGGCTGCCTCAGCTGGGATACCATCACAAAAGACCAAGTGTTAGAAATCAGTAGCCCTTACGAAACTTCAAAGAGCGATATCTAAGAGTAGGGAGATGTACATTGATCATGATGATATATCTGTCTTTGAAACCACCATAGCAGCCACCAACGAAAAAAAAAGTGCAAGCTCGGCACGGTTCCATCACTATATTTTAGTTTTAGTTTTTCGAACCACCAAAGTAGCTTGCCAAAGGTAAAGCCATCACCGTTGAACACACTAGCATTCCTAGGTAACCCATTTTCCCCATCATCGATCTCCCACTACGCCGCCGCGATCTTTTGAGAGATGTCTCATTGGCAAATGAGGCCTACATATTCAGGTCGGCCTCATTTGAACGTCTTTTCTTTATGAAAATTGCCACGCTTGTGCATTACGCCTCCATGTATATATGCATCTTTTAGAAAATTTTAAAATGTAATAAAAAAATATGATTTTTCATGAATTTTGAATTTTGCAGTCTCCAGAAGCAATTTGCTCTTGTCACTAGTGTGTGCTGTAGAGGAGTAGAGTAGAATGGTCCTGAAAATTTATTTACACCCTTGTGCATGATGCCTTGATGTATATCTGTGTTTTTTTAGAATCTTTTAAAATGTAAATAATATGAATTTCCAGGAATTTTAAATTTGGAAAAGCAATTTGGCATGTTGTTGCCACTACTCTCCACTGTAGAGAAAGTAGAGTGGAATGGACAACACTGTCACACTCACCCGTTGCTTATCTACATGGAGATGGAGTAGAGAAGAGCAGATACATCTCCACCGTTATTGCTTTGGAATGCGTCGTACGGACGGACCGGACCATGTGCAAGTCCAGCTCACACGCTCTCCCCTCCGCCATCGTTCCTTCTTCCTCTCGCCGCCGCCGCCGATCCCCTTCCACCACCGCCGCCACCGGCACCTCCGCCTCCTCCTCCTCCGCGGCCACGGCCTCCACCTCCCCCGGACCCCGCCACACCACCCACACCTCAACAACAACAACGACGACGACAAACACCGCCTCGGCCTCCTCCACCTCCTCCTCCAGGTCGAGGTCCAGCCGCTCCAGCCTCGCCGCGGCGCGCGCCTCCCTGCCGGACCAGCCCGTCCTCTACACCTTCCAGGAGCTCGCCGCCGCCACCAACAACTTCCTCGCCAAGCGTGGCTCCTCCGACACCTTCTGGCGCTGCTCCCTCCGCTCCCAACCCGCCGCGCTCTTCCAGCTCCGCCCGCTCCCGCTCCTCACGCCCGCGGCCGCCTCCGCCGCGCTCGCCCGCGTCGCGCGCTACCACCACGCCAGCCTCGCGCGACTCCTCGGCGCCTGCCCCGCCGGCGCCCACGTCTACCTCGCCTACGCCCTCCCGCCCGGCGCCTGCACCCTCGCCGCATACCTCTCATCCTCCTCCACCTCCTCCTCCTCATCCTCCCGCGCCGGCGGCACCGGCAGCACCAGCAGCACCAGCGGAAGCGTGGTACTCCGCACGTGGCTGTCCCGCGTGCAGGTGGCCGTGGACATCGCCCAGGGCATCGAGTACGCGCACGCGCACGCGGACGCCGCGCACGGCCGCGTCTCGCCGTCGGCGGTGCTCCTCGTCCCCGACGCCCACGGCGGCCAGGGCGTGCGCGCCGTGCTCACCCACTTCGGCGCGGGCCACTTCGCCGCCCCAGACGACGGCGACGCCGACAGCCAGGAGCAACCCTCGACGAAGGGAAAGGCGTCGGACGTGCGCGCGTTCGGGGTGCTGCTGCTGGGGCTGCTCTCCGGGGAGGGCGCGGAGAGCCGGTACCGGTTCGACCGCGCCACCAAGGAGTTGGCGCGGGTGTCGGTGGTGGACACGGCGGCGGAGGCGGTCCGGAGCGGGCGGGTGCGCACCTGGGTGGACCGGCGGCTGGGCGACTCGTTCCCCGTGGCGGCCGCGGAGAGGCTGCTGGAGGTGGGGCTGCGGTGCGCCTCTGAGGATGAGGAGGGAAAGGAGCGGCCGGAGATGGCGTGGGTGGCCGGCAAGGTGTCGCGGGTGTACGTGGAGTCCCGGGCGTGGGAGCGCACCCTGCAGCCGCCGTCGGACGACCTTTCCTCCGTCGCCCTCGCGCCGCGCTGACTTTTCTTCTTCTTCTTCTTCTCTTTCACATCTACTGCCTCTCAAGTCAAATACGTACTTAGTAGATTCTTAGTTGCGAATTTGATGACTTTTACACTCAAAGCTAAAAGAATTACATGGCAGTTCTGTAAAAAAAGTTCTTCAAATTCATTAAAAACTGCTTGACGAATGTTCGCAAATGCCATATCCTGTGGCGAACGTTCGCCTGATATGCCCATCCTTAGCTTTTCCTTCCCTATCCCTCGACAACTAGGACAAACTCTCCCCTCTGGGCATCATCAGCAAGACCATGGATTCGCTTCCCCTCTGCCTGCCGCTCCAGCGGCTGATGGCGGGGAGCGGAATCCCGTCCTTGCGGGTGCGACGTTCAGGCGAATGGCGGTGCTTCTTCAAGTTGTCTTCTAGGCTTTAATTCTCCTCAAGTTCGTTCATCTAGACGTACTCGATGGAACTTTGACGTAGATTCCTGCCGTCTCCTTGGACAGTGAGGTTAGGATTTCTCGTTGCGTGAAAGATTTGATGTCAGGTGCTTCAGATCTATTCAAGGGAGAGATTTGATGTCAGGTGCTTCAGATCTATTCAAGGGAGAGATTTGGTGTCAGGTGCTTCAAATCTATTCAAGAGAGAGATTTGGTGTCAGGTGCTTCAGATCTATTCAAGGAAGAGATTTGGTGTCAGGTGCTTCAGATCTATTCAAGGGAGAGATTTAGTGTCAGGTGCTTCCGATCTATTCAAGGTTGATCTCCAGGGCGCTGGTCACCGAGATTCACCGGAGCTTTGGCAACAGATTCGGATCATTTTTGTGTGCACAAAAAATCAAATACATACTCAGATTTTGGTGCATTTGAGTTTTCAATTGAAAAAACAAATGAATTCAAATGTTACCAAATAAGAGGAAGAGGATAAGAGGAAGAGGATGATTCTTCCTTCCTCATCCATTTCTCTTCTTCTCTTACTTCCTCCGTCCCATAATACAAGACATTTTTGCAAGCTTGTTAGACTGCAAAAAAAAGTCTTATATTATGGGACAGAGGAAGTAATTCTTTTCAAAACTTTGGCGTCCAAATGAACAAACAGTGATTACATTGGTAAAATGGCCCACATTGCACTACTAGTTTGGTCTTTCTTTGCTCATTACTACTGTCCTAACATCCACATAAGATGCTTAAACTGCTAACAAATTTCATTCTGAGAGGCTGTTTTTTTGTTTGTTTGTTTGTTTGCATTAAACCACAGCCATGTAATGCAATGTCTAGTATACCAACAATGACATGATAGATAGGTAAAGGCTTCTTCAACTGCTGGTAAATTTGTTAGGTACTAAACAAAATTGAGGTCTCTCAGCTACACATGTTCCATTCACCTCCTGTTGCTGTAGTAGTGCCTGTCCCTCTCTCTCTCCCTTTCCCTCTCCCTCTCCCTTTCCCTTTCCCTTTCCCTCGATCCCCCCGACCCCGAGTGCTGCCTGCTCGAAAACGAAGGGCTCGGTGTCCAGGCACCATCGTCATAACCAGATGAGCTTCTTCTTCCGGCACCAGGGATCGCCGGTCCGTAGTCGTACGAGTGATACCTCGATGACGAGTAATGCTCAACGCCTGGAGGAGCAGGAGGAGCTCTATCCCTCGAATCTGATGACGAGTGCTGGTTGTGACGGCCCGAGGAGGACTGAAGAGGGGGTGGAGGAGCGCTGCCCCACAGCCAAGGGTCGCCGTTCTCTGGGACGGGCGCGTTTATTCCAGGGAACTCCACCGTCATCCTCTTGCGAGGCGGGGATGGTTCGCCCTTCTCCGGAAGCTCTCCCTCCTCGTGCTGCTGCTGCTCTTCCTTCACCTCCCCGTCCCCAAATATGGTGATGCCAGATGGTTTGTCTTCATCTTCCACTTCATCTAAGATATCACAATCACAGAGGAATGAGACTCGAGAAACGACCTGAATATTGCAGATCACAGTCAGAGAGCAACAAGACTCACAAATGCGTACCTAGGTAACCTGGAGGATAACCCAATTCACGCATCCTGTGCAGCCACGGCGGCGGGTCATTTTCCTGCATGGATTGCGATACTCTCAGAAAAAGAAACTTGTGCAAGTTAACATAAATTAATTAGGGCAGTGTTGCTATTGGTTCCTAAGTGACAAAAGAAACTTCAGTTCACCAAAACTGAACCAGTGCTCTAGCAACAAAACAATCCCTTGTTCCAACTATTTTATGGTGAGAACATCAAAGGCAATTGGCTGATTACAAAAAGATTTCAAACTTCATTTCAAGAATTTGCAAGGAATCTAACTACAGTTATGGTTGATCATACCAAAAGAAGGATACTCTACTCATGACAAAATCATTTAACCCAAAACGATAATCAGACAACAAAACGGTTGGATTGATACATGTTGCTGTTTCTTTATCCATGCTACTAAAATTCAAAAGAACAAGAATCACTATTTTGCTTTCAGCTCGTGTATGAACATATTTACAGATTGTTTAATTAAGCTAACAGGTGAAAGCTAAAAGATGGGTCCTTCCAACTGAAGATTGGTATATCCTAACAATGAAAAACTGATATATCCTAATCATGAAAAAAGGAAAACAAACAAGAAGATCAAACAAAATCAAGTAAAACAAGCTTTAACTGAAAAAGAGAATGCATCCCTTACCCTGAGCCCCAAGCATTCTCTAGTCTCAGATCCCAGGACTCCTGCCTTGAGATCATCAAATTTGCCTGGCGTCTTCTGGTAGTACCGGTTTTGTCCACGATTACCAACATTAGATAGGTTCCTTTTCAAGTTGTGCTGCTTGCGGGCATTGCTAATTGCAACATGGTCACGAGGCTTTGGGCAATCCTTGAGAGCATGACTGTACGAACCACAGTTGAAACAGCGAGAATCATCCTTATCTTTCTTGCTGCCAGAGAAACAAGACAAGTCATGTTGCGGATCCACATAAAGGTATAATAATACTATAATTAGATGTCAACTATGAGAAAGATCATCCAAAGACAAAAAACGCCAAATAGAAGTAACTACAGGAAAGATTTGAGAGAGAATGAACTATGTTTTACAACTTTGGAGTTACTAGTTACTATGTCTTCAATACAAGCATACCAGCTTCAATCATCTATCCATAGTCTCAGAATATATTGGTATCAGGACAAATATTATTCACAGCTTACATTTGATGACCAAGATATGACATCTATGAATAAATCAAATTGCTGATATTTATACAACATTAATTTACAATATATTGGTGTCACGCAGAAACTAGTATTAAGACCCGAGCACATAAATACAGCTTTGTTGCTTGCCTAAAATATTTAGGAATAAAGGCAATGGAACTTTTACAGTCATGCCGAATGCAACGTCACTCACAAATGGCATTTTAATTCTACCAGGTAATGCAAGATCAGAGAATAAAAATAAGAGCAAGGTCGGTATATGGACAGAATTCATAAATACCCTTCAGCATTTGATGAATCACCCATAGGAGTTGAACCCAATGTAAATTCTCGATCATACAGCGGCACCGCACCATCATCCACAGCAGCATTTCCTCGTGCTTGGCTATCCACCCAGAATGACTTCTCAAGAAGAAAAACAAAAGGTAGAATTGTTAGATTCTAACTAACTTAATCCACAAGTAAGATCTCAACTCAAACGCAACACGGACCAAAGATAACTAGGAACTAAGACATACATCTATCCTGCTGCCACTTCTACTGATTATATCCTATCCTGATTGCCTTAATTTTCTTTTTCGGACAATGCTATGTCTTCCTAAATGGGCACATGTTGCTGTCTTGGACATGCCAGACGGCCACAGGGCCCAGGCCCATGGCCATGACCATAACGCCAAATGCTCTATGAATATTATCTGCCAATCAATTAACTAGGAAGAATCTTGGTTGTTCATTTTTATCTCTGAAATAGTGGAGTCAGGATCTCCTACCAGTAAGGGCTGAACAACAACCAAACCTCAATGAGCTGTTAGAGAATGCACTCTTATCACTACAGGGGTGCAAGAGAAATTCCTCGAATGTAGTATTAAAGGGGATATCGAAAGTAACAACCAAATGAAGCAACTAATCAACTACTCCCTCCGTTCCAAATTACTCGTCGCAGAAATGGATGTATCTAGCTAATCTGGAGCCTCAGTGAAATAATATATCAGTCTCTGGGATTGTTAGCACCATCCTCATCTGGAAACGAGTGGTTGCTTCCAGTGCTGGCTGAGTAAATGTAAAGGTGGTGCTATATGTTGATGCTCATGACATGAACATTGCAAGTAGCATGTCTTTGATGTCCATTTTAGTGAATGAATTTAATCGAAAACAGGCCAACCAAAGTTTCGTAACAGCAATCCCATACTTTAGTTGGAGGTTCAATCTTCAGACTGAGCTTAGGAAGGATAACAATGGCGAAGTTATACATACCACAGCACAGGATCTCTCTGAACCAACATGTAATGCTGGATAATAAGTCTCTTCACCACAGTCCAAGACTTGTTCCACAGTTTCCTGCCATTTTCACAAACAAAATAAACAATAATTAATTATAAACAAAGGGGAATCTGGTGTTGAGCATTTTTTTTATGTTATGTAGATATCAGTCCTATTCTAGTCTACAGTAACCTATTCAAATTACCCTCCACAAGTCACTAACTTCTTCTACTGGCCAAGGCAATAAATATATTTTAGCAGTTAAGCAATAACAATAGCACCCAAAAACATAAAAACCAAAATACCCAAGGGTGCTCTACTGAGGGAGGGAACATGAAAGATATATATTGGAAGAGGACCAAAATCAATTTTGACATGCCCATTTTGTTCTTAATCGCTGGTGGAAACAGCTCTCTTTTAAAGCATAGTCAGAGAGCTGCTGACATACAAATAAAGATTATAAAGTTGATGCAGAACCAACTACCACAAGAGCAAAAGCCACAGTTTTAAGGAACCGTACCGTCGAAGCGTGTTGCTTTCTAGCTTGCCACTCGGACCATTGCTGCATCAGTTCCATGAGCTTCTTTTTGCTTTCCCTGGAATATCGGGAAACTGGAAATTAGCACTGAAACTACTAGAGTTTTTCAGAAGGATAAATTGATTAACAAATGCAATGCGCTGCCATGGATACTATTCATTCATTCATTCAGAATAAAAAGCATGTCATGATTAACGGACCTTGTCAAGTTGTTGTAGACTACACGGACAGAAGGCTCAGCTGATTCCGTCCGGGCTCTTTTAACTCCTCTTGTGGCTAAACATGCGATATCAAGGAACAAAAACATGTACTAGGAATGATGCGATTGGTAATAACGACGATACATGTCTGTAACCCTGGCACTACTGTTTTGATGTCAATATACTAGAGCTGAAGGTAAGAAGATGGAAACAAAGGAGGAATTACAAGTTAGTCATCATATTCATGTGAGAGGATACGGCTTTGGTCGATAAAGGCTCTGCTGCTTGGTCTTGAAGAAAGGGGAGGCCCATCATTGTTGCCCTTGGGTGTTTCACCGTGCTTTTTAACAAGGACGACGGCAATGTCGTCGGAGAGGTCCATGTCCTCGACCTGCCCTTCTTCGAGGTCGATGACGTCATCGTCTTGCGATGGTTGTTGGTGGGATGGGGGAGGAGGCTCCACTCCATTGGTGGGATGTTGGAGGGCTTCTTCTTGGGCCTTGGCCTGGGGGTTATCTGCTGCTGCATCTTGGGCAGCAGCAGCAGCAGCAGAAGAAGAAGATTCTTGGCAAGCGATCTGGCCTTCCTCGAGGTCGATGACCTCGACGACGACGCCGCTGTCTTGTGGCTTGTGCTGGGATGGCAGAGGCTCCGTCTTTGGTGGTGGTGCGTGATTCAGATTCAGATTCCGATTCAGATTCAAATCGACTTGGGGTTGGTCGAGATCTATGATGCCTTCCGAGGCGCCAGGCTCAGATGCGTCGCCGAGACTGATGAACTCCTCCATCCGTCTCTGTCTCTTCGGGGAGGGGCTACGGATTCAGAATCAGAATCAAGAGCAAGCAGCAAGCCTGGTGCCCCCTTGAATCCTCATGGGCTGGGAAGAAAGAAAGAAAGAAATTTTGAGAGAGCAGGAGCGGAAAATCAATGAGGAGACCGACCAAACACAAAGTTGTACCTGCGGGTGGAGCTGTTGATTCTTCCTCCGTCCTCCGTCCTCCGTCCTCCGTCCTATAAGGAGAGGAGACGAGAGCAGAGGAGGCGGCGGCGGCGGCGGGGAGCTGTCCGTCTCCGTCTCCGTCTCCGTCCCCGTCCCCAACTCTATCTATCTACGGTCGGTAGTACAGTAAGTACTCCGGGGAGAGTGGCTGTAGTCTAGGGCACGGCAACCGTCCGTCCGTCCGTCCGTCCGTCCGGTTGCTATTCTGCTCTGCTCCTGCTCGGTCAGGGAAGGCTCTTTTTTTGATTCAAACCAACCAAATTTCGCATCATTTTCATTTGTGGAGGATTTCATTTCATCCTTACTACTACAAGAAGAAGAGAAATCTAAAATGCTTTTGAGATTACTTTTTCTAATCATCTCATTTTACTCTATTCTATTTCTATTTTCTTTTTTTGCATATGATCTCATTTTACTCTATTCTATTTCTATTTTCTTTTTTTGCATAATATGATCTCATTTTACTCTATTCTATTTTTGAGGAAAATTTACCACCCACTCTAACTTCTTGCCCAATTGTTCGGCCCAGCTGCCCGATGCAGTGATCCCATCTGGCATCTCAACCCCCGGCTCCTTCTCCTTTCTCCAGTCAACACTTTCACGAAAAACGCCTCCCCCCCCCCCTCCCTCCCCCCTCCCCGCGGCCAATCTTCCTCCAACCGCAGCTGTGCGTGCGCTCCCCCTCACAGCGAAAGACGGCGATAGCAAAAAATTGGGCCGGTTACAGCAAAAACAAAAGATGGTGGTAGTAAAAAATGCGCTTGTTCCAGCACAAACCTCACACGGTTGTAGCAACAACTGGTGCTAGTTCCAGCAAAACACAAAGCCGGTGGTAGCAAAAGAAAAATAGGTAGTTCCAGCAAAATCCAAAGATGGTGGTAGCAAAAATATCCTATAGTTACAGCAAAAGAATGAGATGGTGGCGTAAAAAATGTATGCTAGTTCCAGCAAAAAACAAAGCCAGTGATAGCAAAAGAATTAAAATGGTTTTGTTCCTTCAGAACAATTATTATTATCTCGCTTTCCGCTGTCGGCGTAGCTTTTGTGATGCTGGTTGTAGCTTCTGGACAACCGGTTGCAGCTTTTCTACAAACCCATAGTAGCAAAAATCTTGCCGCGCACCACAACGTCGTCTGTGGCCGCAGACGATTATGTGGTCGGTCGCAACAATTTTATGATCGGTTGTAGCACAAGCGGATGCGGGTTCCAGCAAAATCTTGCAGGGAAACCGTCACGAAGGAAGAAGTGGAGGTGGGCGTCGTTCATGGCCACTATCTGGCACTGGCAAAGGGGGGGTATGTGCGACGGCCATGGCGGGCCATAGGGCGCTAAGCGGGGGAGAAGAGGGGAGGGGGAGTGCAAAGCCGCAAGGATAGAAAGAGGGAGCTGAGCGCCAGCCACGACCATCACATGCACGAACCACAACTAATTAGATGGGACCCGCCTCAATCCAACCCACTTATGTTTTACAACTAATCCTGGCCAAACCAGGAATGCATTCTGCGCACACTGTGCACTTTCACTATTGCTGATCTGATCTGCTGGTGTGAGCCTGTGCATGTGTGTTGGCGTGTTGCTACCTGTTGGTGTGTGCCTGGGTATTGTGCTGCTGACATGCACAGCTTACAAGCATCCAAATACTGCAACTTAATTTTTCAGAACAAATGAAAAAACTGAAAAAAGATTGCATTGATTTTTTTTATAAAATACACTTTCCCAGAACAAATTTTGCAACATTTTCATACAAGATAATATTACATAAACTATTTGCGACTAGAATTTCCGTAAAGCATAATTTTGCCATAAATAAAAGGAAAGACGGTGTACTCCCTCCTTTCCAGTTTATAGGGCTTATCTCAAAATCTTAGTCTTTTTCATTTTATAAGGCTCAATTTGGTTGTTCATCATCACAAGTTCAGATTCCAAGGTGAATTAAATAATTGCATGCAAGTATTAAGAGAAAATTGACCAATGCATGTACATTATGCATGCATGCATTGCAATTAATACATTGGTAAACATACATTTTTGAGGAAAACAAGAGCATTAATTGGGTGCTTTTGCAAATTACAAAAAGTATTTCACCACTCACCATCTACCTTGGTTGGTGAGATTTTTGAATTAAGCCCTATAAACCGGAAAGGAGGGAGTAGCTAAGAGCGACGGTGAAGGACAGCTTCAACACTGGCCATTTATGCCAGGTTGCAAAATTCCATGGCCTAATTAATTACCAAGCAAAAAGAAGAGCAAGCAATGTTAATGGATGGCCGACACTTGTTAGGATTTCAAAATAATACGTGATGTGATGAGAGAAGTAGTAATGTAAAGCATGGGCATGATCCATAAGAAGAAGAAGAAGAAGAAGAAGAAGAAGAAGAAGAAGAAGAAGAAGATAGATGCATGATGAACACATTGCAATCCAGCAATTAATAATTACTGATGAATGTTTATGCATCCTTGATAAGAATTATTAGATATTTGAATGATAATCATCATAAGAAGAGCATGTTCACTAGGTAGTAATTAGGCATTGTTCATACCTAAAAAAGTGTAGACTAGAGAATGAAATGAAGGAAGGGAGGTGTATGTGTACTATTGAAGGAAGGGAGAATAGATCCACCGCGGCGCCACCCAACAACCAACCAACCAACCAACTGAAGGAAATATGCCCTAGAGACAATAATAAAGTTATTATTTATTTCCTTATATCATGATAAATGTTTATTATTCATGCTGGAATTGTATTAACTGGAAACATGATACATGCGTGAATACATAGACAAACAGAGTGTCACTAGTATGCCTCTACTTGACTAGCTCGTTGATCAAAGATGGTTATGTTTCCTAGCCATAGACATGAGTTGTTATTTGATTAACGGGATCACATCATTAGGAGAATGATGTGATTGACTTGACCCATTCCGTTAGCTTAGCACTTGATCGTTTAGTATGTTGTTATTGCTTTCTTCATGACTTATACATGTTCCTCGACTATGAGATTATGCAACTCCGTTTACGGAGGAACACTTTGTGTGCTACCAAACGTCACAACGTAACTGGGTGATTATAAAGGTGCTCTACAGGTGTCTCCAAAGGTACTTGTTGGGTTGGCGTATATCGAGATTAGGATTTGTCACTCCGATTGTCGGAGAGGTATCTCTGGGCCCACTCGGTAATGCACATCACTATAAGCCTTGCAAGCATTGCAACTAATGAGTTGGTTGCGAGATGATGTATTACGGAACGAGTAAAGAGACTTGTCAATAACGAGATTGAACTAGGTATTGAGATACAGTCGATCGAATCTCGGGCAAGTAACATACCGATGACAAAGGGAACAACGTATGTTGCTATGCGGTTCGACCGATAAAGATCTTCGTAGAATATGTGGGAGCCAATATGAGCATCCAGGTTCCACTATTGGTGATTGACCGGAGACGTGTCTCGGTCATGTCTACATAGTTCTCGAACCCGTAGGGTACGCACGCTTGAAGTTCGATGACGGTTATATTATGAGTTTATGTGTTTTGATGTACCGAAGGTAGTTCGGAGTCCCGGATGAGATCGGGGACATGAGTCTCGAAATGGTCGAGACGTAAAGATTGATATATTGGACGACTATATTCGGGCATCGGAAAGGTTCCGAGTGATTCGGGTATTTATCGGAGTACCGGAGAGTTACGGGAATTCGCCGGGGAGTATATGGGCCTTATTGGCCTTTAGGGGAAAGAGAGAAGGGAGGCTGCATGCCTCCCCAAGGCCTAGTCCGAATTGGACTAGGGGGAGGGGCTGCGCCCCCTCCTTCCTTCTCTTCTTTCTTCCATTTCCTTGATCCTACTCCTACTACATGGAAGGGGGGAATCCTACTCCCGGTGGGAGTAGGACTCCTCCAGGGCGCGCCATAGCTAGGACGGCCCTCTCCCCTCCTCAACTCATTTATATACGTGGCCAGGGGGCACCCCATAGACACAACAATTGATCATTGATCTCTTAGCCGTGTGCGGTGCCCCCCTCCACCATATTCCACCTCGATAACATCGTAGCGGTGCTTAGGCGAAGCCCTGCGTCGGTAGAACATCATCATCGTCACCACGCCGTCGTGCTGACGAAACTCTCTCTCAACACTCGGCTGGATCGGAGTTCGAGGGACGTCATCGAGCTGAACTCGGAGGTGCCGTACGTTCGGTACTTGGATCGGTCGGATCGTGAAGAAGTACGACTACATCAACCGCGTTGTCATAACGCTTCCGCTTACGGTCTACGAGGGTACGTGGACACACTCTCCCCGCTCGTTGCTATGCATCACCATGATCTTGCGTGTGCGTAGGAGATTTTTTTTTTAAATTACTACGTTCCCCAACAGTGGCATCAGAGCCAGGTTTTATGTGTTGATGTTATTTGCACGAGTAGAACACAAGTGAGTTGTGGGCGATACAAGTCATACTGCTTACCAGCATGTCATACTTTGGTTCGGCGGTATTGTTGGATGAAGCGGCCCGGACCGACATTACGCGTACGCTTACGCGAGACTGATTCTACCGACGTGCTTTGCACACAGGTGGCTGGCGGGTGTCAGTTTCTCCAACTTTAGTTGAATCGAGTGTGGCTACGCCTGGTCCTTGAGAAGGTTAAAACAACATAACTTGACGAACTATCATTCTGGTTTTGATGCGTAGGTAAGAAAGGTTCTTGCTCAACCCGTAGTAGCCACGTAAAACTTGCAACAACAAAGTAGAGAACGTCTAACTTGTTTTTGCAGGGTTTGTTGTGATGTGATATGGTCAAGACGTGATGAGATATAAGTTGTTGTATGAGATGCTCATGTTTTGTTGAAGTTA
Source organism: Aegilops longissima (assembly GCA_021605205.1). NCBI lineage: Eukaryota > Viridiplantae > Streptophyta > Magnoliopsida > Poales > Poaceae > Aegilops > Aegilops longissima. The sequence goes on from CM038679.1 coordinate 241,151, forward strand.
TCGGCAACTGGCAGAAGCCTTATGGTTGTCTCTTTATTGCATAAGATGCAAGCGCCAAATAATTGCTTTACTTTATCGCGATGCGATAGCAATAGTTGCAAGAGCAATAGTTAGCGAGACGACCATGTGACGACACATTGATATAGATCAAGATGATGGAGATTATGGTGTCATGCCGGTGACGATAGAAATCATGACGGTAGTTTGGAGATGGAGATCAAAGGCGCAAGATGATCATGCCCATATCATGTCACATATTTTGATTGCATATGATGTTTATCTTTTATACATCTTATTTTGCTTAGTTCGACGGTAGCTTTATAAGATGATCCCTTCCTAAATTTCAAGGTAAAAGTGTTCTCCTTGAGTATGCATCGTTGCCAAAGTTCGTCGTGCCCAGACACCACGTGATGATCGGGTGTGATAAGCTCTACGTCCATCTACAACGGGTGCAAGCCAGTTTTTGCACACGCAGAATACTCAGGTTAAACTTGACGAGCCTAGCATATGCAGATATGGCCTCGGAACACTGAGACCGAAAGGTCAAGCGTGAATCATATAGTAGATATGATCAACACAGTGATGTTCACCATTGAAACTACTCCATCTCACGTGATGATCGGACATGGTTTAGTTGATATGGATCATGTGATCACTTAGAAGATTAGAGGGATGTCTATCTAAGTGGAAGTTCTTAAGTAATATGATTAATTGAACTTTAATTTATCATGAACTTAGTCCTGATAGTATTTTGCAAATTATGTTGTAGATCAATAGCTCGCGTTGTTGCTTCCCTATGTTTATTTTTATATGTTCCTAGAGAAAAACTATGTTGAAAGATGTTAGTAGCAATGATGCGGATTGGATCCGTGATTTGAGGATTATCCTCATTGCTGCACAGAAGAATTATGTCCTTGATGCACCGCTAGGTGACGGACCTATTGCAGGAGCATATGCAGACGTTATGAACGTTTGGCAAAGCTCGGTATGATGACTACTTGATAGTTTAGTGCACCATGCTTTACGGCTTAGAACTCGAGCAATTGATAGAAAAGCGCAAAGTTATGACGATATCCAAGGCAATGATTATGCAATATAGGCATCACGTCTGTGTCAAGTAGACCGAAATGATTCTGCATCTACTACTATTACTCCACACATCGACCGACTCATGCCTGCATCTAGAGTATTAAGTTCATAAATAACAGAGTAACGCATTAAGTAAGATGACATGATGTAGAGGAATTAACTCAAGCAATTGTTGGGGAACGTAGTAATTTCAAAAAATTTCCTACGATCACGCAAGACCATGGTGATGGCATAGCAACGAGAGGGAGAGTGTCCGTCCACGTACCCTCGTGAGACCGAAAGCGAAGCGTTATAACAACGCGGTTGATGTAGTCGTGCGTCTTCACGATCCGACCGATCCAAGCACCGAACGTCGGCACCTCCGAGTTACGCACACGTTCACTCGATGGCGATCCCGGACTCGATCCAAAGAAAGTGTCGGGATGAGTTCCGTCGACGACGGTGTGGTGACGATGTTGATGCTCCACCGACGCAGGCTTCGCCTAAGCTCCGCGACGATATGACTTCTCCGGCGCGGGCTTCGCTAAGCTCATGACGATATGACCGAAGTGGAATATGGTGGAAGGGGGCACCGCACACGGCTAAGGAAAGATCCGTAGATCAACTTGTGTGTCATGGGGTGCCCCTTGCCCCCGTATATAAAGGAGCCAAGGGGAGGTGGCCGGCCTAAGGGAGGAGGCGCACCAAGGGAGTCCTACTCCCTCCGGAGTAGGATTCCCCCAATCCTAGTTGGATTAGGATTCCTGAGGGAAAGAGAGAGAGGGGGGCGGCCCACCTTTCCTAGTCCTAATAGGACTAGGGAAGGGGGCGCGCCACCTAGGGCTGCCCTTCTCCTTTCCTCCAAGGCCCACTATGGGCCCATGTAGTTCCCGGGGTTCGGTAACCTCCGGTACTCTCAAATTCCCAATTTCACTCGGAACCTTCCGATGTCCAAATGTAGGCTTCAATATATCAATCTTTATGTCTCGACCATTTCGAGACTCCTCGTCATGTCCGTGATCACATCCGGGACTCGAACAACCTTCGTGCATCAATACTTATAAACTCATAATGAACTGTCATCGAAGCGTTAAGCGTGCGGACCCTACGGGTTCGAGAACTATGTAGACATGACCCGAACCATTCTCGGTCAATAACCAATAGCGGAACCTGGATGCCCATATTGGTTCCTACATATTCTACGAAGATCTTTATCGGTCAAACCGCATAACGACATCGTTGTTCCTTTGTCATCGGTATGTTACTTACCCGAGATTCGATCGTCGGTATCAATACCTAGTTCAATCTCGTTACGGTAAGTCTCTTTACTCGTTCCGTAATACATCATCTCACAACTAACTCATTAGTTGCAATGCTTGCAAGGCTTAAGTGATGTGTATTACCGAGAAGGCCTAGAGATACCTCTCCAGACAATCGGAGTGACAAAACCTAATCTCAAATCGCCAACCCAACAAGTACCTTTGGAGACACCTGTAGTACTCCTTTATAATCACCCGATTCACGTTGTGACGTTTGGTAGTACCAAAGTGTTCCTCCGTACAGGAGTTGCATAATCTCATAGTTATAGGAACATGTATGGGTCATGAAGAAAGCATTAACATACTAAGCGATCAAGTGTTAAGCTAACGGAATGGGTCATGTCAATCAGATCATTCAACTAATGATGTGACCTTGTTAATCAAATAACAACTCCTTGTTCATGGTTAGGAAACATAACCATCTTTGATTAACAAGCTAGTCAAGTAGAGGCATACTAGTGACACTCTGTTTGTCTATGTATTCACACATGTATTATGTTTCCGGTTAATACAATTCTAGCATGAATAATAAACATTTATCATGATATAAGAAAATAAATAATAACTTTATTATTGCCTCTAGGGCATATTTCCTTGATCTCCCACTTGCACTAGAGTCAATAATCTAGATTACAAAGTGATGATCCTCACACCCATGGAGTCTTGGTGCTGATCATGTTTTGCTCGTGGAAGAGGCTTAGTTAACAGGTCCGCAACATTCAGATCCGTATGTATTTTGTAAATCTCTATGTCTCCCACTTGGACTTGGTCCCGAATGGAATTGAAGCGTCTCTTGATATGCTTGGTCCTCTTGTGAAATCTGGATTCCTTTGCCAAGGCAATTGCACCAAGATTGTCACGAAGATCTTCATCGGTCCCGATGCACTAGGTATGACACCTAGATCGAAATGAACTCTTTCATCCAGACTCCTTCATTTGCTGCTTCAAGCAGCTATGTACTCCGCTTCACATGTAGATCCCGCCACGATGCTTTGTTTGGAACTGCACCAACCGACAGCTCCACCGCTTAATAAAAACACGTATCCGGTTTGCGATTTAGAATCGTCCGGATCGGTGTCAAAGCTTACATCAACGTAACCATTTACGACTAGCTCTTTGTCACCTCCATATCGAGAAACATATCCTTAGTCCTTTTCGTATTTCAGGATGTTCTTGACCGCTGTCCGATGATCCATTCTGGATTACTTTGGTACCTTCCTGCCAAGCTTACAGCTAAGCATCGTCGGTCGGTACACAGCATTGCATACATGATAGAGCCTATGGCTGAAGCATAGGAACATCTTTCATTTTCTCTCTATCTTCTGCTGTGGTCGGGCATTGAGTCGACTCAATCTTACACCTTATGTCTGGTAAAAACCTTTCTTTGCACGATCCATTTTGAACTTTTCAAAACTTTATCAAGGTATGTGCTTTGTGAAAGTCCAATCAAGCGTCTTGATCTATCTCTATAGATCTTGATGCCCAATATGTAAGCAGCTTCACCGAGGTCTTTCATTGAAAAACTTTTATTCAAGTATCCTTTTATGCTATCCAGAAATTCTATATCATTTCCAATCAATAATATGTCGTCCACATATAATATTAGAAATGCTACTGAGCTCCCACTCACTTTCTTGTAAATACAGCTTCTCCAAAAGTCTCAGATAAACCCATATGCTTTGATCACACTATCAAAGCGTTTATTCCAACTCCGAGAGGCTTGCACTGACCATAAATTGATCGCTGGAGCTTGCACACTTTGTTAGTACCCTTTGGATCGACAAAACCTTCTGGTTGCATCATATACAACTCTTCTTCTAGAAATCCATTCAAGAATGCAGTTTTACATCCATTTGCCAAATTTCATAATCATAAAATGCGGCAATTGCTAACATGATTCGGACAGACTTAAGCATCGCTACGGGTGAGAAAGTCTCATCGTAGTCAACCCCTTGAACTTGTCGAAAACCTTTCGCAACAAGTCGAGCTTTGTAGAGTTATATTACCATCGCGTCGGTCTTCTTCTTAAAGATCCATTTATTTTCAATGGCTTGCCGATCATCGGGCAAGTCAACCAAAGTCCATACTTTGTTCTCATACATGGATCCCATCTCAGATTTCATGGCTTCCAGCCATTTTGCGAATCTGGGCTCACCATCGCTTCTTCATAGTTTGTAGGTTCGCCATGGTCAAGTAACATGACTTCGAATAGGATTACCGTACCACTCAGTGCGTATTTTACTCTGGTTGACCTCACGAGGTTCAATAGTAACTTGATCTGAAGCTTCATGATCATCATCATTAGTTTCTTCACTAATTGGTGTAGTTGTCACAGAACCATTTCTTGTGATGAACTACTTTCCAATAAGGGAGCAGATCTGATTATCTCATCAAGTTCTACTTTCCTCCCACTCACTTCTTTCGAGAGAAACTCCTTCTCTAGAAAGGATCCGAATTTAGCAACGAAAATCTTGCCTTCAGATCTGTGATAGAAGGTGTACCCAACAGTCTCCTTTGGGTATCCTATGAAGACACATTTTTCCGATTTGGGTTCGAGCTTATCTGGTTGAAGTTTCTTTACATAAGCATCGCAGCCCCAAACTTTAAGAAACGACAACTTTGGTTTCTTGCCAAACCACAGTTCATAAGGCGTCGTCTCAACGGATTTTGACGGTGTCCTATTTAACGTGAATGCGGCCGTCTCTAAAGCATAACCCCAAAGCGATAGCGGTAAATCGAAATAGACATCATAGATCGCACCATATCTAGTAAAGTACGATTCGACGTTCGGACACACCATTTCTCTGTGGTGTTCGGGTGGCGTGAGTTGCTGAAACCATTCCACATTGTTTCAAATGTAAACCAAACTCGTAACTCAAATATTCTCCTTCACGATCAGATCGTAGAAACTTTATTTTCTTGTTACGATGATTTTCCACTTCACTCTGAAATTCTTTGAACTTTTCAAATGTTTCAGATTTGTGTTTCATTAAGTAGATATACCCATATCTGCTCAAATCATCTGTGAAGGTGAGAAAATAACGATACCGCCGCGTGCCTCAACATTCATTGGACCACAAACATCGGTATGTATGATTTCCAACAAATCAGTTGCTCGCTCCATAGTTCCGGAGAACGGCGTTTTGGTCATCTTGCCCATGAGGCACGGTTCATAAGTACCAAGTGATTCATAATCAAGTGATTCCGAAGCCCATCGGTATGGAGTTTCTTCATGCGTTTTACACCGATATGACCTAAGCGGCAGTGCCACAAATAAGTTGCACTATCATTATCAACTCTGCATCTTTTGGCTTCAACATTATGAATATGTGTATCACTCTTGTCGAGATTCAACAAGAATAGACCATTCTTCAAGGGTGCATGACCATAAAAGATATTACTCATATAAATAGAACAACCTTTATTCTCTGATTTAAATGAATAACCGTCTCGCATTAAACAAGATCCAGATATAATGTTCATGCTCAACGCTGGCACCAAATAACAATTATTTAGGTCTAAAACTAATCCGAAGGTAGATGTAGAGGTAGCGTGCCGACCGTGATCACATCGACTTTGGAACCATTTCAACGCGCATCGTCACCTCGTCCTTAGCCAATCTTCGCAATCCGTAGTTCTGTTTTCGAGTTGCAAATATTAGCAATGAACCAGATCAAATACCAGTACTACTGCGAGTATTAGTAAGGTACACATCAATAACATGTATATCACATATACCTTTGATCACCTTGCCATCCTTCTTATCCGCCAAATACTTGGGGCAGTTCCGCTTCGGTGTCGGTTTGCTTGCGGTAAAAACACTCGGTTTGTGGCTTAGGTCCAGACTTGGGTTTCTTCTCTGAGCAACAACTTGCTTGCTGTTCTTTTGAAGTTTCCTTCTTCTTCCCTTTGCCCTTTTCTTGAAACTAGTGGTCTTGTTGACCATCAACACTTGATGCTCTTTCTTGATTTCTACCTCCATGCTTTTAGCATTGCGAAGAGCTCGAGAATTGTCTTAGTCATCCCTTGCATATTATAGTTCATCACGAAGCTCTTGTAGCTTGGTGGCGATGATTGGAGAATTCATCAATGACACTATCATCCGGAAGATTAACTCCCAGCTGAATTAAGTGATTGTTATACCCGGACATTTTGAGTATGTGCTCACCGACGAACTATTCTCCTCCATCTTGCAGCTATAGAACTTATTGGAGACTTCATATCTCTCAATCCGGGCATTTGCTTGAAATATTAACTTCAACTCTGGAACATCTCATATGCTCCATGACGTTCAAAACGTCGTTGAAGACCCGGTTCTAAGCCGTAAAGCATGGCACATTGAACTATTGAGTAGTCATCGCTTTGCTTTGCGGGACGTTCATAACTTCGGCTCAAGATCTGCAGCAGAGCTGTCACCCAGCGGTGCTTCCAGACGTAATTTTTCGTGCAGCAATGAGGATAATCCTCAAATTCGGACCCAGTCCGTGTAATTGCTACCATCATCTTTCAACTTTGCTTTCTCAAGGAACGCATTAAAATTCAACGGAACAACAAAGACGAGCCATCTATCTACAAGAAACATAGACAAGCAAAATACTATCGGTACTAAGTTCATGATAAATTTAAGTTTAATTAATCATATTAAAACCTCCCACTTAGACAGACATCTCTCTAGTCATCTAAGTGATTACATGATCCAAATCAACTAAACCATGTCCGATCATCACGTGAGATGGAGTAGTTTCAATGGTGAACATCACTATGTTGATCATATCTACTATATGATTCACGCCGACCTTTCGGTCTCGTGTTCCGAGGCCATATCTGTTATATGCTAGGCTCGTCAAGTTTAACTCGAGTATTCTGCGTGCGCAACTGTTTTGCACCGTTGTATTTGAGCGTAGAGCCTATCACACCCGATCATCACGTGGTGTCTCAAAGACGAAGAACTTTCGCAACGGTGCATACTCAGGGAGAACACTTCTTGATAATTTTGGTGAGAGATCATCTTATAATGCTACCGTCAATCAAAGCAAGATAAGATGTATAAAGGATAAACATCACATGCAATCAATATAAGTGATATGATATGGTCATCATCATCTTGTGCTTGTGATCTCCATCGCCGAAGCAACGTCATGATCACCATCGTCACCGGCGCGACACCTTGATCTCCATCGTAGCATCGTTGTCGTCTCGCCAACTATTGCTTCTCGACTATCGTTACTCCTTAGTGATAAAGTAAAGCAATTACATGGCGTTTGCATTTCATACAATAAGCGACAACCATATGGCTCCTGCCAGATTGCCGATAACTTCGGTTACAAAACATGATCATCTCATACAATAAAATATAGCATCACGTCTTGACCATATCACATCACAACATGCCCTGCAAAAACAAGTTAGACGTCCTCTACTTTGTTGTTGCAAGTTTTACGTGGCTGCTACGGGCTGAGCAAGAACCGTTCTTACCTCGCATCAAAACCACAACGATACTTCGTCAAATAGACTCCGTTTAACCTTCTCAAGGACCGGGCGAGCCACACTCGATTCAACTAAAGTGAGAGAGACAGACACCCGCCGGTCACCTTTAAGCAACGAGTGCTCGGGCGGTGAAACCAGTCTCGCGTAAGCGTCTGGCGTAATGTCGGTCCGGGCCGCTTCATCTCACAATACCGCTGAACCAAAGTATGACATGCTGGTAGGCGTATGACTTGTATCGTCCACAACTCACTTGTGTTCTACTCGTGCACATGACATCAACGCATAAAACCAGGCTCGGATGCCATTTGTTGGGAACGTAGTAATTTCAAAAATTTCCTACGATCACGCAAGACCATGGTGATGGCATAGCAACGAGAGGGAGAGTGTCCGTCCCACGTACCCTCGTGAGACCGAAAGCGAAGCGTTATAACAACGCGGTTGATGTAGTCGTGCGTCTTCACGATCCGACCGATCCAAGCACCGAACGTCGGCACCTCCGAGTTACGCACACGTTCAGCTCGATGGCGATCCCGGACTCGATCCAGCAAAGTGTCGGGATGAGTTCCGTCGACCTGACGGTGTGGTGACGATGTTGATGCTCCACCGACGCAGGGTTTCGCCTAAGCTCCGCGACGATATGACTTCTCCGGCGCAGGGCTTCGCCTAAGCTCCGTGACGATATGACCGAAGTAGAATATGGTGGAAGGGGTCACCGCACACGGCTAAGGAAAGATCCGTAGATCAACTTGTGTGTCATGGGGTGCCCCTTGCCCCCGTATATAAAGGAGCCAAGGGGGAGGTGGCCGGCCTAAGGGAGGAGGCGCACCAAGGGAGTCCTACTCCCTCCGGGAGTAGGATTCCCCCTCCAATCCTAGTTGGATTAGGATTCCGGAGGGGGAAAGAGAGAGAGGGGGGCCGGCCCACCTTTCCTAGTCCTAATAGGACTAGGGAAGGGGGGCGGCCACCTAGGGCTGCCCCTTCTCCTTTCCTCCAAGGCCCACTATGGGCCCATGTAGTTCCCGGGGGGTTCCGGTAACCTCCCGGTACTCCGGTAAATTCCCGATTTCACTCGGAACCTTTCCGATGTCCAAATGTAGGCTTCCAATATATCAATCTTTATGTCTCGACCATTTCGAGACTCCTCGTCATGTCCGTGATCACATCCGGAATCTGAACAACCTTGTGCATCAATACTTATAAACTCATAATGAACTGTCATCGAAGCGTTAAGCGTGCGGACCCTACGGGTTCGAGAACTATGTAGACATGACCCGAACCATTCTCGGTCAATAACCAATAGTGGAACCTGGATGCCCATATTGGTTCCTACATATTCTCTGAAGATCTTTATCGGTCAAACCGCATAACGACATCGTTGTTCCTTTGTCATCGGTATGTTACTTACCCGAGATTCGATCGTCGGTATCCAATACCTAGTTCAATCTAGTTACGGTAAGTCTCTTTACTCGTTCAGTAATACATCATCTCACAACTAACTCATTAGTTGCAATGCTTGCAAGGCTTAAGTGATGTGTATTACCGAGAAGGCCTAGAGATACCTCTCCGACAATCGGAGTGACAAAACCTAATCTCAAATCGCCAACCCAACAAGTACCTTTGGAGACACCTGTAGTACTCCTTTATAATCACCCAGTTATGTTGTGACGTTTGGTAGTACCCAAAGTGTTCCTCCGGTAAACGGGAGTTGCATAATCTCATAGTTATAGGAACATGTATGGGTCATGAAGAAAGCATTAACATACTAAACGATCAAGTGTTAAGCTAACGGAATGGGTCATGTCAATCAGATCATTCAACTAATGATGTGACCTTGTTAATCAAATAACAACTCCTTGTTCATGGTTAGGAAACATAACCATCTTTGATTAACAAGCTAGTCAAGTAGAGGCATACTAGTGACACTCTGTTTGTCTATGTATTCACACATGTATTATGTTTCCGGTTAATACAATTCTAGCATGAATAATAAACATTTATCATGATATAAGGAAATAAATAATAACTTTATTATTGCCTCTAGGGCATATTTCCTTCAGCAATATGATGAAAACCCCATCTTTTTATCCTCGATGGAAACAATGCTATACGTGCCTCGCTACCCCTACTTTGTCACTGGGTGAGGACACCGCAAGATTGAAGCCAAAGCTAAGCACCTCTCCCATTGCAAGAAAAACCAATTTAGTTGGCCAAACCAAACCGATAATTCAAAGATAAATACAAAGATACCAAATCATGCATATAAGAATTCAGAGAAGAGTCAAATAATATTCATAGATAAGCTGATTATAAATCCACAATTCATCGGATCTCGACAAACACACCGCAAAAGAAGATTACATCGGATAAATCTCTAAGAACAACGAGGAGAACATGGTATTGAGAATCAAAGAGAGAGAAGAAGCCATCTAGCTACTAGCTATGGACCCGTAGGTCTGTGGTGGACTACTCACACTTCATCGGAGGGGAAATATAGTTGATGTAGATGCCCTCTGTGATCGAATCCCCCTCCGGCAGGGTGCCGGAAAAGGTCCCTAGATGGGATCTCATGGGAACAGAAGGTTGCCGCGGTGAAAAAGTGTTTTCGTGGATGCTTCTGGTGGTTTGAGAATATTTGCAAATATATAGGAGGAAGATCTAGGTCAGGGGGTCACCGAGGGGCCCATAAGGTAGGGGGCGCGCCCTACCCCCTGGGCGCGCCCTCCACCCTTGTTGCTGCCTCGTGGCTCTTCTGACTTGGATTCCAAGTCTCCTGGGTGTCTTCTAGTCCAAGAAAAATCATCATGAAGTTTTATTTCATTTGGACTCCGTTTAGTATTTCTTTTCTGTGAAGCTCAAAAACAAGGAAAAAAATAGAAACTGGCGCTGGGCTCTAGGCTAATAGGTTAGTCCCAAAGATAATATAAAATATCATATTAATGCATATAAAACATCCAAAACCGATAATATAATAGCATGGAACAATCCGGAAATAATAGAAGAGTTGAAGACGTATCAATAAAAAATTATAGATACGTTGAAGACGTATCAGGCACCATGAAGTCTGGTGATGGAGGCGACCCTCGTTTTAGGCAGTGCATCTCGTCATGCATTCAAAATCAGATCTTAATTTTCTAGGAGAAACTTCCTTACGAGAACACGATAGATTGAATGATGATTTTCTTACGGGCAGACGCATGGGGATGTAGGAACGAACCAACGAACGACATAGCAATGTGCCATCACTGTCGTAGACTCCATTAATAGCGAAGATGTGAAGCACACAATAATAGGTTGGTCAGAGAAAAAAATAAAACAGAAAAAAGAAAAGAAAAAATGAGACATAGAATAAATAAATAAATAAATGTGCGCACATGTCGAATGGGCCGGCTAATTGGTAATAGTTGATGTTTTGGTAAGATTTGATTTGATTTAGCTCTGAGTATTGGAAGGCAAGGAAATTTTGGACTTAGTTGAGATTTTCTGAAAATTTGATTTAAATGAGTTAATGCATGATGTTCTTTTAGTAAAATGCCGATTTGATTGAGTTAATATGATTGATGTTTTGGTAAGATTTGATTTGATTTAGGTATGAGTAGTGGAAGGTAAGGAAATTTTGGTTTTAGTTGAGTTTTTCTGAAGATTTGTTTTAAATGAGTTAATGCATGATGTTATTTTAGGAGAGTACCGATTTGATTGAGTTAATGCCCGTTAAATGGCCAGTCCAAATTGGCTGCACTTGAGCGAAAGATTGTCTGAAGACGCACACGGATGTAATATAGTGTTTGCCTACGAGTTAATGGGAGTGACGTGAGGCTACCAACTTCACTTTAAAATAGATATAACTTGAATATTAGTAGTACCTACAATTTGAAAATACGTGTAAAAAATAGTAGGTGATAATCCAACTAATTAATAATATAAAAATTCCATGATAATTAATAACAACTCTTTTTTATGGGAAAATAATTAATAATAACTATTTTTGACTCGACAAATTAATAATAACTTGACAGCCCGCATTCATGTTTCGCCAGCGTATTTTGGATCTTTTTTTTCCAAAAGAAGAGAGATAAATTAGCACGAGAATACTCCCTCCGCCCACGAATAAGTGTACTTCTATATTTTGTCCTAAGTCAAAGTTTTAAGCTTTTGACCAACTTCATGGAAAAGAGCAATAGCATATATGACATCAAATTGGTACATTACGAACTTAAATTTCAAAACGAATCTAGTAATACACATACATGATGCTACTCTTCCCTATAAAGTTGGTCAAAGTTTTAAAAACTTTCACTTAGGACAAAAGCTAGATGAACATTTATTCGCGGATAGAGGGAGTGACTAAGTATAGAAGGATATTAATGATTATGCATATCCAGTCTGGTGGTGATTATCAATGAATGCTTGATCTTTTTGCAAGGGAATACTCTCTCCCTCCTTATTGCTCTATGTCTATATATACAACAAGGATTATGGGTGGATGGAGGAATACTCTTGTAGTTTTTGCTGTTGTAAATCTCCTTCCTTCCTTCCTTCCTTCCTTTTGATAAGCCATGCGTCCGCCGGTGCTCCTGTCTCTTGTTCTCCTTCTTGTCGTATGCCTTGCCTGGGCTACTACCACACAATGTAAGTTGCCTTCCTTCCTTAATTGCTATGGTCATTTCTCGATCTCATGCCTTCCAATAATCTAATCTGTCTTCCTTTTCTCGTATGCCTTCCAATAATCTAATGTGTCCCGCGTGTTTTGCATGCATATATGCATAGGTGAAGGAATGATCATGGAGGTGGATAATGGTGGTAAGGAGAAGGAGAAGATCAGCTTACCATACGGGTTGTGCGTCCATAAAAAGACGGTTGACCCCTGCTATTATCACCACTTGTGCTACTGTTGCGATCTCACCAATGTCTGCCATGCTACACTCGATGAATGCAAGCAAGATTGCAAATAATATATACTAGAACATGAAGGTGCGCGTTGCTGCGCCCGTCTATCCTGATGAAAGTTCAACAAAATATTTTAAATAAAATAAGCAATAGAGGTGAAAATTTGAATAATTGGTCAATATTGCCTCATTTTATTGCATGGAATACAACATATTTGGAATACCATTACAGAAGAGCAAGTTCAAACTATTGTCAAATATCTTTATCTAAGTCAACTTGTAGGAGATCTACAAATCCTTTGCTGACGCATTAGACACAAGGCAAAGAAAGAAAACATTAAAAACATGACACAAGGCGGAGAAAGAAAACATTTAAAACATGGCGAGAAAAGATTATGAGCTATGGAATCTATAATTCGAAGTCAAAGTACCAGATTTGGTATTTGAACAACTGTATAATCTATAATTCAAAGTCAAAGTACAGCTACAGATTTTGGTACTGCTACGATAAGAGCGATTGGAGGCCAAGGTAAGGAATTTTTGTTGCCTGCCAGCCCTTATGCTTTAGCTAGAGTTAGCATCATGTACCTGTCGAATGGGAAATTATGGTCATCTCATTTGATTAATTCACATAATGAATAGTTGTGGTATCAAAAGCAAGGGGAGCATTAGGTTCAGATGGATACCAAATTACAACCTAAATATGAGAAGAGCATCTCAAAAACTACATTTTTTTAGAAATCTAGACTATGGAGTAGAATCACTATCCCGAAAAGGAAACCATAATAAATACTCCCTCTGTTCCAAATATAATTTGTCGGTTTCCATCAAAATTTAGTATGCATCTTGGGTCTTCCCCTGATGGTACAAGATGCCCATAAAATTTAGAATAAGTTTCGTCAAGTTTCTTTCCCTAAAATAATTTTTCTTATACCCAATTAGACGACATGGGGCCCACAAGTTTGAGACACGACGCTGGGAGGCGTGGCGACAGCGGCCGAAGCGATGAGGCGGGGTGGGAGGCCTCTCGGCGGTGGCTGTTGGGTGGTGGGGGCCGCTTTCTTGGAGTTTCAAGCGGTTTTCAGCCTGCCAAATTATATGGAAAGAAGTATCTTGCCGTAAAAGTGAGAGGAGTTGGGGGCAATTATATGTAAGAAGAAGTTGGGTTTATGCATGGGAGCTGTTGAAGCAATTTAGCTACTTTTCAGTCAGCTGAAATTTCACTTTTGGGTCAGTCAAATTTGTGGCCATTGGATTTTTCTGTAAGATTCGTGCTGGTTTTTTTTTCTGACTTGTGTTGTGTGTTGTGTGGGCTTCTTTCTTCTTTTGACTGACCCCTTATTTGGGTCAGTCGAATTCTTTCTGGGCCGAAGCCCATCAACTGTGCAATCCAGCCCTCCTCACTCTCCCTTGATTCTTTTAATACCTTTTTGTTTTTAGGTGCTTTTGCTTTTGTTTTTGATTCTCTTTGTTAGTTGGTTTTATTTATATTTTCTGGATATTTTTTGATTTATTTATGTTTTCTGTTTCTATGGGTTTTTCTTTTCCCCATTTTCTTTCTTTATTGGTTTGTTTTTTGTGTATTTTGTGTATTTTTGGCTAAGTGCAATTATATACCAAAAAATACTATATAATATGTGCCAAAATTTCATGATTATATGTATACTAAAATGCATAACTTATGTGCAAATAGTTTGCAAAATATTTCATTATTTGTTTTATTATTTTCAGTTCCTTTCTTATTTAATGGGAAACCAATGACACTAATTCATTGTTTCTTAGAAAACTTCACTACTTTAATTTTGTTTATGTTTTTATTTCATTTTCTTTATTCTTCAACGGTGATACCAATACCTCTAATTCATTCCTACTCAGGATTTTTTGTGAAATTTCACTATTTGTGCTTATTTTTGCATATTATAAAAAAGCGCAATTTCTATTCAAACCGTGTGCAAATGTTATCATTTTTTCTTACTTTCTTTCTTCTTAAACGGTAATACCGATACCACTAATTCATTATTTTGATCCGGAGAAGTAGAGACACCATGGATCAAATACCAATGCCACTAATTCATTCTTTCTTTAGATAATTTTGTTTTTGTGAAAATTTTCACTATTATGTGTTTATTCTTGCATATTATAACAAAGCGCAATTTATGTGCGGATTGTGTGCAAATTTTTCATTATTTTGTTTTAGTTGTTTATATCATTTTCTTTCTATTTAAGGGTATTTTTGCTTCACTTTTTTATTTCTGTTTTCTGTTTCTATGGGTTTTTATTTTTCCTATTTCCTTTCCTTTATTGGTTATTATTGTTTTTTGTGGGTTTTTGGCTGAGTGTAATTTTATACAAACAAATACTATGTAATATGTGCCAAAATTCCATGATTATATGATTATTTTTGCATAATTCGATAAAGTGCAATTTTGGTGCAAAGTTATGCATAAGTTTTTTGTTGTGTTCTTCTTAAAAGAAATACATTATTTCAGTTACACTATGAAAATTATAGTAGAGTGCAAAAAATGCACTATTATATGCTTTTTCTTTGCATATTTCAAAAAGTGTAATATTAATGCAAACTGTATGCAAGTTTTGAAAGTGTTTTCATTTTCATTTTATCTTTCTTCTTTCAGGGTTTCATTCTTTCTTAAAAAATTTAATTATTTTGGTTTAGTTTTAGTGTATTTTTAAAGTGTAATACGAAGGCTAGGTGTTTAGTCACTGTATCCTAGTTTTTCGCCGACAGTGACATCTTTTTATTTTTACTTTTCTTGTGCTCCTTTCGTGAGCTAGTTCTAGACCTCAGACTCTGTTTACGTACTTTGGATTAATAAATTGGTTGCATGCATTATTCTGATACAGATGTTGGGGGCTTTCCTCCTTTTTAAAAATATATATGCATTTTTATATTTTGTGTCTTCTTTTGTGCAATGCAATATCATGCTACTAACCATGGCCAGCCAGCTCAAGCACTGACAAAGCCGGAGCTAGCAAGCTCACGCGTGACGCGGAGCTAGCTAGCTCACGCATGGACGCAGCTGGAGCTAGCTAGCTCACGCGCCACGGCTAGCCGAAGCTAGCTAGCTCGCACACGCACGCACATGACACACCACACCACACGTTCTATGGGGTAAAAAAAGTGAGTGACACATATACAAATTCAGTCGACTGACTAGTAGTCAGTCCCCTGTTGAAGTGCTATTTTTGTCTTAACTTGTCTTAAACAACCCATAGTTTATTCATTCTACGAAAGCTGTTGGAGTTGGTTCAAGTGACTTTCCATTGAAAAGGGTCCTCTCTTCTCTTGTGTTGCATGGCATGGCATGGCATGGTCTAAATTAGAAGAGGGATCCTCTCCTCTCCTAAGCATGCGGTGAGCCAGAGAGGATGCATGGCCAAATTAAGTGAAACCACACATGGCATGCAGCCGTTGGCGCCAAAACGCTCTTGCCCTGCCCTGCCCTGCGCTGCCTGCCTGCTGCATGCATGCATGTCCCTCCCTCCTCAACGCCCGTCCTTGCTGAAGCTCCCTCCCTCCGGCCTTCCCCAAGCTTTCTCTTTCTCTTTTCCCTTCCCTGGAAATCAATCCAGGAGCAGGAGCAGGAGGAGAGGGAGGCCCTCCTAGCTCTGTTCTTCTCCCTCCTCAACATCCTTCCTCCCATCCATTCAATTTAAACAAAAGTTGCCATACATCGCCGTGATTGCCCGGTACGTCGTACGTCCGTCATGGCGGCCGCCCGAGGCCGAGCCCGAGCCCGAGGCGTCCTTCTCGCCGTCCTCTTGACGACGGTGGCGTTCGTGTTCGTCGGCGCAGACATATACAAGCCAACGGACTCCATTCTGGTTCACTGCGGGTCGGACAAGGACGGGCAGGACGAGGACGGCAGGAAGTGGACCACCGACAAGGACAGCAAGTGGCTCCCCGACGGGGGCAAGTCCTCCGTCATGGGCACCGCCGACGTGCCGGACCCGTCGCTCCCCTCCCCTGTGCCCTACATGACGGCGCGGGTCTTCCCCAAGGAGACCGCCTACACCTTCCCCGTGGCCGACGCCGACCGCCACTGGGTGCGCCTCCACTTCTACCCGGCGGCCTACCACGGCATCCCCGCCGACCACTTCTTCTTCTCCGTCACCACCTCCACCGGCGTCACGCTGCTGCGCAACTTCAGCGTCTACATCACCGCCAAGGCCCTCACCCAGGCCTACATCATCCGGGAGTTCTCGCTCCCTCCCTCCACCACCGGCTCGCTCTCCCTCAAATTCACGCCCACCGCCATGAACAACGCCTCCTACGCCTTCGTCAACGGCATCGAGATCATCTCCATGCCCAGCTTCTTCGGCGACCCGGCCACGCTGGTCGGCCTCGACGACCAGTCACTCGACGCCAGCGCCGGCAACCTGCAGACCATGTACCGGCTCAGCGTCGGCGGCTCCTACATCCCTCCCGCCAACGACTCCGGGCTGTCCCGTGAGTGGTTCTCCGACACGCCCTACGTCTACGGCGCCGCCACGGGCGTCACCTTCGAGGCCAACGACACGATCCCGATCAAGTACCCGACCCCCGCCGACGAGTATGCCGCGCCCGTCAGCATCTACGACTCGTTCCGCCACATGGGGCGCGACCCCAAGATGAACAGGAACAACAACCTCACCTGGGTGTTCGAGGTGGACGGCAACTTCACCTACCTCCTCCGCCTCCACTTCTGCTCGCTCATGGAAGACAAGATCAACCAGGTCGTCTTCGCCATCCTCGTCAACAACAAGACGGCCACCACCACCGGCAGCGCCGACATCATCGCCTGGGCCAAGGAGAAGAGCCCTGCTAATCCCGGCAAAGGCGTGCCGGTCTTCAAGGACTACGCCGTGTTCATGCCCGCCGCTCCGGCAGGCGACGACACCGTCCTCTGGCTCGCGCTGCGCCCAGACACCGCCACCAACCCACAGTTCGTCAACGCTTTCCTCAACGGCCTGGAGGTGTTTAAGGTGAGCGACGCCTCGGGCAACCTGGCCGGCCCAAACCCCGACATCTCCAAGATGCTGGCGGAGGCGGAGCTGGGGACCGTGGACGGGCAGTTCAGGGAGGAGCCGAGCAACGTGGGGGCGCTCATCGGCGGGGCGGCGGGCGGCGCGGCGGCGTTCGGGCTGGTGGCGGCCGTGTGCTTCGTGGCGTACCAGAGCAAGAGGAGGAGGGAGCTGAGCAGCAGCCCGTCGCACTCCTCCTCCGGGTGGCTGCCGGTGTACGGCGGCGGCAACTCGCAGACGAGCGTGAGCAAGTCGTCGGGCGGCAGGAGCGCGGCGACGCTGAACCCCAACATCACGGCCATGTGCCGGCACTTCTCGTTCCAGGAGATAAAGTCGGCGACCAAGGGGTTCGACGAGTCGCTGGTGATCGGCGTGGGCGGGTTCGGGAAGGTGTACCGGGGGGTGGTGGACGGGGACACCAAGGTGGCCGTCAAGCGGAGCAACCCGTCGTCGGAGCAGGGGGTGCTGGAGTTCCAGACGGAGATCGAGATGCTGTCCAAGCTGCGGCACAAGCACCTGGTGTCCCTCATCGGCTGCTGCGAGGACAACGGCGAGATGATCCTGGTGTACGACTACATGGCGCACGGCACGCTGCGGGAGCACCTGTACAAGAGCGGCAAGCCGCCGCTGCCGTGGAGGCAGCGGCTGGAGATCGTGATCGGCGCCGCCCGGGGGCTCCACTACCTGCACACGGGCGCCAAGTACACCATCATCCACCGCGACGTCAAGACCACCAACATCCTGGTGGACGACAAGTGGGTGGCCAAGGTGTCCGACTTCGGGCTGTCCAAGACGGGGCCGACGGTGCAGAACCAGACGCACGTGAGCACCATGGTGAAGGGCAGCTTCGGGTACCTGGACCCGGAGTACTTCCGGCGGCAGAAGCTGACGGAGAAGTCGGACGTCTACTCGTTCGGCGTGGTGCTGTTCGAGGTGCTGTGCGGGCGGCCGGCGCTGAACCCGGGCCTGCCGCGGGAGCAGGTGAGCCTGGCGGACCACGCGCTGAGCTGCCAGCGGAAGGGCACGCTGGAGGAGATCATCGACCCGGTGCTGGAGGGGAAGATCGCGCCCGACTGCCTCAAGAAGTTCGCCGAGACGGCGGAGAAGTGCCTGGCGGACCAGGGCGTGGACCGGCCGTCCATGGGCGACGTGCTGTGGAACCTCGAGTTCGCGCTGCAGCAGCAGGACACCTTCGAGAACGGCGGGAAGCCGCCCGAGGTGGACGACTACAGCAGCAGCTTCACCATCGCCCAGCCGTCCATGGAGGAGAGCCTGGCGGCCAACGCGGCGGCGCTCTCGCTCATCAGCGAGGACATGGACGAGGAGGACATCGCCAACAGCGTCATCTTCTCCCAGATCGCTAAACCCACCGGAAGATGATCCTCTGGAATTTCACCTCACCTGGATCCAGATCTAGCTTCACTTCACTTCACGTCTCGTCTCGTCTCTCGTCTCGTGTAACAGATGAGATCAGATCCTAGATCAGATCAGATCGAATGTGTATCCTCCCTACGTACCACCAGCAGACAAGACAGCAGACATGCATGCATGAAATGCATGCATGCAGACGGCCCGTCCATCGGCCGGGGTGGGTGCATGGAGACTGTGTCGTAAGTATCAGCTGCTCTCTATATACTGTATGTATGTATGTATGTATGTATGTATATGTATGTTCCCCAATTAGTGTAAAGGAAAACTTGTAATACAAACTCGACTCTTCTTCAACTGTGGTGTGGGCGATGGATGTAAATGGAAATAGGATGAACCAGCCAAGCGACCCGCGGGCGATAATGTTGAAGGCACTGTTCGAATTTGCCCCGGGTTGGAATTTGCTCGATCTTAGCTATGCAACATCGTGTGCTTATTCTGTTTGTATGTTCTTGTGCTCAATTTTAAGGTAATAAAATCTACCCTTGTTGAAAAGAAAAGCACCTCAAACATAATGAGTATTACGACCACTACCGCTGCAAGAGCAAGCGACCGACGGGCCGCAGTTGTGGCTCCCCTACCGGAGTTGGCTTGACCTTATCGATAAACAACCAAGAAGTCTTCTTACACATGCCCCTAAGGACCAACGCCTTAGAGTCACAGTCGTCATTGTTTAACCCTTGAATAGATCTGAACCTTTCCCGCCAAAAAAAAGAATAGATCTGAACCAACCGCCATTAATTCTCTCCGTCTTGCATGCATGACGAGAAACCGTACCTTTTCCGCCCCAAGGAGACGGCATAAATCTACACTAGAGCTTCGTTGACTGTGCCTATATGGACGAACTCGGGGAGAATCGAAGCCCAGAAGATAAGTAAAAAACCTAACCTAAACTACTAGCCGGAGCGAAGGCACTGAGTTTTCCTTCCCCACCACGTTGAAGCGGCAGACAGAGGGGAGGTGAACCCATGGGCTCACCGAAAAAGTCTGGAAGGGAGAGTTTGCCCTAACCGTTGAGGGGAAGGGAAGAAGACGCTTTGTAGATTCTTTTTTTTTTGTAAACTTGGTCAAGCTTGAAAAGGTTGGACTTTACACAAATCTAACTCCTCCATCCAAATATATAGGTCCTAATACGTTTTTTGAGGGTGCTTTTGACCATTGATAAAATCATTAATATATAATATCCATAATATAAAAATTATATCATTAGAAACTCCTTTCACATACCAATTTGATGCTATGCTTTGTGTAACATACATGTCATAACATGTGGTCAAATGTAATACTTGAAAAAGTTTCTTTGCTAGTACGTACGACTTGTTTCCATCTTTCTTGTACTACTAGTAGTAGTAGTTTGACCAAGAAGAAAGGAAGGAAGGTAGCAATGCAAGAAAGAAACGTATATATATGCAAGTGGCCGTATATGTGGTGTGGAGTTGACTTAGTTCATTAGCTAGCTATATACGTAGTTGTGTTTTGACTTTGAATTCGTCCGTCCATCTACTAGTGATTCTGAGCTGCTGCCTGTTTCGCCCTGTTTCTGCATTGACCAATCCATCGATTCATGCCAGTGCAGTTACAATAACCTCGTCAGCTACTCCCTTCGTTTCATAATATAAAAACATTTTTAACACTAGTGTAGTGCCAAAAACGTTCTTATATTATGGGGCAGAGGGAGTAGCACTTTTCATATGGCGCCTAGTCAACGCAGACCAGCCGAGAGCAAACACAATCCCTATTTGGCGCCCTAAGCGCCGGGTAAGAGCATTTACGCTAGTTAGGAGCGGGCCAGCCCATCTACTTTCAGTTTTTTTCCTACTTTTCAAGCTGGGTTTTCGGTTCCGTTTTCTTTCTAATTTGTTTCTTTTTCGTTTTTATTTTAATTATTTTAACATTTTACTTTCTGCTTTTTTTGGTTACTTTTTTTTCCAAAATTTCCAAATACATAGACTTTTTCCCCAAATCCATGAACTTTTTACAAATTCATCAATTTTTTAGTCATGATTTTCTTTTTCAAATGCGTGAACTTGTTTTCAAATTTTGTGAACTTTTTACAAATTCATCAATTTTTCAGTCGTGATTTTATTTTTCAAATGCATGAACTCATTTTCTAATTTTGTGAACTTTTTACAAATTCATGAATTTTTTGTTGTGATTTTTTTTCCAAATGCATGAACTCGTTTTCAAATTTTGTGAACTTTTTAAAAATTCATGAATTTTTAGTTGTGATTTTTTTTCAAATGCATGAACTCGTTTTCAAATTTTGTGAACTACTCCCTCCGTTCGGAAATACTTGTCATCAAAATGAATAAAAGGAGATGTATCTAGACGTATTTTAGTTCTAGACACATCCCTTTTTATCCATTTTGATGACAAGTATTTACGGACGGAGGGAGTACAGATTTGTGATTTTATTAATTCATGAACTATTTCCATATTCGTGAACATTTATCAATTTGTATGAACCTTTTTAAATTCATAAACTATTTTAATTTTTGCGAAAGTTTTAAAAAAATTCAACATGAATGTTTTTTGTGAATTCCTTTTCAATCTTTGTTTTTTTTTTCAAATAGTTTTGTCTGGGTATATGGTATATGTTCATGTTGTACTAAAAGTAGGTCAAATAGCTTTCTTTCCTGATAATACACAACATGGTTATGTCAGTCTAGTGGTTATTGCGACAGGATGTTCTTGTTGCCGTGCGGAGTTCGAATCAAGTTCTCTCGTTAGTGTTGTCTAGTTTTTTTAGTTCGTGTTTTCTTTTTGAGCAGGTTGATCGATGGCCTGCGAGTGCCAACAGCGCTAACCGGTTCTTACAATACCCAATAGGAGCTCTCGAGAGAAAGTGGGAAAGGAAGGATTCCACTTGTGGACGGACCTAATTAACAACCCTTGGACACCCTGGGCCTTCCCCTGGCCCATCTCCAAGCCCCTGGTGACCCACATGATGTACCTATGCTCATGGTATTTTCTTTTTATCTATGGATAAGTTTTTATTCACTAACCAACTTTAAATGTAAAACCATGCAAAAGGAGTTCAGCAAAAGTAGATATGTTTGGAATGTTCCAGTTGCCTCGCTCAAAAACTACAATCTTCAGAAAAGTTCGGGCCTCTAAGAGTTGTGGCAAGATATGGGCTGAGATCACTTTTCACCATAGCAGCATGAGACTCCCCATCCAATTTCTCCGTTTCTTCTTCCTCGACCTCAATGCACGAAAAAAAATATCTTTCCCTGGTTTGCCATGTACCATCATGTGCAGCTGGGGAGCTGGGAGCCTTGAACAGAAAATACATGGCAGTGTTCCCTTCTACTTCACAGGTAAAGTAGTGAGGGGGGTTAGGGGGAGTAGGAAGTTGGTCTGGAAATGGCCAACCATGCCGCAATGAAATCATTCCGAGTTTGTGGTCGCTCCAATGTATGTCATCGCTTTCCCCGATGTGTTCCTGGCCCCTTTGTGCATCTGCTGCTTTAGCTTGAACTGTTTCTTGGATCCGACATAGTTCTTAACGTTCCCATGGTTTGCATTTTGTAGTCCTTTCTACCTCCATCCTCGCCACTGGAGCTCCTTTGTTGGTAGTGATCGCCTACGCGACTTCTACTTTGTTGGTGAGGGGAAGAGACGGAGTTTCCTTGATCACAGGAGGGCCCACCCCCGACGATGGTGACGGCTCTCACCACTGGTACAATTGCTCCTCATTCTCTCTCTCTCTCTCTCAAATTTAATTCACGATGGCGCTCTTCCACCAACTTGATCTCCTCGTATCGGCGCTTCCAGAACATATTGTCCTTGCGCCCTCCCATGGTTGTAGCTTGGTTGAAGGAGGGGCGGGGGAGCGATGGTGCTTCTAGAATGTGGTGGGGAGAGCGAGCAGAAAACCCTAGTTGCGTCACCTCATATATAGACGTGAGAAACCCTAAATGAGGCGCTAGGGTTCCCTTGGGAATCCAGAACCCTGTTTCCCTGTGTTAGACTACACCGGACACCTTATTTACGCCCATGTGAAAAGGCTTGGCCCACTTGAGGGCACACTGTATATATCATATGGAAAACAATTTGGTAGCCATCACTCTTGATTTCCTCCCACACACACACACACTGTGGAGCAATCAAGATAATCTGTGGAGCAATCCGAGCTGTGGAATTCATGTGAGCAATAATACATCCATCCCAACGGCGTAAAAATAGGTGCTAATTAGCCGGGATGGGTATACATATTGATTGCATTGCCTTAGCCGGAGCGGGAGCGGGGATTTAGATGAGATTAGAGATAAACTCATGCCCTAATTATAGCCTTCCTTCCTTCCTTCCTTCCTTGTTTCTTCTTCATTCACACCGGCCCAGAGAAGGACGGATGTACGCGCGCCTCATTCCATTCTCTCCTCTCCTCTCCTCTAATCTAATTTCAGCAACAAGAAATGCCAAGAAGCACGGACCGCCGCGCAATGCTCGGCTGCTTCCCCGCCGTCGCGGGTGGCCGGAGGGCCCCCAGGTCACCGCCGTCGGGCCTCCTTAACCTCACCTACGACGACGGCTCCACCTCCACCTCCGTCTCCGTCTCGCCGCCCTCCTCCGCCTCCACCTCCTCCCCGGCCTTCCTCGACGACCACGCCGACGCCGACGCCGACGCGCAGGCCGACCTCTCCTCCGCCATCGCGTCCCGCCGTCTCTCCCTCGCTCCCCCCGGCCGCTCCAACTCCATCGTCGACTCCTCCTCCCCCGAGCACGCCGGCGGCGGCACCACGTGCAGCGTGATCCCGTCGCAGGAGGCGGTGCGGAGCGTGACGCTCTCCACGGACGCCCCCCGCGCCGAGTTCCTCAAGTCCATGCTGGAGATGGCGGAGGCGCTGGGCCTGGACCCGCGCCGCGGCGCCGACCGCGCGCGCATGCACGACCTCCTCTTGTGGTACATCGCCATCAACGACAGCGACACGCTCAGGGACATACTCGGCGCATTCACCGAGCTCCTCTGCATCCTCAACGGCAACACCACCGGCGACGGCACCGCGTCGACGGCGACAGCAGACAGAGCGACGCATAGGTAGAAAGAAGAATCAAACGGACGGACAGACAGATAGATGGGCATGGCACGTACGCGCGCGAGAGGCGTACGTACGTTAGGGGGCATGCATGCATGCATGCATGAAACGGGAGAGGAGATGATCATGTAGAAGCAGCAAGGATTAGAAAGGTCCTTCTCATCGGGCAGGGTCAGTCGTCGTAAGTGTAACAGCATACTGTTTTTTCTGTTAGTGTAAGAAACAAAAACTTGTAGTAATATATACCTCAATGTTCTTTTTTTTTTAACACAGTACAAGCGCAGACGCTCACATACAACCACGCGTACATTCAACTCTATCAACTCACGCACACACACCCTTACGTTATGAGCATCTTCGAGATATTGAGCCGGCACGTTATCCTACTGTGGGCTTTGTAGTTGTGGCCGAAGGCGGTGGCGATGATACGAGTTGCATTAATTTGCCAGGCGAGGTCATCGTGTCACCGTCCTCTCCCCACAACATGTTGTTCCAACCCATTAGGGGGGGGGTGAGTTCTTTTGCTTATCGATGGCACGGCGTCCTACTATCATCCTCTAAGGAGGGACAACTGTGTTAACCTATCGGAAGTTGACGGCACATGGTCTTCCTTCGGTGGCGGGCTGCTCCATTATCGTGGTCGCATCGATGGCGACCTGGAGCTGCAAGGTTCTCCATGTCCTAGCATGTTCTATGTGTAGTCAGCGCCTATTAGCTATTCGGTAGCATCTTGTATCCTTTTGTTAATATCAATGTTTAGGGTTTAGGGTTTAGGGTTCCGGAACCAGCGGTTCAATCAATGGAGCTTATTGCTTCAAAAAAAATTTAATCACTGCTAGCTGCCCTGATTAATTAGTTAATCAATGGAGTACTAAGTAAGATAGATGTTGTCGGTGATTGTTACGCATCCGTCAGCATGAGAAACAAAATAACTTGCTTCTCTTCCTTGTGCAGTTGTACTAGTATTAATTTGACCAAGAACGCAAAACAGACATCTAGCTAGCTAGCTTGTTGACTTTATATATGTGTGTGGATTTGACCTGGCACTTCTGTTTTGGATTTTGAATCCGTCCGTCCGTCCGTCCGTCGGTGTAATGATGATTCCTTTGACGTATGCAGGATTGACACATGACCCGGCCCCGTTGCCCGAGCTGCCGCTATCAACCTTGCCTGTTAGAGTGTGCAACTCCTCCTACTACTATTAGAAAGAAGAAGAAAAAATGGATCGATGGAATAAGACCTCCCATGACTATGTAGTTTGATCACAGCAGATGTACGACTTGGACTGGTAATAGAAAGAAAAGATTCTCAACCGGTGTTCAAAGCCATACTACTACATTCGTGCAAGTGGGAGAGCTTCATATACCCCGTCCAACTTCAACTTCAACTTGAACTTGCACTGCATCCATCAACACTACACAAAAATATTATATGTGCATCCATGCCAACAAATATATGTGGAAGGAATAGTCAGTCTCAATTCATCATGACTGGTTCATGCCCCAAAATTAGTTACTCACTCCGATCCTTATTAATTGTCCCTTATTTATCAGTACAAAACTAATAGTATGTGAACAATCATGAAACAACAAAAGATGATTGATGCCGACATGGTCGGTGTTGTACCTTGTTGATCATTGTTTTGATAGTTTTCAAGTCTTGTTTTACTACATCATGGCATAACATTAGTCTTGGAGTATGACTTTGCTAACTTATCGATGGAACAAGCCGCTAATGTAGTTGTTGTTACCGCTGGTGAGAGGCACAACATAAGTGTAGTTAGCTTTATATAAATAATATGGACTCAATTCGAAAGTAAGTCTGAATTCAAAGGAAAGAGACAATGCTCCCTGCATGAGAGGCACTTTCACTGCTGCAAGATGGGAAAAATGTGACATCCAGTGGAGTGTGAGTGAGCCGCGCAAATTCTGCGACTTCATGCCACCAGCCTCGTGCGCGCCATTATTTTATTGTATGTATGTATAGTCCTGAAAGCGATAGGCATGTCAACAAGTATGGAATGGTCAATCTTATTAGGATTGATGCCAGAATTATAAACAAATCCAGGTTAACTTGAGTGAGTGACAGGGATAGGTTGGTCAAGCAGGAAAATGGATGATCAAATCAAAGAAAATAATTTTGTTTTTACGGCACACACAACTTTTTTTTCCTTTCCTTTTATTTTGTTAGAGATTAGGAGTTAGAGGTAGGGTATGTTTAAACCATGTACGACCTGCCCTCTCCTTCATATTATATACTATGAGAATCAGATTAACACAACAACAAAACAACAGAAATATTTAGAATCCTACAATTTCTACGGCCATTGGCTATGTTTATTCAGCAGATCGCCAGTTTGATAGTCACATTTGTCATTGTTTCACCGTTTACTTTGATCATCATCATCTTCCTTGAAAGCCACCATACGGCACCACTGGGTTTGTTGATCGTGGAAATCACTCCGGGACCCCAAAATAGTGAGTAATAGTTCATGAAACGGGCCAGAATCGGTTAAAACTTTGAGTGTTGATGAGACACGTAAGCGCACCTTGGCGTTCAATAACTATGGAAATCGCTTCAGGACCCAAAACGGGCCAGAATTGGCCAAAACTGTGAGTGTTGACAACTGACACGCAAACGCACCCCTGGGATCGCTTTGGGACCCTAAAACGGTGAGTAATAGTGCACGAAATGGACCAGAATCGGCCAAAATTATGAGTGTTGATGACCAACACGTAAACGCAACTTAGCGTTCAACAACTATGGAAATCGCTTCGGGACCGTAAACGGTGAGCAATAGTCCACGAAATGAGCCAGAATTGGCCAAAACTGTGAGTATTGATAACCGACATGTAAGCGCACCCCGGGGTTCGTTAATCGTGGTAATTACTCTGGGAGCCCAAAACAGTGAGTAATAGTCCATGAAACGGTCCAGAATCGGCCAAAACCGCGAGTGTTAATGACCGACACGTAAACACACCTTGGGGTTCGACAACTATGGAAATCGCTTCGGAACCCCTAAACGGTGAGTAATAGTCCACGAAACGGGTCAGAATTGGCCAAAACTGTGATTGTTGACGACGGACACGTAAAGGCACCCCGGGGATCGTCAATCTTGGAAATCACTCCTGGACCCCAAAACTGTGAGTAGTAGTCCAAGAAACAGGACAAAATCGGCCAAAACCGCGAGTGTTGATGACCGACATGTAAGTGCACTCGGGGTTTGTTAATCATGGATATCACTCCGGCAGCCCAAAACAGTGAGTAATAGTCCACGAAACGGGCCAGAATCGGCCAAAACTGTGAGTGTTGATGCCCGACACGTAAACGCACTCCGGGGTTCTTTAATTGTGGAAATCACTCCGGGGTCCCAAAACAGTGAGTAATTGTCCAAGAAAAGGGCTAGAATCGGCCAAAACCGCGAGTGTTGATGACCGACACATAAGCGCGCCCCGGGGTTCGTTAATCGTGGAAATCACTCCGGCAGCCCAAAACAGTGAGTAATAGTCCATAAAATGGGCCAGAATTGGCCAAAACTGTGAGTGTTGATGACCGACATGTAAGCGCACCCCAGGGTTTGTTATTCGTGGTAATCACTCAGATAGCCCAAAACAGTGAGTAATAGTGCACGAAACTGGCCAGAATCAGCCAAAACCGCAAGTGTTGATGACCGACATGTAAGCGCACCCCAGGGTTCGTTAATCGTGGAAATCACTTCGGGACCCCAAAATAGTGAGAAATAGTCCACAAAACGGGCCAGAATCGGCCAAAACTGTGAGTGTTGATGACCTACACGTAAACACACCCCTGGGTTTGTTGATCGTGGAAATCACTCACAGACCCCAAAATAGTGAGTAATAGTTCATGAAACGGGCCAGAATCGGTTAAAACTTTGAGTGTTGATGAGACACGTAAGCGCACCTTGGCGTTCAATAACTATGGAAATCGCTTCGGGACCCCAAAACGGGCCAGAATTGGCCAAAACTGTGAGTGTTGACAACTGACACGTAAACGCACCCCTGGGATCGCTTTGGGACCCTAAAACGGTGAGTAATAGTGCATGAAACGGACCAGAATCGGCCAAAATTGTGAGTGTTGATGACCAACACGTAAACGCAACTTGGCGTTCAACAACTATGGAAATCGCTTCGGGACCGTAAACGGTGAGTAATAGTCCACGAAATGGGCCAGAATTGGCCAAAACTGTGAGTGTTGATAACCGACACGTAAGCGCACCCCGGGGTTCGTTAATCGTGGTAATTACTCTGGGAGCCCAAAACAGTGAGTAATAGTCCACGAAACGGTCCAGAATCGGCCAAAACCGCGAGTGTTGATGACCGACACGTAAACACACCTTGGGGTTCGACAACTATGGAAATCGCTTCGGAACCCCTAAACGGTGAGTAATAGTCCACGAAACGGGTCAGAATTGGCCAAAACTGTGATTGTTCACGACGGACACGTAAAGGCACCCCGGGGTTCGTTAATCATGGAAATCACTCCCGGACCCCAAAACTGTGAGTAATAGTCCAAGAAACAGGACAGAATCGGCCAAAACCACGAGTGTTGATGACCGACATGTAAGTGCACCCCGGGGTTCGTTAATCATGTATATCACTCCGGCAGCCCAAAACAGTGAGTAATAGTCCATGAAACGGACCAGAATCGGCCAAAACTGTGAGTGTTGATGCCCGACACGTAAACGCACTCCGGGGTTCTTTATTTGCGGAAATCACTCCGGGACCCCAAAACAGTGAGTTATAGTCCAAGAAACGGGCTAGAATCGGCCAAAACCGTGAGTGTTGATGACCGACACGTAAGCGCGCCCCGGGGTTCGTTAATCGTGGAAATCACTCCGGCAGCCCAAAACAGTGAGTACTAGTCCACGAAACAGGCCAGAATCGGCCAAAACTGTGAGTGTTGATGACCGACACGTAAGCGCACCCCAGGGTTCGTTAATCGTGGAAATCACTTCGGGACCCCAAAACAGTGAGTAATAGTCCACGAAACGGGCTAGAATCGGTCAAAACTGTGAGTGTTGATGACCTACACGTAAACACACCCCTGGGTTTGTAGATCGTGGAAATCACTCCGAGACCCCAAAATAGTGAGTAATAGTTCATGAAACGGGCCAGAATCGGTTAAAACTTTGAGTGTTGATGAAACACGTAAGCACACCTTGGCGTTCAATAACTATGGAAATCGCTTCGGGACCCCAAAACGGGCCCGAATTGGCCAAAACTGTGAGTGTTGACGACTGACACGAAAATGCACCCCTGGGATCGCTTTGGGACCCTAAAACGGTGAGTAATAGTGCACGAAACGGACCAGAATCGGCCAAAATTGTGAGTGTTGATGACCAACACGTAAGCGCAACAGCGTTCAACAACTATGGAATCGCCGGGACCGTAAGCGGTGAGTAATAGTCCACGAAATGGGCCGAATTGGCCAAAACTGTGAGTGTTGATAACCGACAGGTAAGGATACCCCGGGGTTCGTTAATCATGGTAATTACTCTGGGAGCCCAAAACAGTGAGTAATAGTCCATGAAACGGTCCAGAATCAGCCAAAACCGCGAGTGTTGATGACCGACACGTAAACACACCTTCGGGTTAGACAACTATCGTAATCGCTTCGGAACCCCTAAACGGTGAGTAATAGTCCACGAAGTGGGTCTGAATTGGCCAAAACTGTGATTGTTGACGACGGACACGTAAAGGCACCCCGGGGATCGTCAATCTTGGAAATCACTCCCGGACACCAAAACTGTGAGTAGTAGTCCAAGAAACAGGACATAATCGGCCTAAACCGCGAGTGTTGATGACCGACATGTAAGTGCACCCCGGGGTTCGTTAATCATGGATATCACTCCAGCAGCCCAAAACAGTGAGTAATAGTCCACGAAACGGGCCAGAATCGGCCCAAACTGTGAGTGTTGATGACCGACACGTAAACGCACTCCGGGGTTCTTTAATTGTGGAAATCACTCCGGGACCCCAAAACAGTGAGTAATAGTCCAAAAAACGGGCTAGAATCGGCCAAAACCGCGAGTGTTGATGACCGACACGTAAGCGCACCCCGGGGTTCGTTAATCGTGGAAATCACTCCGGCAGCCCAAAACAGTGAGTAATAGTCCAAGAAACGGGCTAGAATCGGCCAAAACCTCGAGTGTTGATGACCGACACGTAAGCGCGCCCCGGGGTTCGTTAATCGTGGAAATCACTCCGGCAGCCCAAAACAGTGAGTAATAGTCCATGAAATGGGCCAGAATTGGCCGAAACTGTGAGTGTTGATGACCGACATGTAAGCGCACCCCGGGGTTTGTTAATCGTGGTAATCACTCCGGGAGCCCAAAACAGTGAGTAATAGTCCACGAAATAGGCCAGAATCGGCCAAAACCGCAAGTGTTGATGACCGACACGTAAGCGCACCCCTGGGTTCGTTAATCGTGGAAATCACTTCGGGACCCCAAAACAGTGAGTAATAGTCCACGAAACGGGCCAGAATCGGCCAAAACTGTGAGTGTTGATGACCTACACGTCAACACACCCCTGGGTTTGTTGATCGTGGAAATCACTCCGGGACCCCAAAATAGTGAGTAATAGTTCATGAAACGGGCCAGAATCGGTTAAAACTTTGAGTGTTGATGAGACACGTAAGCGCACCTTGGCGTTCAATAACTATGGAAATCGCTACGGGACCCTAAAACGGGTCAGAATTGGCCAAAACTGTGAGTGTTGACAACTGACACGTAAACGCACCCCTGGGATCGCTTTGGGACCCTAAAACGGTGAGTAATAGTGCACCAAACGGACCAGAATCGGCCAAAATTGTGAGTGTTGATGGCCAACACGTAGACGCAACTTGGCGTTCAACAACTATGGAAATCGCTTCGGGACCGTAAACGGTGAGTAATAGTCCACGAAATGGGCCAGAATTGGCCAAAACTGTGAGTGTTGATTACCGACACGTAAGCGCACCCCGGGGTTCGTTAATCGTGGTAATTACTCTAGGAGCCCAAAACAGTGAGCAATAGTCCATGAAACGGTCCAGAATCGGGCAAAACCGCGAGTGTTGATGACCGACACGTAAACACACCTTGGGGTTCGACAACTATGGAAATCGCTTCGGAACCCCTAAACGGTGAGTAATAGTCCACGAAACGGGTCAGAATTGGCCAAAACTGTGATTGTTGACCACGGACACGTAAAGGCACCCCGGGGATCGTCAATCTTGGAAATCACTCCCGGACCCCAAAACTGTGAGTACTAGTCCAAGAAACAGGACAGAATCGGCCAAAACCGCGAGTGTTGATGACCGACATGTAAGTGCACCCCGGGGTTCGTTAATCATGGATATCACTCCGGCAGCCCAAAGCAGTGAGTAATAGTCCACAAGCGGGCGAAATCGCCAAAACTGTGAGTGTTGATGCCCGACAC
This sequence comes from Aegilops longissima, assembly GCA_021605205.1. Lineage (NCBI taxonomy): Eukaryota > Viridiplantae > Streptophyta > Magnoliopsida > Poales > Poaceae > Aegilops > Aegilops longissima. The sequence goes on from CM038679.1 coordinate 272,836, forward strand.
GTAAACGCACTCGGGGTTCTTTAATTGTGGAAATCACTCCGGGGCCCCAAAACAGTGAGTAATTGTCCAAGAAAAGGGCTAGAATCGGCCAAAACCGCGAGTGTTGATGACCGACACATAAGCGCGCCCCGGGGTTCGTTAATCGTGGAAATCACTCCGGCAGCCCAAAACAGTGAGTAATAGTCCATGAAATGGGCCAGAATTGGCCAAATTTGTGAGTGTTGATGACTGACATGTAAGCGCACCCCGGGGTTTGTTAATCGTGGTAATCACTCAGGGAGCCCAAAACCGTGAGTAATAGTCCACGAAACAGGCCAGAATCAGCCAAAACCGCAAGTGTTGAAAACCGACACGTAAGCGCACCCCAGGGTTCGTTAATCGTGGAAATCACTTCGGGACCCCAAAACAGTGAGAAATAGTCCACGAAACGGGCCAGAATCGGCCAAAACTGTGAGTGTTGATGACCTACACGTAAACACACCCCTGGGTTTGTTGATCGTGGAAAGTACTCACAGACCCCAAAATAGTGAGTAATAGTTCATGAAACAGGCCAAAATCGGTTAAAACTTTGAGTGTTGATGAGACACGTAAGCGCACCTTGGCGTTCAATAACTATGGAAATCGCTTCGGGACCCCAAAACGGGCCAGAATTGGCCAAAACTGTGAGTGTTGACCACTGAAACGTAAACGCACCCCTGGGATCGCTTTGGGACCCTAAAACGGTGAGTAATAGTGCATGACACGGACCAGAATCGACCAAAATTGTGAGTGTTGATGACCAACACGTAAACGCAACTTGGCGTTCAACAACTATGGAAATCGCTTCGGGACCGTAAACGCTGATTAATAGTCCATGAAATGGGCCAGAATTGGCCAAAAGTGTGAGTGTTGATAACCGACACGTAAGCGCACCCCGGGGTTCGTTAATCGTGGTAATTACTCTGGGAGCCCAAAACAGTGAGTAATAGTCGACGAAACGGTCCAGAATCGGCCAAAACCGCGATCGTTGATGACCGACACGTAAACACACCTTGGGGTTCGACAACTATGGAAATCGCTTCGGAACCCCTAAACGGTGAGTAATAGTCCACGAAACGGGTCAGAATTGGCCAAAACTGTGATTGTTGACGACGGACACGTAAAGGCAACCCGGGGATCGTCAATATTGGAAATCACCCTCGGACCGCAAAACTGTGAGTAATAGTCCAAGAAACATGACAGAATCTGCCAAAACCGCGAGTGTTGATGACCGACATGTAAGTGCACCCCGGGGTTCGTTAATCATGGATATCACTCCGGCAGCCCAAAACAGTGAGTAATAGTCCACGAAACGGGCCAGAATCGGCCAAAACTGTGAGTGTTGATGACCGACACGTAAACGCACTCCGGGGTTCTTTAATTGTGGAAATCACTCCGGGACCCCAAAACAGTGAGTAATAGTCCAAGAAATGGGCTAGAATCGGCCAAAACCGCGAGTGTTGATGACCGACACGTAAGCGCGCCCCGGGGTTCGTTAATCGTGGAAATCACTCCGGCAGCCCAAAACAGTGAGTAATAGTCCATGAAATGGGCCAGAATTGGCCAAAACTGTGAGTGTTGATGACCGACATGTAAGCGCACCCCGGGGTTTGTTAATCGTGGTAATCACTCCGGGAGCCCAAAACAATGAGTAATAGTTCACGAAACAGGCCAGAATCGGCCAAAACCGCAAGTGTTGATGACCGACACGTAAGCGCACCCCAGGGTTCGTTAATCGTGGAAATCACTCCGGGACCCCAAAACAGTGAGTAATAGTCCATGAAACGGGTCAGAATCGGCCAAAACTGTGAGTGTTGATGACCTACACGTAAACACACCCTTGGGTTTGTTGATCGTGGAATTCACTCCGAGACCCCAAAATAGTGAGTAATAGTTCATGAAACGGGCCAGAATCGGTTAAAACTTTGAGTGTTGATGAGACACGTAAGCGCACCTTGCCGTTTAATAACTATGGAAATCGCTTCGGGGCCCCAAAACAAGCCATAATTGACCAAAACACTGAGTGTTGACGACTGACACGTAAACGCACCCCTGGGATCGTTTTGGGACCCTAAAACGGTGAGTAATAGTGCACGAAACGGACAAGAATCGGCCAAAATTGTGAGTGTTGATGACCAACACGTAAACGCAACTTGCCGTTCAACAACTATGGAAATCGCTTCGGGACCATAAACGGTGAGTAATAGTCCACGAAATGGGCCAGAATTAGCAAAAACTGTGAGTGTTGATAACCGACAGGTAAGCGTACCCCGGGGTTCGTTAATCATGGTAATTACTCTGGGAGCCCAAAACAGTGAGTAATAGTCCATGAAACGGTCCAGAATCGGCCAAAACCGCGAGTGTTGATGACCGACACGTAAACACACCTTCGGGTTAGACAACTATGGTAATCGCTTCGGAACCCCTAAACGGTGAGTAATAGTCCACGAAACGGGTCAGAATTGGCCAAAACTGTGATTGTTGACGACGGACACGTCTGAGCACCCGGGATCGTCAATCTTGGAAATCACTCCGGACCCCAAAACTGTGAGTAATAGTCCAAGAACAGGACAGAATCGGCCAAAACCGCGAGTGTTGATGACCGACATGTAAGTGCACCCCGGGGTTCGTTAATCATGGATATCACTCCGCAGCCCAAAACAGTGAGTAATAGTCCACGAAGCGGGCCGAATCGCCCAAACTGTGAGTGTTGATGACCGACACGTAAATGCACTCCGGGGTTCTTTAATTGTGGAAATCACTCTGGGACCCCAAAACAGTGAGTAATAGTCCAAGAAACGGGCTAGAATCGGCCAAAACCGCGAGTGTTGATGACCGACACGTAAGCGCGCCCCGGGGTTCGTTAATCGTGGAAATCACTCCGGCAGCCCAAAACAGTGAGTAATAGTCCAAGAAACGGGCTAGAATCGGCCAAAACCTCGAGTGTTGATGACCGACACGTAAGCGCGCCCCGGGGTTCGTTAATCGTGGAAATCACTCCGGCAGCCCAAAACAGTGAGTAATATTCCATGAAATGGGCTAGAATTGGCCAAAACTGTGAGTGTTGATGACCGACATGTAAGCGCACCCCGGGGTTTGTTAATCGTGGTAATCACTCCGGGAGCCCAAAACAGTGAGTAATAGTCCACGAAACAGACCAGAATCGGCCAAAACCGCAAGTGTTGATGACCGACACGTAAGCGCACCCCAGGGTTCGTTGATCGTGGAAATCACTTCGGGACCCCAAAACAGTGATTAATAGTCCACGAAACGGGCCAGAATCGGCCAAAACTATGAGTGTTGATGACCTACACGTAAACACACCCCTGGGTTTGTTGATCGTGGAAATCACTCCAAGACCCCAAAATAGGGAGTAATAGTTCATGAAATGGGCCAGAATCGGTTAAAACTTTGAGTGTTGATGAGACAAGTAAGCGCACCTTGGCGTTCAATAACTATGGAAATCGCTTCGGGACCCCAAAACGGGCCAGAATTGGCCAAAACTGTGAGTGTTGACGACTGACACGTAAACGCACCCCTGGGATCGCTTTGGGACCCTAAAACGGTGAGTAATAGTGCACGAAACGGACCAGAATTGGCCAAAATTGTGAGTATTGATGGCCAACACGTAAACGCAACTTGGCGTTCTACAACTATGGAAACCGCTTTGGGACCGTAAACGGTGAGTAATAGTCCACGAAACGGTCCAGAATCGGCCAAAACCGCGAGTGTTGATGACCGACAAGTAAACACACCTTGGGGTTTGACAACTATGGAAATCGCTTCGGAACCCCTAAACGGTGAGTAATAGTCCATGAAACGGGTCAGAATTGGCCAAAACTGTGATTGTTGACGACGGACACGTAAAGGCGCCCCGGGGATCGTCAATCTTGGAAATCACTCCCGGACCCCAAAACTGTGAGTAGTAGTCCAAGAAACAGGACAGAATCGGCCAAAACCGCGAGTGTTGATGACCGACATGTAAGTGCACGCCGGGGTTCGTTAATCATGGATATCACTCCGGCAGCCCAAAACAGTGAGTAATAGTCCACGAAACAGGCCAGAATCGGCCAAAACTGTGAGTGTTGATGCCCGACACGTAAATGCACTCCGGGGTTCTTTATTTGTGGAAATCACTCCGGGACCCCAAAACAGTGAGTAATAGTCCAAGAAACGGGCTAGAATCGGCCAAAACCGCGAGTGTTGATGACCGACACGTAAGCGCGCCCCGGGGTTCGTTAATCGTGGAAATCACTCCGGGAGCCCAAAACAGTGAGTAATAGTCCACGAAACAGGCGAAATCGCCAAAACCACAAGTGTTGATGACCGACACGTAAGCGCACCCTTAGTTAATCGTGGAAATCACTTCGGGACCCCAAAACAGTGAGTAATAGTCCACGAAACGGGCCAGAATCGGCCAAAACTGTGAGTGTTGATGACCTACACGTAAACACACCCCTGGGTTTGTAGATCGTGGAAATCACTCCGAGACCCCAAAATAGTGAGTAATAGTTCATGAAACGGGCCAGAATCGGTTAAAACTTTGAGTGTTGATGAGACACGTAAGCGCACCTTGGCGTTCAATAACTATGGAAATCGCTTCGGGACCCCAAAACGGGCCCGAATTGGCCAAAACTGTGAGTGTTGACGACTGACACGTAAACGCACCCCTGGGATCGCTTTGGGACCCTAAAACGGTGAGTAATAGTGCACGAAACGGACCAGAATCAGCCAAAATTGTGAGTGTTGATGACCAACACGTAAACGCAACTTGGCGTTCAACAACTATGGAAATCGCTTCGGGACCGTAAACGGTGAGTAATAGTCCACAAAATGGGCCAGAATTGGCCAAAACTGTGAGTGTTGATAACCGACAGGTAAGCATACCCCGGGGTTCGTTAATCATGGTAATTACTCTGGGAGCCCAAAACAGTGAGTAATAGTCCATGAAACGGTCCAGAATCGGCCAAAACCGTGAGTGTTGATGACCGACACGTAAACACACCTTCGGGTTCGACAACTATGGTAATCGCTTCGGAACCCCTAAACGGTGAGTAATAGTCCATGAAATGGGCCAGAATTGGCCAAAACTGTGATTGTTGACGACGGACACGTAAAGGCACCCCGGGGATCGTCAATCTTGGAAATCACTCCCGGACACCAAAACTGTGAGTAGTAGTCCAAGAAACAGGACAGAATCGGCCTAAACCGCGAGTGTTGATGACCGACAGGTAAGTGCACCCCGGGGTTCGTTAATTATGGATATCACTCCGGCAGCCCAAAACCGTGAGTAATAGTCCATGAAACGGGCCAGAATCGGCCCGAACTGTGAGTGTTGATGACCGACACGTAAACGCACTCCGGGGTTCTTTAATTGTGGAAATCACTCCGGGACCCCAAAACAATGAGTAATAGTCCAAGAAATGGGCTAGAATCGGCCAAAACCGCGAGTGTTGATGACCGATACGTAAGCGCGCCCCAGGGTTCGTTAATAGTGGAAATCACTCCGGCAGCCCAAAACAGTGAGTAATAGTCCAAGAAACGGGCTAGAATCAGCCAAAACCTCGAGTGTTGATGACCGACACGTAAGCGCGCCCCGGGGTTCGTTAATCGTGGAAATCACTCCGGCAGCCCAAAACAGTGAGTAATAGTCCATGAAATGGGCCACAATTGGCCAAAACTGTGAGTGTTGATAACTGAATGTAAGCGCACCCCGGGGTTTGTTAATCGTGGTAATCACTCCGGGAGCCCAAAAGAGTGAGTAATAGTCCACGAAACAGGCCAGAATCGGCCAAAACCGCAAGTGTTGATGACCGACACGTAAGCGCACCCCAGGGTTCGTTAATCATGGAAATCACTTCGGGACCCCAAAACAGTGAGTAATAGTCCACGAAACGGGCCAGAATCGGCCAAAACTGTGAGTGTTGATGACCTACGTAAACACACCCACAGGTTTGTTGATCGTGGAAATCACTTCGAGACCCCAAAATAGTGAGTAATAGTTCATGAAACGGGCCAGAATCGGTTAAAACTTTGAGTGTTGATGAGACACGTAAGCGCACCTTGGCGTTCAATAACTATGGAAATCGCTTCGGGGCCCCAAGACGGGCCAGAATTGGCCAAAACTATGAGTGTTGACGACTGACACGTAAATGCACCCTTGGGATCGCTTTGGGACCCTAAAACGGTGAGTAATAGTGCACGAAACGGACCAGAATCGGCCAAAATTATGAGTGTTGATGACCAACACGTAAACGCAATTTGGCGTTCAACAACTATGGAAATCGCTTCGGGACCGTAAACGGTGAGTAATAGTCCACGAAATGGGCCAGAATTGGCCAAAACTGTGAGTGTTGATAACCGACACGTAAGCATACACCGGGGTTCGTTAATCAAGGTAATTACTCTGGGAGCTCAAAAGAGTGAGTAGTAGTCCATGAAACGGCCCAGAATCGGCCAAAACCGTGAGTGTTGATGACCGACACCTAAACACACCTTCGGGTTCGACAACTATGGTAATCGCTTCGGAACCCCTAAACGGTGAGTAATAGTCCATCAAATGGGCCAGAATTGGCCAAAACTGTGATTGTTGACGACGGACACGTAAAGGCACCCCGGGGATCGTCAATCTTGGAAATCACTCCCGGACATCAAAACTGTGAGTAGTAGTCCAAGAAACAGGACAGAATCGGCCAAAACCGCGAGTGTTGATGACCGACATGTATGTGCACCCCGGGATGACCTACACGTAAACACACCCCTGGGTTTGTTGATCGTGGAAATCACTCCGAGACCCCAAAATAGTGAGTAATAGTTCATGAAGCGGGCGAAATCGGTTAAAACTTTGAGTGTTGATGAGACACGAAGCGCACTTTGGCGTTCAATAACTATGGAAATCGCCGGGACCCCAAAACGGGCCCGAATTGGCCAAAACTGAGTGTTGACGGTCGACACGTAAACACACACAGGATCGCTTTGGGACCCTAAAGCGGTGAGTAATAGTGCAAAGCGGACCAGAATCGGCCAAAATTGTGAGTGTTGATGGCCAACACTTAAACGCAACTTGGCGTTCAACAACTATGGAAACCGCTTCAGACCGTAAACGGTGAGTAATAGTCCACGAAGCGGTCGAGAATCGCCAAAACCGCGAGTGTTGATGACCGACACGTAAACACACCTTGGGGTTCGACAACTAAATCGTTTGGAACCCTAAACGGTGAGTAATAGTCCACGAAACGGGTCAGAATTGGCCAAAACTTGATTGTTGATGACGGACACGTAAAGGCACCCCGGACCCCAAAACGGTGAGTAATAGTCCAAGAAACAGGACAGAATCGGCCAAAACCGCGAGTGTTGATGACCGACATGTAAGTGCACCCCGGGGTTCGTTAATCATGTATATCACTCCGGCAGCCCAAAACAGTGAGTAATAGTCCACGAAACGGGCCAGAATCGGCCAAAACTGTGAGTGTTGATGCCCGACACGTAAACGCACTCCGGGGTTCTTTATTTGTGGAAATCACTCCGGGACCCCAAAACAGTGAGTAATAGTCCAAGAAACGGGCTAGAATAGGCCAAAACCGCGAGTGTTGATGACCGACACGTAAGCGCGCCCCGGGGTTCGTTAATCGTGGAAATCACTCCGGCAGCCCAAAACAGTGAGTAATAGTCCACGAAACAGGCCAGAATCGGCCAAAACCGCAAGTGTTGATGACCGACACGTAAGCGCACCCCAGGGTTCGTTAATCGTGGAAATCACTTCGGGACCCCAAAACAGTGAGTAATAGTCCACGAAACGGGCCAAAATCGGCCAAAACTGTGAGTGTTGATGACCTACACGTAAACACATCCCTGGGTTTGTAGATCGTGGAAATCACTCCGATACCCCAAAATAGTGAGTAATAGTTCATGAAACGGGCCAGAATCGGTTAAAACTTTGAGTGTTGATGAGACACGTAAGCGCACCTTGGCGTTCAATAACTATGGAAATCGCTTCGGGACCCCAAAACGGGCCCGAATTGGCCAAAACTGTGAGTGTTGACGAATCGGCCAAAATTGTGAGTGTTGATGGCCAACACGTAAACGCACCTTCGGATCGCTTTCGGGACCCTAAAGCGGTGAGTAATAGTGCACGAAATGGACCAGAATCGGCCAAAATTGTGAGTGTTGATGGCCAACACGTAAGCGCAACTTGGCGTTCAACAACTATGGTAATTACTCAGGACCGTAAACGGTGAGTAATAGTCCACGAAACGGTCCAGAATCGGCCAAAACCGCGAGTGTTGATGACCGACACGTAAACACACCTTGGGGTTCGACAACTATGGAAATCGTTTCGGAACCCCTAAACGGTGAGTAATAGTCCACTAAACGGGTCGAATTGGCCAAAACTTGATTGTTGATGACGGACACGTAAAGGCACCCCGGACAATCTTGAAATCACTCCGGACCCCAAAGCGGTGAGTAATAGTCCAAGAACAGGACAGAATCGGCCAAAACCGAAAGTGTTGATGACCGACATGTAAGTGCACCCGGGGTTCGTTAATCATGTATATCACTCCGGCAGCCCAAAACAGTGAGTAATAGTCCACGAAACGGGCCAGAATCGGCCAAAACTGTGAGTGTTGATGCCCGACACGTAAATGCACTCCGGGGTTCTTTAATTGTGGAAATCACTCCGGAACCCCAAAACAGTGAGTAATAGTCCAAGAAACGGGCTAGAATCGGCCAAAACCGGAGTGTTGATGACCGACACGTAAGCGCCCGGGGTTCGTTAATCGTGGAAATCACTCCGAGCCCAAAACAGTGAGTAATAGTCCAAGCGAATCGGCCAAAACCGGGAGTGTTGATGACCGACATGTAAGCGCGCCCCGGGGTTTGTTAATCATGGAAATCACTCCGGCAGCCCAAAACAGTGAGTAATAGTCCATGAAATGGGCCACAATTGGCCAAAACTGTGAGTGTTGATGACCGACATATAAGCGCACCCCGGGGTTTGTTAATCGTGGTAATCACTCCGGGAGCCCAAAAGAGTGAGTAATAGTCCACGAAACAGGCCAGAATCGGCCAAAACCGCAAGTGTTGATGACCGACACGGAAGCGCACCCCAGGGTTCGTTAATCGTGGAAATCACTTCGGGACCCCAAAACAGTGATCAATAGTCCATGAAACGGGCCAGAATCGGCCAAAACTGTGAGTGTTGACCTACACGTAAACAGACCCCTGGGTTTGTTGATCGTGGAAATCACTCCGGGACCCCAAAATAGTGAGTAATAGTTCATGAAACGGGCCGGAATCGGTTAAAACTTTGAGTGTTGATGAGACACGTAAGCGCACCTTGGCGTTCAATAACTATGGAAATCGCTTCGGGACCCCAAAACGGGCCAGAATTGGCCAAAACTGTGAGTGTTGACGACTGACACGTAAACGCACCCCTGGGATCGCTTTGGGACCCTAAAACGGTGAGTAATAGTGCACGAAACGGACCAGAATCGGCCAAAATTGTGAGTGTTGATGACCAACACGTAAACGCACCTTGGCGTTCAACAACTATGGAAATCGCTTCGGGACCGTAAACGGTGAGTAATAGTCCACGAAATGGGCCAGAATTGGCCAAAACTGTGAGTGTTGATTACCGACACGTAAGCGCACCCCGGGGTTCGTTAATCGTGGTAATTACTCTGGGAGCCCAAAACAGTGAGTAATAGTCCATGAAACGGTCCAGAATCGGCCAAAACCGCGAGTGTTGATGACCGACTAGTAAACACACCTTGGGGTTCGACAAGTATGAAAATCGCTTCGGAACCCCTAAACGGTGAGTAATAGTCCACGAAACGGGTCAGAATTGGCCAAAACTGTGATTGTTGACGACGGATACGTAAAGGCACCCCGAGGATCGTCAATCTTGGAAATCACTCCCGGACCCCAAAACTGTGAGTAATAGTCCAAGAAACAGGACAGAATCGGCCAAAACCGTGAGTGTTGATGACCGACATGTAAGTGCACCCCGGGGTTCGTTAATCATGTATATCACTCCGGCAGCCCAAAACAGTGAGTAATAGTCCACGAAACGGGCCAGAATCGGCCAAAACTGTGAGTGTTGATGCCCGACACGTAAATGCACTCCGGGGTTCTTTAATTGTTGAAATCACTCCGGGACCCCAAAACAGTGAGTAATAGTCCAAGAAACGGGCTAGAATCGGCCAAAACCGGGAGTGTTGATGACCGACATGTAAGCGCGCCCCGGGGTTTGTTAATCATGGAAATCACTCCGGCAGCCCAAAACAGTGAGTAATAGTCCATGAAATGGGCCACAATTGGCCAAAACTGTGAGTGTTGATGACCGACATATAAGCGCACCCCGGGGTTTGTTAATCGTGGTAATCACTCCGGGAGCCCAAAAGAGTGAGTAATAGTCCACGAAACAGGCCAGAATCGGCCAAAACCGCAAGTGTTGATGACCGACACGGAAGCGCACCCCAGGGTTCGTTAATCGTGGAAATCACTTCGGGACCCCAAAACAGTGAGTAATAGTCCACGAAACGGGCCAGAATCGGCCAAAACTGTGAGTGTTGATGACCTACGTAAAAACACCCCGGGTTTGTTGATCGTGGAAATCACTCGAGACCCCAAAATAGTGAGTAATAGTTCATGAAACGGGCCGAATCGGTTAAAACTTTGAGTGTTGATGAGACACGTAAGCGCACCTTGGCGTTCAATAACTATGGAAATCGCCGGGACCCCAAGACGGGCCGAATTGGCCAAAACTATGAGTGTTGACGATCGACACGTAAACGCACCCACAGGATCGCTTTGGGACCCTAAAGCGGTGAGTAATAGTGCAAAGCGGACCAGAATCACCAAAATTGTGAGTGTTGATGACCAACACGTAAACGCAACTTGGCGTTCAACAACTATGGAAATCGCTTGGGACCGTAAGCGGTGAGTAATAGTCCACAAAATGGGCCAGAATTGGCCAAAGCGTGAGTGTTGATAACCGACAGGTAAGCATACCCCGGGGTTCGTTAATCATGGTAATTACTCTGGGAGCCCAAAACAGTGAGTAATAGTCCATGAAACGGTCCAGAATCGGCCAAAACCGCGAGTGTTGATGACCGACACGTAAACACACCTTGGGGTTCGACAAATATGGTAATCGCTTCGGAACCCCTAAACGGTGAGTAATAGTCCACGAAATGGGTCAGAATTGGCCAAAACTGTGATTGTTGACGACGGACACGTAAAGGCACCCCGGGGATCGTCAATCTTGGAAATCACTCCGGACCCCAAAACTGTGAGTAATAGTCCAAGAAACAGGACAGAATCGGCCAAAACCGCGAGTGTTGATGACCGACATGTAAGTGCACCCCGGGGTTCGTTAATCATGGATATCACTCCGGCAGCCCAAAACAGTGAGTAATAGTCCACGAAACGGGCTAGAATCGGCCAAAACTGTGAGTGTTGATGACCGACACGTAAACGCACTCCGGGGTTCTTTAATTGTGGAAATCACTCTGGGACCCCAAAACAGTGAGTAATAGTCCACGAAACGGGCTAGAATCGGCCAAAACCGCGAGTGTTGATGACCAAAACCGCCGGGTTTCGTTAATCGTGTCACTGATGACAGTGAGTAATAGTCACGTAAGCGGGCTAGAATCGCCAAAACCTCGAGTGTTGATGACCGACACATAAGCGCATCGGGTTAATCTTGGAAATCACTCCGGCAGCCCAAAACAGTGAGTAATAGTCCATGAAATGGGCCACAATTAAAAACCGTGAGTGTTGATGACCGACATGTAAGCGCACCCCGGGGTTTGTTAATCGTGGTAATCACTCCGGGAGCCCAAAAGAGTGAGTAATAGTCCACGAAACAGGCCAGAATCGCCAAAACCGCAAGTGTTGATGACCGACACGTAAGCGCACCCCGGGGTTCGTTAATCGTGGAAATCACTTCGGGACCCCAAAACAGTGAGTAATAGTCCACGAAACGGGCCAGAATCGGCCAAAACTGTGAGTGTTGATGACCTACACGTAAACACACCCCTGGGTTTGTTGATCGTGGAAATCACTTCGAGACCCCAAAATAGTGAGTAATAGTTCATGAAACGGGCCGAATCGGTTAAAACTTTGAGTGTTGATGAGACACGTAAGCGCACCTTGGCGTTCAATAACTATGGAAATCGCTTCGGGGCCCCAAGACGGGCCAGAATTGGCCAAAACTGTGAGTGTTGACGACTGACACGTAAACGCACCCCTGGGATCGCTTTGGGACCCTAAAACGGTGAGTAATAGTGCACGAAACGGACCAGAATCGACCAAAATTGTGAGTGTTGATGACCAACACGTAAACGCAATTTGGCGTTCAACAACTATGGAAATCGCTTCGGGACCGTAAACGGTGAGTAATAGTCTACGAAATGGGCCAGAATTGGCCAAAACTGTGAGTGTTGATAACCGACAGGTAAGCATACACCGGGGTTCGTTAATCATGGTAATTACTCTGGGAGCCCAAAACAGTGAGTAATAGTCCATGAAACGGCCCAGAATCGCCAAAACCGTGAGTGTTGATGACCGACACGTAAACACACCTTGGGTTCGACAACTATGGTAATCGCCGGAACCCTAAACGGTGAGTAATAGTCCATGGGTCAAATGGGCGATTTAACACGAATTGGCACAACCAAAACTGTGATTGTTGACAGACGGACACGTAAAAGGCACCCCGGGATCGTTAATCTTGGAAATCACTCCGGACATCAAAACGGGCTAGTGAGTAATAGTCCAAATTGAAATCAGGACAGAATCGGCTAAAACCGCGAGTGTTGATGACCGACATGTAAACACACCTTCGGTTCGTTAATCGTGGACACTCCGGCCCAAAACAGTGAGTGTCCACCTACGCCAAAACCTCGAAAGTAAACACACCGCATCCCAGGTTTGTTGATCGTGAGTAAATCACTCCGAGACCCCAAAATAGTGAGTAATAGTTCATCGAAATCGGGCCCCCAAATAGAGTATCGGTTAAAACTTTGAGTGTTGATGAGACACGTAAGCGCACCTTGGCATTCAATAACTATGGAAATCGCTTCGGGACCCCAAAACGGGCCCGAATTGGCCAAAACTGTGAGTGTTGACGACTGACACGTAAACGCACCCCTGGGATCGCTTTGGGACCCTAAAACGGTGAGTAATAGTGCAAAACGGACCAGAATCGGCCAAAATTGTGAGTGTTGATGGCCAACACGTAAACGCAACAGGCGTTCAACAACTATGGAAACCGCTTGGGACCGTAAACGGTGAGTAATAGTCCACGAACGGTCCAGAATCGGCCAAAACTACGAGTGTGTTGATGACCGACACGTAAACACACCTTGGGGTTCGACAACTATGGAAATCGCTTTGGAACCCCTAGCGGTGAGTAATAGTCCACGAAACGGGTCAAATTGGCCAAAACTGTGATTGTTGATGACGGACACGTAAAGGCACCCCGGGATCGCCAATCTAGGAAATCACCCCGACCCCAAAACTGTGAGTAATAGTCCAAGAAACAGGACAGAATCGGCCAAAACCGCGAGTGTTGATGACCGACATGTAAGTGCACCCGGGTTCGTTAATCATGTATATCACTCCGGCAGCCCAAAACAGTGAGTAATAGTCCACGAAGCGGGCCGAATCGGCCAAAACCGCGAGTGTTGATGCCCGACACGTAAACGCACTCCGGGTTTGTTAATCGTGGAAATCACTCCGGCAGCCCAAAACAGTGAGTAATAGTCCATGAAATGGGCTAGAATAGGCCAAAATCGCGAGTGTTGATGACCGACATGTAAGCGCGCCCCGGGGTTTGTTAATCGTGGAAATCACTCCGGAGCCCAAAACAGTGAGTAATAGTCCACGAAACAGGCCAGAATCGGCCAAAACCGCAAGTGTTGATGACCGACACGTAAGCGCACCCCGGGGTTCGTTAATCGTGGAAATCACTTCGGGACCCCAAAACAATGAGTAATAGTCCACGAAACGGGCCAGAATCGGCCAAAACTGTGAGTGTTGATGACCTACACGTAAACACACCCCTGGGTTTGTTGATCGTGGAAATCACTCCGAGACCCCAAAATAGTGAGTAATAGTTCATGAAACGGGCCAGAATCGGTTAAAACTTTGAGTGTTGATGAGACACGTAAGCGCACCTTGGCGTTCAATAACTATGGAAATCGCTTCGGGACCCCAAAACGGGCCAGAATTGGCCAAAACTGTGAGTGTTGACGACTGACACGTAAATGCACCCCTGGGATCGCTTTGGGACCCTAAAACGGTGAGTAATAGTGCACGAAACGGACCAGAATCGGCCAAAATTGTGAGTGTTGATGACCAACACGTAAACGCAACTTGGCGTTCAACAACTATGGAAATCGCTTCGGGACCGTAAATGGTGAGTAATAGTCCATGAAATGGGCCAGAATTGGCCAAAACCGTGAGTGTTGATAACCGACAGGTAAGCATACCCCGGGGTTCGTTAATCATGGTAATTACTCTGGGAGCCCAAAACAGTGAGTAATAGTCCATGAAACGGTCCAGAATCGGCCAAAACCGCGAGTGTTGATGACCGACACGTAAACACACCTTCGGGTTCGACAACTATGGTAATCGCTTCGGAACCCCTAAACGGTGAGTAATAGTCCACGAAATGGGTCAGAATTGGCCAAAACTGTGATTGTTGATGACCGACACGTAAAGGCACCCGAGGATCGTTAATCTTGGAAATCACTCCGGACCCCAAAACAGTGAGTAATAGTCCAAGCAACGAGACAGAATCGGCCAAAACCGCGAGTGTTGATGACCGACATGTAAGTGCACCCGGGGTTCGTTAATCATGGAAATCACTCCGCAGCCCAAAACAGTGAGTAATAGTCCAAGAAGCGGGCTAGAATCGCCAAAACCTCGAGTGTTGATGACCGACACGTAAGCTCGCCCGGGGTTCTTTAATTGTGGAAATCACTCCGGACCCCAAAACAGTGAGTAATAGTCCAAAAATGGGCTAGAATCGGCCAAAACCGTGAGTGTTGATGACCGACATGTAAGCGCACCGGGGTTTGTTAATCATGGAAATCACTCCGGAGCCCAAAACAGTGAGTAATAGTCCATGAAATGGGCCACAATCGGCCAAAACCGCAATTGTTGATGACCGACACGTAAGCGCACCCAGGGTTTGTTAATCATGGTAATCACTCCGGGACCCCAAAACAGTGAGTAATAGTCCACGAAACAGGCCAGAATCAGCCAAAACCGCAAGTGTTGATGACCGAGACGTAAGCGCGCCCCAGGGTTCGTTAATCGTGGAAATCACCGGGACCCCAAAACAGTGAGTAATAGTCCATGAAGCGGCGAGAATCGCCAAAACTGTGAGTGATGACCTACACGTAAACACACCTGGGTTTGTTGATCGTGGAAATCACTCCGGGACCCCAAAATAGTGAGTAATAGTTCATGAAACGGGCCAGAATCGGTTAAAACTTTGAGTGTTGATGAGACACGTAAGCGCACCTTGGCGTTCAATAACTATGGAAATCGCTTCGGGACCCCAAGCGGGCGAAATTGGCCAAAACTATGAGTGTTGACGACTGACACGTAAACGCACCCCTGGGATCGCTTTGGGACCCTAAAACGGTGAGTAATAGTGCATGAAACGGACCAGAATCGGCCAAAATTGTGAGTGTTGATGACCAACACGTAAACGCAACTTGGCGTTCAACAACTATGGAAATCGCTTCGGGACCGTAAACGGTGAGTAATAGTCCATGAAATGGGCCAGAATTGGCCAAAACTGTGAGTGTTGATTACCGACACGTAAGCGCACCCGGGTTCGTTAATCGTGGTAATTACTCTGGGAGCCCAAAACAGTGAGTAATAGTCCATGAAACGGTCCAGAATCGGCCAAAAACGCGAGTGTTGATGACCGACACGTAAACACACCTTGTGGTTCGACAACTATGGAAATCGCTTCGGAACCCCTAAACGGTGAGTAATAGTCCACGAAACGGGTCAGAATTGGCCAAAACTGTGATTGTTGACGACGGACACGTAAAGGCACCCCGGGGATCGTCAATCTTGGAAATCACTCCCGGACCCCAAAACTGTGAGTAATAGTCCAAGAAACAGGACAGAATCGGCCAAAACCGCGAGTGTTGATGACCGACATGTAAGTGCACCCCGGGGTTCGTTAATCATGTATATCACTCCGGCAGCCCAAAACAGTGAGTAATAGTCCACGAAACGGGCCAGAATCGGCCAAAACTGTGAGTGTTGATGCCCGACACGTAAACGCACTCCGGGTTTCTTTAATTGTTGAAATCACTCCGGGACCCCAAAACAGTGAGTAATAGTCCAAGAAACGGGCTAGAATCGGCCAAAACCGCGAGTGTTGATGACCAACACGTAAGCGCGCCCCGGGGTTCGTTAATCATGGAAATCACTCCGGCAGCCCAAAACAGTGAGTAATAGTCCATGAAATGGGCCACAATTGGCCAAAACCGTGAGTGTTGATGACCGACATGTAAGCGCACCCCGGGGTTTGTTAATCGTGGTAATCACTCCGGGAGCCCAAAAGAGTGAGTAATAGTCCACGAAACAGGCCAGAATCGGCCAAAACCGCAAGTGTTGATGACCGACACGTAAGCGCACCCTAGGGTTCGTTAATCGTGGAAATCACTTCGGGACCCCAAAACAGTGAGTAATAGTCCACGAAACGGGCCAGAATCGGCCAAAACTGTGAGTGTTGATGACCTACACGTAAACACACCCCTGGGTTTGTTGATCGTGGAAATCAATTCGAGACCCCAAAATAGTGAGTAATAGTTCATGAAACGGGCCAGAATCGGTTAAAACTTTGAGTGTTGATGAGACACGTAAGCGCACCTTGGCGTTCAATAACTATGGAAATCGCTTCGGGGCCCCAAGACGGGCCAGAATTGGCCAAAACTGTGAGTGTTGACGACTGACACGTAAACGCACCCCTAGGATCGCTTTGGGACCCTAAAACGGTGAGTAATAGTGCACGAAACGGACCAGAATCGACCAAAATTGTGAGTGTTGATGACCAACACGTAAACGCAATTTGGCGTTCAACAACTATGGAAATCGCTTCGGGACCGTAAATGGTGAGTAATAGTCTACGAAATGGGCCAGAATTGGCCAAAACTGTGAGTGTTGATAACCGACAGGTAAGCATACACCGGGGTTCGTTAATCATGGTAATTACTCTGGGAGCCCAAAACAGTGAGTAATAGTCCATGAAACGATCCAGAATCGGCCAAAACCGTGAGTGTTGATGACCGACACGTAAACACACCTTCGGGTTCGACAAATATGGTAATCGCTTCGGAACCCCTAAACGGTGAGTAATAGTCCACGAAATGGGTCAGAATTGGCCAAAACTGTGATTGTTGACGACGAACACGTAAAGGCACCCCGGGGATTGTCAATCTTGGAAATCACTCCCGGACACCAAAACTGTGAGTAGTAGTCCAAGAAACAGGACAGAATCGGCCAAAACCGCGAGTGTTGATGACCGACATGTAAGTGCACCCCGGGGTTCGTTAATCATGGATATCACTCCGGCAGCCCAAATCAGTGAGTAATAGTCCACGAAACGGGCTAGAATCGGCCCAAACTGTGAGTGTTGATGACCGACACGTAAACGCACTCCAGAGTTCTTTAATTGTGGAAATCACTCCGGGACCCCAAAACAGTGAGTAATAGTCCAAGAAACGGGCTAGAATCGGCCAAAACCGCGAGTGTTGATGACCGACATGTAAACACACCTTCGGGTTCGTTAATCGTGGAAATCACTCCGGCAGCCCAAAACAGTGAGTAATAGTCCAAGAAACGGGCTAGAATCGGCCAAAACCTCGAGTGTTGATGACCGACACATAACCGCATCCCAGGGTTCGTTAATTGTGGAAATCACTTCGGGACCCCAAAACAGTGAGTAATAGTCCACGAAACGGGCCAGAATCGGCCAAAACTATGAGTGTTGATGACCTACACGTAAATACACCTGGTTTGTTGATCGTGGAAATCACTCGAGACCCCAAAATAGTGAGTAATAGTTCATGAAACGGGCGAGAATCGGTTAAAACTTTGAGTGTTGATGAGACACATAAGCGCACCTTGGCGTTCAAGAACTATGGAAATCGCCGGGACCCCAAAGCGGGCGAAATTGGCCAAAACTGTGAGTGTTGACGATGACACGTAAACGCACCCCTGGGATCGCTTTGGGACCCTAAAGCGGTGAGTAATAGTGCAAGCGGACCAGAATCGGCCAAAATTGTGAGTGTTGATGGCCAACACGTAAACGCAACTTGCGTTCAACAACTATGGAAACGCTTGGGACCGTAAGCGGTGAGTAATAGTCCACGAAGCGGTCCAGAATCGGCCAAAACTACGAGTGTTGATGACCGACACGTAAACACACCTTGGGGTTCGACAACTATGGAAATCGCTTGGAACCCCTAGGCGGTGAGTAATAGTCCATGAAGCGGGTCGAAATTGGCCAAAACTGTGATTGTTGATGACGGACACGTAAAGGCACCCCGGGATCGCCAATCTAGGAAATCACTCCGGACCCCAAAGCTGTGAGTAATAGTCCAAGAAAGCAGGACAGAATCGGCCAAAACCGCGAATGTCGATGACCGACATGTAAGTGCACCCGGGGTTCGTTAATCATGTATATCACTCCGCACCCCAACACGGTGAGTAATAGTCCACGAAACGGGCCAGAATCGGCCAAAACCGCGAGTGTTGATGCCCGACACGTAAACGCGCCCCGGGGTTTGTTAATCGTGGAAATCACTCCGGCAGCCCAAAACAGTGAGTAATAGTCCATGAAATGGGCTAGAATAGGCCAAAATCGCGAGTGTTGATGACCGACATGTAAGCGCGCCCCGGGGTTTGTTAATCGTGGAAATCACTCCGGGAGCCCAAAACAGTGAGTAATAGTCCACGATACAGGCCAGAATCGGCCAAAACCGCAAGTGTTGATGACCGACACGTAAGCGCACCCCAGGGTTCGTTAATCGTGGAAATCACTTCGGGACCCCAAAACAATGAGTAATAGTCCACGAAACGGGCCAGAATCGGCCAAAACTGTGAGTGTTGATGACCTACACGTAAACACACCCACAGGTTTGTTGATCGTGGAAATCACTCGAGACCCCAAACTAGTGAGTAATAGTTCATGAAGCGGGCGAGAATCGGTTAAAACTTTGAGTGTTGATGAGACACGTAAGCGCACCTTAGGCGTTCAATAACTTTGAAATCGCCGGGACCCCAAGACGGGCCCGAATTGGCCAAAACTGTGAGTGTTGACGACTGACACGTAAATGCACCCCTGGGATCGCTTTGGGACCCTAAAACGGTGAGTAATAGTGCACGAAACGGATCAGAATCGGCCAAAACTGTGAGTGTTCATGACCAACACGTAAACGCAACTTGGCGTTCAACAACTATGGAAATCGCTTCGGGACCGTAAATGGTGAGTAATAGTCCATGAAATGGGCCAGAATTGGCCAAAACCGTGAGTCTTGATAACCGACAGGTAAGCATACCCCGGGGTTCGTTAATCATGGTAATTACTCAGGGAGCCCAAAACAGTGAGTAATAGTCCATGAAACGGTCCAGAATCAGCCAAAACCGCGAGTGTTGATGACCGACACGTAAACACACCTTCGGGTTCGACAACTATGGTAATCGCTTGGAACCCCTAAGCGGTGAGTAATAGTCCACGAAATGGGTCACTCCGGAAATTGGCCAAAAGCTGTGATTGTTGATGACCGACACGTAATCATGGATATCGCACTCAAAACAGGGTTCTTTAATTGTGGAAATCACTCTGGGACCCCAAAACAGTGAGTAATAGTCCAAGAAACGAGCTAGAATCGGCCAAAACCGCGAGTGTTGATGACCGACACGTAAGCGCGCCCCGGGGTTCGTTAATCGTGGAAATCACTTCGGCAGCCCAAAACAGTGAGTAATAGTCCAAGAAACGGGCTAGAATCGGCCAAAACCTCGAGTGTTGATGACCGACACGTAAGCTCGCCCCGGGGTTCGTTAATCGTGGAAATCACTCCGGCAGCCCAAAACAGTGAGTAATAGTCCATGAAATGGGCCAGAATTGGCCAAAACTGTGAGTGTTGATGACCGACATGTAAGCGCACCCCGGGGTTTGTTAATCATGGTAACCACTCCGGGAGCCCAAAACAGTGAGTAATAGTCCACGAAAAAGGCCAGAATCGGCCAAAACCGCAAGTGTTGATGACCGACACGTAAGCGCACCCCAGGGTTCGCTAATCGTGGAAATCACTTCGGGACCCCAAAACAGTGAGTAATAGTCCACGAAACAGGCCAGAATCGGCCAAAACCGCAAGTGTTGATGACCGACATGTAAGCGCACACCAGGGTTCGTTAATCGTGGAAATCACTTCGGGACCCCAAAACAGTGAGTAATAGTCCACGAAACGTCCAGAATCGGCCAAAACTGTGAGTGTAGATGACCTACACGTCAACACACCCCTGGGTTTGTTGATCGTTGAAATCACTCCGAGACCCAAAAATAGTGAGTAATAGTTCATGAAACGGGCCATAATCGGTTAAAACTGTGAGTGTTGATGAGACACGTAAGCGCACCTTGGCGTTCAATAACTACGGAAATCGCTACGGGACCCCAAAACGGGCCAGAATTGGCCAAAACCGTGAGTGTTGACGACTGACACGTAAACGCACCCCTGGGATCGCTTTGGGACCCTAAAACGGTGAGTAATAGTGCATGAAACGGACGGAATCGGCCAAAATTGTGAGTGTTGATGGCCAACACGTAAGCGCAACAGGCATTCAACAACTATGGAAATCGCTTCGGGACCGTAAACGGTGAGTAATAGTCCATGAAATGGGCCAGAATTGGCCAAAACTGTCAGTGTTGATTACCGACACGTAAGCGCACCCCGGGGTTCGTTAATCGTGGTAATTACTCTGGGAGCCCAAAACAGTGAGCAATAGTCCATGAAACGGTCCAGAATCAGCCAAAACCGCGAGTGTTGATGACCGACACGTAAACACACCTTGGGGTTCGACAACTATGGCAATCGCTTTAGAACCCCTAAACGGTGAGTAATAGTCCACGAAACGGGTCAGAATTGGCCAAAACTGTGATTGTTGACGACGGACACGTAAAGGCACCCCGGGGATCGTCATTCTTGGAAATCACTCCTGGACCCCAAAACTGTGAGTAGTAGTCCAAGAAACAGGACAGAATCGGCCAAAACCGCGAGTGTTGATGACCGACATGTAAGTGCACCCCGGGGTTCGTTAATCATGTATATCACTCCGGCAGCCCAAAACAGTGAGTAGTAGTCCACGAAACGGGCCAGAATCGGCCAAAACTGTGAGTGTTGATGCCCGACACGTCACTCCGGGTTTCTTTAATTGTTGAAATCACTCCGGGACCCCAAAACAGTGAGTAATAGTCCAAGAAACGGGCTAGAATCGGCCAAAACCGCGAGTGTTGATGACCGACACGTAAGCGCGCCCCGGGGTTCGTTAATCATGGAAATCACTCCGGCAGCCCAAAACAGTGAGTAATAGTCCATGAAATGGGCCACAATTGGCCAAAACCGTGAGTGTTGATGACCGACATGTAAGCGCACCCCGGGGTTTGTTAATCATGGTAATCACTCCGGGAGCCCAAAAGAGTGAGTAATAGTCCACGAAACAGGCCAGAATCGGCCAAAACCGCAAGTGTTGATGACCGACACGTAAGCGCACCCCAGGGTTCGTTAATCGTGGAAATCACTTCGGGACCCCAAAACAGTGAGTAATAGTCCACGAAACGGGCCAGAATCGGCCAAAACTGTGAGTGTTGATGACCTACACGTAAACACACCCACAGGTTTGTTGATCGTGGAAATCAATCGAGACCCCAAAATAGTGAGTAATAGTTCATGAAGCGGGCCGAATCGGTTAAAACTTTGAGTGTTGATGAGACACGTAAGCGCACCTTGGCGTTCAATAACTATGGAAATCGCTTCGGGGCCCCAAGACGGGCCAGAATTGGCCAAAACTGTGAGTGTTGACGACTGACACGTAAACGCACCCCTAGGATCGCTTTGGGACCCTAAAACGGTGAGTAATAGTGCACGAAACGGACCAGAATCGACCAAAATTGTGAGTGTTGATGACCAACACGTAAGCGCAACTTGGCGTTCAACAACTATGGAAATCGCCGGACCGTAAATGGTGAGTAATAGTCTGAAATGGGCCGAATTGGCCAAAACTGTGAGTGTTGATAACCGACATGTAAGCATACACCGGGTTAGTTAATCATGGTAATTACTCGGGAGCCCAAAACAGTGAGTAATAGTCCATGAAACGATCCAGAATCGCCAAAACCGTGAGTGTTGATGACCGACACGTAAACACACCTTCGGTTCGACAAATATGGTAATCGCTTGGAACCCTAAGCGGTGAGTAATAGTCCACGAAATGGGTCGAATTGGCCAAAACTGATTGTTGACGACGAACACGTAAAGGCACCCCGGGGATTGTCAATCTTGGAAATCACTCCCGGACACCAAAACTGTGAGTAGTAGTCCAAGAAACAGGACAGAATCGGCCAAAACCGCGAGTGTTGATGACCGACATGTAAGTGCACCCCGGGGTTCGTTAATCATGGATATCACTCCGGCAGCCCAAATCAGTGACTAATAGTCCACGAAACGGGCTAGAATCGGCCCAAACTGTGAGTGTTGATGACCGACACGTAAACGCACTCCAGAGTTCTTTAATTGCGGAAATCACTCCGGGACCCCAAAACAGTGAGTAATAGTCCAAGAAACGGGCTAGAATCGGCCAAAACCGCGAGTGTTGATGACCGACATGTAAACACACCTTCGGGTTCGTTAATCGTGGAAATCACTCCGGCAGCCCAAAACAGTGAGTGTTGATGACCGACACGTAACCGCACCCCAGGGTTCGTTAATTGTGGAAATCACTTCGGGACCCCAAAACAGTGAGTAATAGTCCACGAAACGGGCCAGAATCGGCCAAAACTATGAGTGTTGATGACCTACACGTAAATACACCCCTGGGTTTGTTGATCGTGGAAATCACTCCGAGACCCCAAAATAGTGAGTAATAGTTCATGAAACGGGCCAGAATCGGTTAAAACTTTGAGTGTTGATGAGACACATAAGCGCACCTTGGCGTTCAAGAACTATGGAAATCGCTTCGGGACCCCAAAACGGGCCAGAATTGGCCAAAACTGTGAGTGTTGACGACTGACACGTAAACGCACCCCTGGGATCGCTTTGGGACCCTAAAACGGTGAGTAATAGTGCACGAAACGGACCAGAATCGGCCAAAATTGTGAGTGTTGATGGCCAACACGTAAACGCAACTTGGCGTTCAACAACTATGGAAACCGCTTGGGGACCGTAAACGGTGAGTAATAGTCCACGAAACGGTCCAGAATCGGCCAAAACTGCGAGTGTTGATGACCGACACGTAAACACACCTTGGGGTTCGACAACTATGGAAATCGCTTCGGAACCCCTAGACGGTGAGTAATAGTCCATGAAACGGGTCAGAATTGGCCAAAACTGTGATTGTTGATGACGGACACGTAAAGGCACCCCGGGGATCGCCAATCTAGGAAATCACTCCCGGACCCCAAAACTGTGAGTAATAGTCCAAGAAACAGGACAGAATCGGCCAAAACCGCGAATGTCGATGACCGACATGTAAGTGCACCCCGGGGTTCGTTAATCATGTATATCACTCCGGCACCCCAACACAGTGAGTAATAGTCCACGAAACGGGCCAGAATCGGCCAAAACCGCGAGTGTTGATGCCCGACACGTAAACGCGCCCCGGGGTTTGTTAATCGTGGAAATCACTCCGGCAGCCCAAAACAGTGAGTAATAGTCCATGAAATGGGCTAGAATAGGCCAAAACCGCGAGTGTTGATGACCGACATGTAAGCGCGCCCCGGGGTTTGTTAATCGTGGAAATCACTCCGGGAGCCCAAAACAGTGAGTAATAGTCCACGATACAGGCCAGAATCGGCCAAAACCGCAAGTGTTGATGACCGACACGTAAGCGCACCCGTGGTTCGTTAATCGTGGAAATCACTTCGGGACCCCAAAACAATGAGTAATAGTCCACGAAACGGGCCAGAATCGGCCAAAACTGTGAGTGTTGATGACCTACACGTAAACACACCCCTGGGTTTGTTGATCGTGGAAATCACTCCGAGACCCCAAACTAGTGAGTAATAGTTCATGAAACGGGCCAGAATCGGTTAAAACTTTGAGTGTTGATGAGACACGTAAGCGCACCTTGGCGTTCAATAACTTTGGAAATCGCTTCGGGACCCCAAGACGGGCCCGAATTGGCCAAAACTGTGAGTGTTGACGACTGACACGTAAACGCACCCCTGGGATCGCTTTGGGACCCTAAAACGGTGAGTAATAGTGCACGAAACGGATCAGAATCGGCCAAAACTGTGAGTGTTCATGACCAACACGTAAACGCAACTTGGCGTTCAACAACTATGGAAATCGCTTCGGGACCGTAAATGGTGAGTAATAGTCCATGAAATGGGCGAAATTAGCCAAAACCGTGAGTCTTGATAACCGACAGGTAAGCATACCCCGGGGTTCGTTAATCATGGTAATTACTCAGGGAGCCCAAAACAGTGAGTAATAGTCCATGAAACGGTCCAGAATCAGCCAAAACCGCGAGTGTTGATGACCGACACGTAAACACACCTTCGGGTTCGACAACTATGGTAATCGCTTCGGAACCCCTAAACGGTGAGTAATAGTCCACGAAATGGGTCAGAATTGGCCAAAACTGTGATTGTTGATGACGGACACGTAAAGGCACCCCGGGGATTGTCAATCTTGGAAATCACTCCCGGACACCAAAACTGTGAGTAGTAGTCCAAGAAACAGGACAGAATTGGCCAAAACCGCGAGTGTTGTTGACCGACATGTAAGGGCACCCCGGGGTTCGTTAATCATGGATATCACTCCGGCAGCCCAAAACAGTGAGTAATAGTCCACGAAACGGGCCAGAATCGGCCCAAACTGTGAGTGTTGATGACCGACACGTAAACGCACTCCGGGGTTCTTTAATTGTGGAAATCACTCCGGGACCCCAAAACAGTGAGTAATAGTCCAAGAAACGAGCTAGAATCGGCCAAAACCGCGAGTGTTGATGACCGACACGTAAGCGCGCCCCGGGGTTCGTTAATCGTGGAAATCACTTCGGCAGCCCAAAACAGTGAGTAATAGACCAAGAAACGGGCTAGAATCGGCCAAAACCTCGAGTGTTGATGACCGACACGTAAGCTCGCCCCGGGGTTCGTTAATCGTGGAAATCACTCCGGCAGCCCAAAACAGTGAGTAATAGTCCATGAAATGGGCCAGAATTGGCCAAAACTGTGAGTGTTGATGACCGACATGTAAGCGCACCCCGGGGTTTGTTAATCATGGTAACCACTCCGGGAGCCCAAAACAGTGAGTAATAGTCCACGAAAAAGGCCAGAATCGGCCAAAACCGCAAGTGTTGATGACCGACACGTAAGCGCACCCCAGGGTTCGCTAATCGTGGAAATCACTTCGGGACCCCAAAACAGTGAGTAATAGTCCACGAAACAGGCCAGAATCGGCCAAAACCGCAAGTGTTGATGACCGACATGTAAGCGCACACCAGGGTTCGTTAATCGTGGAAATCACTTCGGGACCCCAAAACAGTGAGTAATAGTCCACGAAACGTCCAGAATCGGCCAAAACTGTGAGTGTAGATGACCTACACGTCAACACACCCCTGGGTTTGTTGATCGTTGAAATCACTCCGAGACCCAAAAATAGTGAGTAATAGTTCATGAAACGGGCCATAATCGGTTAAAACTGTGAGTGTTGATGAGACACGTAAGCGCACCTTGGCGTTCAATAACTACGGAAATCGCTACGGGACCCCAAAACGGGCCAGAATTGGCCAAAACCGTGAGTGTTGACGACTGACACGTAAACGCACCCCTGGGATCGCTTTGGGACCCTAAAACGGTGAGTAATAGTGCATGAAACGGACCAGAATCGGCCAAAATTGTGAGTGTTGATGGCCAACACGTAAACGCAACTTGGCATTCAACAACTATGGAAATCGCTTCGGGACCGTAAACGGTGAGTAATAGTCCATGAAATGGGCCAGAATTGGCCAAAACTGTCAGTGTTGATTACCGACACGTAAGCGCACCCCGGGGTTCGTTAATCGTGGTAATTACTCTGGGAGCCCAAAACAGTGAGCAATAGTCCATGAAACGGTCCAGAATCAGCCAAAACCGCGAGTGTTGATGACCGACACGTAAACACACCTTGGGGTTCGACAACTATGGCAATCGCTTCAGAACCCCTAAACGGTGAGTAATAGTCCACGAAACGGGTCAGAATTGGCCAAAACTGTGATTGTTGACGACGGACACGTAAAGGCACCCCGGGGATCGTCATTCTTGGAAATCACTCCTGGACCCCAAAACTGTGAGTAGTAGTCCAAGAAACAGGACAGAATCGGCCAAAACCGCGAGTGTTGATGACCGACATGTAAGTGCACCCCGGGGTTCGTTAATCATGGATATCACTCCGGCAGCCCAAAACAGTGAGTAATAGTCCACGAAACGGGCCAGAATCGGCCAAAACTGTGAGTGTTGATGAAGGAAATATGCCCTAGAGGTAATAATAAAGTTATTATTTATTTCCTCATATCATGATAAATGTTTATTATTCATGCTAGAATTGTATTAACCGTAAACATGATACATGTGTGAATACATAGACAAACATATAGTCACTAGTATGCCTCTACTAGACTAGCTCATTAATCAAAGATGGTTATGTTTCCTAACCATAGACATGTTTTGTTATTTGATTAATGGGATCACATCATTAGGAGAATGATGTGATTGACATGACCCATTCCGTTAGCCTAGCACTTGATCGTTTAGTATATTGCTATTGCTTTCTTCATGACTTATACATGTTCCGATAACTATGAGATTATGCAACTCCGTTTACGGAGGAACACTTTAGGTGCTACCAAACGTCACAACGAATCGGGTGATTATAAAGGAGTACTACAGGTGTCTCCAAAGGTACATGTTGGGTTGGCGTATTTCGAGATTAGGTTTTGTCACTCCGATTGTCGGAGAGGTATCTCTAGGCCTTCTCGGTAATACACATCACATAAGCCTTGCAAGCATTGCAACTAATAAGTTAGTTGCAAGATGATGTATTAAGGAACGAGTAAAGAGACTTGCCGGTAACGAGATTGAACTAGGTATTGGATACCGACGATCGAATCTCGGGCTAGTAACATACCGATGACAAAGGGAACAACGTATATCGTTATGCGGTTTGACCGATAAAGATCTTCGTAGAATATGTAGGAACCAATATGGGCATCCAGGTTCCGCTATTGGTTATTGACCAAGAATAGTTCTAGGTCATGTCTACATAGTTCTCGAACCCGTAGGGTCCGCACGCTTAACGTTACGATGACAGTTTTATTATGAGTTTACAAGTTTTGAAGTACGAAGTTTGTTGAGTCCGGATGTGATCACGACATGACGAGGAGTCTCGAAATGGTCGAGACATAAAGATTGATATATTGGAAGCCTATATTTGGATATCGGAATGGTTCGGGTGAAATCGAGATTTTCTTGGAACACCGGGTTACCGGAACCCTCCGGGGATAATGGGCCTTAGTGGGCCATGAGGGAGAAGAGGAGGGCCGCCAGGCAGGCAGGCCGCCCCCCCCCTAGTCCGAATAAGACAAGGAGAGGGGGGGCGGCGCCCCCTCTTCCTCTTTCCCTCCCCTTTCCTTCTCCAACAAGGCAAGAGGGGGAGTCCTACTCCGGTGGGAGTAGGACTCCTCCAGCGCACTGCCTTGGGGCCGGCCGCACCTCCCCTCCCTCCTTTATATCTGAGGGGCAGGGGGCACCCCATAACACACAAGTTGATCTCGTGATCGTTCCTTAGCCATGTCGGTGCCCCCTCTACCATATTCCACCTCGGTAATATTGTCGCGAGTTTAGGCGAAGCCTGCGCGATGAGAGCATCATCATCGTCACTGCCGTCAGTCTTGTGGAACTCATCCCGACACTTTGCTGGATCGAGTCCGGGATCGTCATCGAGCTGAGCGTGTGCTGAACTCGGAGGTGCCGTCGTTCGGTACTTGGATTGGTCGGATCGTGAAGGCGTCGACTACATCAACAGCGTTGTCATAACGCTTCGCTTCGGTCTCACGAGGGCGTGGACAATACTCTCCCTCTCGTTGCTATGCCATCACCATGATCTTGCGTGTGCGTGGGAAATTTTGAAATTACTCGTTCCCCAACAGTGGCATCGAGCCTGGTTTTATCGTTGATGTTATATGCACGAGTAGAACACAAGTGAGTTGTGGGCGATATAAGTCATCTGCTTACCAGCATGTCATACTTTGGTTTAGCGGTATTGTGAGATGAAGCGGCCGGACCGACATTACGCGTGCGCTTCGCGAGACTAGTTTCACCGCTCGAGCACTCGTTGCTTAAAGGTGACCGGCGGGTGTCTGTCTCTCTCACTTTAGTTGAACCGAGTGTAGCTCGCCCGGTCCTTGCGAAGGTTAAAACAGCACCAACTTGACAAACTATCATTGTGGTTTTGATGCGTAGGTAAAACGGTTCTTGCTCAGCCCGTAGCAGCCACGTAAAATTTGCAACAACAAAGTAGAGGACGTCTAACTTGTTTTGCAGGGCATGTTGTGATGTGATATGGTCAAGGCGTGATGCTATATTTTATTGTATGAGATGATCATGTTTTGTAACCGAAGTTATCGACAATCGGCAGGAGCCATATGGTTGTCGCTTTATTGTATGAAATGCAAGAGCCATGTAATTGCTTTACTTTATCACTAAGCGGTAGCGATAGTCGTAGAAGCAAAGTTGGTGAGACGACAACGATGCTACGATGGAGATCAAGGTGTCGTGCCGGTGGCGATGGTGATCACGACGGTGCTTGGAGATGGAGATCACAAGCACAAGATGATGATGGCCATATCATATCACTTATATTGATTGCATGTGATGTTTATCCTTTATGCATCTTATCTTGCTTTGATTGACGGTAGCATTTTAAGATGATCTCTCACTAAAATTATCAAGACGTGTTCTCCTGAGTATGCACCGTTGCCAAAGTTAAATCGTGCCCATACACCAAGTGATGATCGGGTGTGATAAGCTCTACGTCCGTCTACAACGGGTGCAAGCCAGTTTTGCACACGCAGAATACTCAGGTTAAACTTGACGAGCCTAGCATATGCAGATATGGCCTCGGAACACGGAGACCGAAAGGTCGAGCGTGAATAATATAGTAAATATGATCAACATAGTGATGTTCACCATTGAAAACTACTCCATCTCACGTGATGATCGGTTATGGTTTAGTTGATTTGGATCACGTAATCACTTAGATGACTAGAGAGATGTCTATCTAAGTGGGAGTTCTTAAGTAATATGATTAATTGAACTTAAATTTATCATGAACTTAGTACTGATAGTATTTTGCTTGTCTATGTTTCTGTAGATAGATGGCTCGTGCTGTTGTTCCGTTGAATTTTAATCGTTCCTTGAGAAAGCAAAGTTGAAAGATGATGGTAGCAATTACGGACTGGGTCCGTAACGAGATTATCCTCATTGCTGCACGAAGAATTAAATCCTGGAAGCACCGCTGGGTGCCAGACCTGCTTGAGAACAACGCCGAAGTTGTGAACATCTGGCGAGCAAAGTGATGACTACTCTATAGTTCAGTGTGCCATGCTTTACGGCTTAGAACCGGGTCTTCAACGACGTTTTGAGCGTCATGGAGCATATGAGATGTTCCAAGAGTTGAAGTTAATATTTCAAGCAAATGCCGGATTGAGAGATATGAAGTCTCCAATAAGTTCTATAGCTGCAAGATGGATGAGAATAGTTACATCGGTGAGCATATACTCAAAATGTCCGGGTATAATAATCACTTGATTCAAGCGGGAGTTAATCTTCCGGATGATAGTGTCATTGACAAATTCTCCAATCACGCCACCAAGCTACAAGAGCTTCGTGATGAACTATAATATGCAAGGGATGACCAAGACGATTCCCGAGCTCTTCGCAATGCTAAAAGCTGCGGAGGTAGAAATCAAGAAAGAGCATCAAGTGTTGATGGTCAAGAAGACCACTAGTTTCAAGAAAAAGGGCAAAGGGAAGAAGGGGAACTTCAAAAAGAACAGCAATAAAGTTGCTGCTCAAGAGAAGAAACCCAAGTCTGGACCTAAGCCTGAAACCGAGTGTTTCTCTGCAAACAAACTGGTCCTTTGGAAGCGGAACTGCCCCAAGTATTTGGCGGATAAGAAGGATGGCAAGGTGAACAAAGGTATATGTGATATACATGTTATTGATGTGTACCTTACTAGAGCTCGTAGTAGCACACGGGTATTTGATACTGGTTACATTGCTAATATTTGCAACTCAAAACAGGGACTACGGAATAAGCGAGCACTGGCAAAGGACGAGGTGACGATGCGCGTGGGAAACAGTTCCAAAGTCGATGTGATCGCGGTCGGCACGCTACCTCTACATCTACCTTCGGGATTAGTTCTAGACCTAAATAATTGTTATTTGGTGCCAGCGTTGAGCACGAACATTATATCTGGATCTTGTTTGATGCGAGACGGTTATTCATTTAAATCAGAGAATAATGGTTGTTCTATTTATATGAGTAATATCTTTTATGGTTATGCACCCTTGAAGAGTGGTCAATTTTTATTAAATCTCGATAGTGCAACTTATTCGTGGCACTGCCGTTTAGGTCATATCGGTGTAAAGCGCAGGAAGAAACTCCATACTGATGGACTTTTGGAATCACTTGATTATGAATCACTTGGTACTTGCGAACCGTGCCTCATAGGCAAGATGACTAAAACACCGTTCTCCGGTTCTATGGAGAGAGCAACAGATTTATTGGAAATCATACATACAGATGTATGTGGTCCGATGAATGTTGAAGCTCGTGGCGGATATCGTTATTTTCTCACCTTCACGGATGATTTAAGCGAGAGATGGGTATATCTTCTTAATGAAGCATAAATCTGAAACATTTGAAAAGTTCAAAGAATTTCAGAGTGAAGTTGAAAATCATCGTAACAAGAAAATAAAATTTCTACGATCTGATCGTGGAGGAGAATATTTGAGTTCGAGTTTGGTCTACATTTGAAAAATTGCGGAATAGTTTACAACTAACGCCACTGAACACCACAGCATAATGGTGTGTCCGAGCGTCAGAATCGTACTTTACTAGATATGGTGCGATCTATGATGTCTCTTACCGATTTACCGCTATCGTTTTGGGGTTATGCTTTAGAGACGGCTGCATTCACGTTAAATAGGGCACCATCAAAATCCGTTAAGATGACTCCTTATGAACTATGGTTTGGCAAGAAACCGAAGTTGTCGTTTATGAAAGTTTGGGGCTGCGATGCTTATGTGAAAAAAACTTCAACCTGATAAGCTTGAACCCAAATCGGAAAAATGTGTCTTCATAGGATACCCAAAGGAAACAGTTGGGTACACCTTCTATCACAGATTCGAAAGCAAGACATTCGTTGCTAAGAATGGATCCTTTCTACAGAAGGAGTTTCTCTCGAAAGAAGTGAGTGGAAGAAAAGTAGAACTTGATGAGGTAACAGTACCAGCTCCCTTATTGGAAAATTGTTCATCACAGAAATCGGTTCCTGTGACACCTACACCAATTAGTGAGGAAGTTAATGATGATGATCATGAAACTTCAGATCAAGTTTCTGCTGAACTCGTGGGTCAACTAGAGTAAGATCCGCACCGAGTGATGCGGTAATCCTATTACGGAAGTCATGTTACTTGACCATGGTGAACCTACAAACTATGAAGAAGCGATGGTGAGCCCAGATTCCGCAAAATGGCTGGAAGCCATGAAATCTGAGATGGGATCCATGTATGAGAACAAAGTATGGACTTTAGTTGACTTGCCCGATGATCGGCAAGCCATTGAGAATAAATGGATCTTTAAGAAGAAGACTGACGCTGATGGTAATGTAACTGTCTATAAAGCTCGACTTGTTGCGAAAGGTTATCGACAAGTTCAAGGGGTTGACTACGATGAGACTTTCTCACCCGTAGCGATGCTTAAGTCTATCCGAATCATGTTAGCAATTGCTGCATTTTATGATTATGAAATTTGGCAAATGGATGTAAAAACTGCATTCTTGAATGGATTTCTAGAAGAAGAGTTGTATATGATGCAACCAGAAGGTTTTGCTGATCCAAAAGGTGCTAACAAAGTGTGCAAGCTCCAGCGATCAATTTATGGTGCAGTGCAAGCCTCTCGGAGTTGGAATAAGCGCTTTGATAGTGTGATCAAAGCATATGGTTTTATCTGACTTTTGGAGAAGCTGTATTTACAAGAAAGTGAGTGGGAGCTCAGTAGCATTTCGATATTATATGTGGACGACATATTATTAATTGGAAATAATATAGAATTTCTGGATAGCATAAAGGATACTTGAATAAAAGTTTTTCAATGAAAGACCTCGGTGAAGCTGCTTACATATTGGGCATCAAAATCTATAGAGATAGATCAAGGCGCTTAATTGGACTTTCACAAAGCACATACCTTGATAAAGTTTTGAAAAAGTTCAAAATGGATCGAGCAAAGAAAGGTTTTTACCTATATTACAAGGTGTGAAATTGAGTCGACTCAATGCCCGACCACAGCAGAAGATAGAGAGAAAATGAAAGATGTTCCTATGCTTCAGCCATAGGCTCTATCATGTATGCAATGCTGTGTACCAGACACTGACGTATGCTTAGCAATAAGCTTGGCAGGAAGGTACCAAAGTAATCCAGAGTGGATCAACTGGACAGCGGTCAAGAACATCTGAAATACGAAAAGGACTAAGGATATGTTTCTCGTATATGGAGGTGACAAAGAGCTAATCGTAAATGGTTACGTCGATGCAAGCTTTGACACTGATCCGGACGATTCTAAATCGCAAACCGGATCGTGGTTTTATTAAGCGGTGGAGCTGTCGGTTGGTGCAGTTCTAAACAAAGCGTCGTGGCGGGATCTACATGTGAAGCGGAGTACATAGCTGCTTGAAGCAGCAAATGAAGGAGTCTGATGAAAGAGTTCATTTCCGATCTAGGTGTCATACCTAGTGCATCGGGACCAATGAAGATCTTCTGTGACAATCTTGGTGCAATTGCCTTGGCAAAGGAATCCAGATTTCACAAGAGGACCAAGCATATCAAGAGACGCTTCAATTCCATTCGGGACCAAGTCCAGGTGGGAGACATAGAGATTTGCAAGATACATACAGATCTGAATATTGCAGACCGTTGATTAAGCCTCTTCCTCGAGCAAAACATGATCAGCACCAAGACTCCATGGGTGTTGAATCATTCTTGTGTAATCTAGATTATTGACTCTAGTGCAAGTGGGAGATGAAGGAAATATGCCTAGAGGCAATAATAAAGTTATTATTTATTTCCTCATATCATGATAAATGTTTATTATTCATGCTAGAATTGTATTAACCGGAAACATGATACATGTGTGAATACATAGACAAACATATAATCACTAGTATGCCTCTACTAGACTAGCTCATTAATCAAAGATGGTTATGTTTCCTAACCATAGACATGTGTTGTTATTTGATTAATGAGATCACATCATTAGGAGAATGATGTGATTGACATGACCCATTCCGTTAGCCTAGCACTTGATCGTTTAGTATATTGCTATTGCTTTGTTCATGACTTATACATGTTCCGATAACTATGAGATTATGCAACTCCCCTTTACCGGAGGAACACTTTGGGTGCTACCAAACGTCACAACGTAACTGGGTGATTATAAATGAGTACTACAGGTGTCTCCAAAGGTACATGTTGGGTTGGCGTATTTCGAGATTAGGTTTTGTCACTCCGATTGTCGGAGAGGTATCTCTAGGCCTTCTCGGTAATACACATCACATAAGCCTTGAAAGCATTGCAACTAATAAGTTAGTTGCGAGATGATGTATTACGCAACTAGTAAAGAGACTTGCCGGTAACGAGATTGAACTAGGTATTGGATACCGACGATCGAATCTCGGGCAAGTAACATACCGATGACAAAGGGAACAACACGATGTCGTTACGCGGTTTGACCGATAAAGATCTTAAGTAGAATATGTAGGAACCAATATGGGCATCCAGGTTCCGCTATTGGTTATTGACCAAGAATAGTTCTAGGTCATGTCTACATAGTTCTCGAACCCGTAGGGTCCGCACGCTAACGTTACGATGACAGTTTTATTATGAGTTTACAAGTTTTGATGTACGAAGTTTGTTGAGTCCGGATGTGATCACGGACATGATGAGGAGTCTCGAAATGGTCGAGACATAAAGATTGATATATTGGAAGCCTATATTTGGATATCGGAATGGTTCGGGTGAAATCGGGATTTTACCGGAACACCGGGTTACCGAACCCTCCGGGGATAATGGGCCTTAGTGGGCCATGAGGGAGAAGAGGAGGGCGGCCAGGGCAGGCCGCCCCCCCCCCTAGTCCGAATAGGACAAGGAGAGGGGGTGGCGCCTCCTCCTCTTCCCTCCCCTTTCCTTCTCCAACAAGGCAGAGGGGAGTCCTACTCCCGGTGGGAGTAGGACTCCTCGGCGCACCCCTTTGGGGGCGGCCACCTCCTCCCTCCCTCCTTTATATCTACTAGGCAGGGGGCACCCCATAACACACAAGTTGATCTCGTGATCGTTCCTTAGCCGTGTGCAGTGCCCCCCTCCACCATATTCCACCTCGGTAATATTGTCGCGGAGTTTAGGCGAAGCCTGCTGCGATAGAGCATCATCATCGTCACCACGCCGTCGTCGTCGTGGAACTCATCCCGACACTTTGCTGGATCGGAGTCAGGGATCGTCATCGAGCTGAACATGTGCTGAACTCGGAGGTGCCGTACGTTCGGTACTTGGATCGGTCGGATCGTGAAGACGTACGACTACATCAACGGCGTTGTCATAACGCTTCCGCTTACGGTCTACGAGGGTACGTGGACAATACTCTCCCCTCTCGTTGCTATGCCATCACCATGATCTTGCGTGTGCGTTGGGAAATTTTAGAAATTACTACGTTCCCCAACAGTTGATGCCCGACACGTAAACGCACTCCGGGGTTCTTTAATTGTGGAAATCACTCCGGGGCCCCAAAACAGTGAGTAATTGTCCAAGAAAAGGGCTAGAATCGGCCAAAACCGCGAGTGTTGATGACCGACACATAAGCGCGCCCCGGGGTTCGTTATTCGTGGAAATCACTCCGGCAGCCCAAAACAGTGAGTAATAGTCCATGAAATGGGCCAGAATTGGCCAAAACTGTGAGTGTTGATGACCGACATGTAAGCGCACCCCGGGGTTTGTTAATCGTGGTAATCACTCAGGGAGCCCAAAACAGTGAGGAATAGTCCAAGAAACAGGCCAGAATCGGCCTAAACCGCGAGTGTTGATGACCGACATGTAAGTGCACCCCGGGGTTCGTTAGTCATGGATATCACTCCGGCAGCCCAAAACAGTGAGTAATAGTCCACGAAACGGGCCAGAATCGGCCCAAACTATGAGTCTTGATGACCGACACGTAAACGCACTCCGGGGTTCTTTAATTGTGGAAATCACTCCGGGACCCCAAAACAGTGAGTAATAGTCCAAGAAACGGGCTAGAATCGGCCAAAACCGCGAGTGTTGATGACCGACACGTTAGCGCGCCCCGGGGTTCGTTAATCATGGAAATCACTCCGGCAGCCCAAAACAGTGAGGAATAGTCCAAGAAACGGGCTAGAATCGGCTAAAACCTCGAGTGTTGATGACCGACACGTAAGCGCGCCCCGGGGTTCGTTAATCGTGGAAATCACTCCGGCAGCCCAAAACAGTGAGTAATAGTCCATGAAAAGGGCCAGAAGTGGCCAAAACTGTGAGTGTTCATGACCGACATGTAAGCGCACCCCGGGGTTTGTTAATCGTGGTAATCACTCCGGGAGCCCAAAACAGTGAGTAATAGTCCACGAAAAGGTCCAGAATCGGCCAAAACCGCGAGTGTTGATGACCGACACGTAGACACACCTTGGGGTTCGACAACTATGGAAATCGCTTCGGAACCCCTAAACGGTGAGTAATAGTCCAAGAAACGGGTCAGAATTGGCCAAAACTGTGATTGTTGACGACGGACACGTAAAGGCATCCCGGGGATCGTCAATCTTGGAAATCACTCCCGGACCCCAAAACTGTGAGTAGTAGTCCAAGAAACAGGACAGAATCGGCCTAAACCGCGAGTGTTGATGACCGACATGTAAGTGCACCCCGGGGTTCGTTAATCATGTATATCACTCCGGCAGCCCAAAACTGTGAGTAATAGTCCACGAAACGGGCCAGAATCGGCCAAAACTGTGAGTGTTGATGACCGACACGTAAGCGCGCCCCGGGGTTCGTTAATAGTGGAAATCACTCCGGCAGCCCAAAACAGTGAGTAATAGTCCACGAAACAGGCTAGAGTCAGCCAAAACCGCAAGTGCTGATGACCGACACGTAAGCGCACCCCAGGGTTCGTTAATCGTGGAAATCACTTCGGGACCCCAAAACAGTGAGTAATGGTCCACGAAGCGGGCCGAATCGCCAAAACTGTGAGTGTTGATGACCTACGTAAACACACCCAGGTTTGTAGATCGTGGAAATCACTCTGGGACCCCAAAATAGTGAGTAATAGTTCATGAAACGGGCCAGAATCGGTTAAAACTTTGAGTGTTGATGAGACACGTAAGCGCACCTTGGCGTTCAATAACTATGGAAATCGCTTCGGGACCCCAAAACGGGCCCGAATTGGCCAAAACTGTGAGTGTTGACGACTGACACGTAAACGCACCCCTGGTATCGCTTTGGGACCCTAAAACGGTGAGTAATAGTGCACGAAATGGACCAGAATCGGCCAAAATTGTGAGTGTTGATGACCAACACGTAAACGCAACTTGGCGTTCAACAACTATGGAAATCGCTTCGGGACCGTAAACGGTGAGTAATAGTCCGAAATGGGCCAGAATTGGCCAAAACTGTGAGTGTTGATAACCGACAGGTAAGTATACCCCGGGGTTCGTTAATCATGGTAATTACTCTGGGAGCCCAAAACAGTGAGTAATAGTCCATGAAACGGTCCAGAATCAGCCAAAACCGCGAGTGTTGATGACCGACATGTAAACACACCTTCGGGTTCGACAACTATGGTAATCGCTTCGGAACCCTAAACGGTGAGTAATAGTCCACGAAATGGGTCAGAATTGGCCAAAACTGTGATTGTTGACGACGGACACGTAAAGGATCCCCGGGGATCGTCAATCTTGGAAATCACTCCCGGACACCAAAACTGTTTGTAGTAGTCCAAGAAACAGGCCAGAATCGGCCTAAACCGCGAGTGTTGATGACCGACATGTAAGTGCACCCCGGGGTTCGTTAATCATGGATATCACTCCGGCAGCCCAAAACAGTGAGTAATAGTCCACGAAACGGGCCAGAATCGGCCCAAACTGTGAGTCTTGATGACCGACACATAAACGCACTCCGGGGTTCTTTAATTGTGGAAATCACTCCGGGACCCCAAAACAGTGAGTAATAGTCCAAGAAACGGGCTAGAATCGGCCAAAACCGCGAGTGTTGATGACCGACACATTAGCGCGCCCCGGGGTTCGTTAATCGCGGAAATCACTCCGGCAGCCCAAAACAGTGAGGAATAGTCCAAGAAACGGGCTAGAATCGGCCAAAACCTCGAGTGTTGATGACCGACACGTAAGCGCGCCCCGGGGTTCGTTTATCGTGGAAATCCCTCCGGCAGCCCAAAACAGTGAGTAATAGTCCATGAAAAGGGCCAGAATTGGCCAAAACTGTGAGTGTTGATGACCGACATGTAAGCGCACCCCGGGGTTTGTTAATCGTGGTAATCACTCTGGGAGCCCAAAACAGTGAGTAATAGTCCACGAAACGGTCCAGAATCGACCAAAACCGCGAGTGTTGATGACCGACACGTAAACACACCTTGGGGTTCGACAACTATGGAAATCGCTTCGGAACCCCTAAACGGTGAGTAATAGTCCACGAAACGGGTGAGAATTGGCCAAAACTGTGATTGTTGACGACGGACACGTAAAGGCACCCCGGGGATCGTCAATCTTGGAAATCACTCCCGGACCCCAAAACTGTGAGTAGTAGTCCAAGAAACAGGACAGAATCGGCCTAAACCGCGAGTGTTGATGACCGACATGTAAGTGCACCCCGGGGTTCGTTAATCATGTATATCACTCCGGCAGCCCAAAACAGTGAGTAATAGTCCACGAAACGGGCCAGAATCGGCCAAAACTGTGAGTGTTGATGACCGACACGTAAACGCACTCCGGGGTTCTTTATTTGTGGAAATCACTCCGGGACCCCAAAACAGTGAGTAATAGTCCAAGAAACGGGCTAGAATCGGCCAAAACCGCGAGTGTTGATGACCGACACGTAAGCGCGCCCCGGGGTTCGTTAATCGTGGAAATCACTCCGGCAGCCCAAAACAGTGAGTACTAGTCCACGAAACAGGCCAGAATCGGCCAAAACCGCAAGTGTTGATGACCGACACGTAAGCGCACCCCAGGGTTCGTTAATCGTGGAAATCACTTCGGGACCCCAAAACAGTGAGTAATAGTCCACGAAACGGGCCAGAATCGGCCAAAACTGTGAGTGTTGATGACCTACACGTAAACACACCCCTGGGTTTGTAGATCGTGGAAATCACTCCGAGACCCCAAAATAGTGAGTAATAGGTCATGAAGCGGGCCAGAATCGGTTAAAACTTTGAGTGTTGATGAGACACGTAAGCGCACCTTGGCGTTCAATAACTATGGAAATCGCTTCGGGACCCCAAAACGGGCCCGAATTGGCCAAAACTGTGAGTGTTGAACACTGACACGTAAACGCACCCCTGTGATCACTTTGGGACCCTAAAACGGTGAGTAAGAGTGCACGAAACGGACCAGAATCGGCCAAAACTGTGAGTGTTGATGACCAACACGTAAACGCAACTTGGCGTTCAACAACCATGGAAATCGCTTCGGGACCGTAAACGGTGAGTAATAGTCCGAAATGGGCCAGAATTGGCCAAAACTGTGAGTGTTGATAACCGACAGGTAAGTATACCCCGGGGTTCGTTAATCATGGTAATTACTCTGGGAGCCCAGAACAGTGAGTAATAGTCCATGAAACGGTCCAGAATCAGCCAAAACCACGAGTGTTGATGACCGACACGTAAACACACCTTCGGGTTCGACAACTATGGTAATCGCTTCGGAACCCCTAAACGGTGAGTAATAGTCCACGAAATGGGTCAGAATTGGCCCAAACTGTGATTGTTGACGACGGACACGTAAAGGCACCCCGGGGATCGTCTATCTTGGAAATCACTCCCGGACACCAAAACTGTGAGTAGTAGTCTAAGAAACAGGCCAGAATCGGCCTAAACCGCGAGTGTTGATGACCGACATGTAAGTGCACCCCGGGGTTCGTTAATCATGGATATCACTCCGGCAGCCCAAAACAGTGAGTAATAGTCCACGAAACGGGCCAGAATCTGCCCAAACTGTGAGTCTTGATGACCGACACGTAAACGCACTCCGGGGTTCTTTAATTGTGGAAATCACTCCGGGACCCCAAAACAGTGAGTAATAGTCCAAGAAACGGGCTAGAATCGGCCAAAACCGCGAGTGTTGATGACCGACACGTTAGCGCGCCCCGGGGTTCGTTAATCGCGGATATCACTTCGGCAGCCCAAAACAGTGAGGAATAGTCCAAGAAACGGGCTAGAATCGGCAAAAACCTCGAGTGTTGATGACCGACACGTAAGCGCGCCCCGGGGTTCGTTTATCGTGGAAATCACTCCGGCAGCCCAAAACAGTGAGTAATAGTCCATGAAAAGGGCCAGAATTGGCCAAAACTATGAGTGTTGATGACCGTCATGTAAGCGCACCCCGGGGTTTGTTAATCGTGGTAATCACTCCGGGAGCCCAAAACAATGAGTAATAGTCCAGGAAACGGTCCAGAATCGGCCAAAACCGCGAGTGTTGATGACCGACACGTAAACACACCTTGGGGTTCGACAACTATGGAAATCGCTTCGGAACCCCTAAACGGTGAGTAATAGTCCAAGAAACGGGTCAGAATTGGCCAAAACTGTGATTGTTGACGACGGACACGTAAAGGCACCCCGGGGATCGTGAATCTTGGAAATCACTCCCGGACCCCAAAACTGTGAGTAGTAGTCCAAGAAACAGGACAGAATCGGCCTAAACCGCGAGTGTTGATGACCGACATGTAAGTGCACCCTGGGGTTCGTTAATCATGTATATCACTCCGGCAGCCCAAAACTGTGAGTAATAGTCCACGAAACGGGCCAGAATCGGCCAAAACTGTGAGTGTTGATGCCCGACACGTAAACGCACTCCGGGGTTCTTTATTTGTGGAAATCACTCCGGGACCACAACACAGCGAGTAATAGTCCAAGAAACGGGCTAGAATCGGCCAAAACCGCGAGTGTTGATGACCGACACGTAAGCGCGCCCCGGGGTTTGTTAATCGTGGAAATCACTCCGGCAGCCCAAAACAGTGAGTAATAGTCCATGAAATGGGCCAGAATTGGCCAAAACTGTGAGTGTCGATGACCGACATGTAAGCGCACCGCGGGGTTTGTTAATCGTGGTAATCACTCCGGGAGCCCAAAACAGTGAGTAATAGTCCACGAAACAGGCCAGAATCGGCCAAAACCGCAAGTGTTGATGACCGACACGTAAGCGCACCCCAGGGTTCGTTAATCGTGGAAATCACTTCGGGACCCCAAAACAATGAGTAATAGTCCACGAAATGGGCCAGAATCGGCCATCACTGTGAGTGTTGATGACCTACACGTAAACACACCCCTGGGTTTGTTGATCGTGGAAATCACTCCGAGACCCCAAACTAGTGAGTAATAGTTCATGAAACGGGCCAGAATCGGTTAAAACTTTGAGTGTTGATGAGACACGTAAGCGCACCTTGGCGTTCAATAACTATGGAAATCGCTTCGGGACCCCAAGACGGGCCCGAATTGGCCAAAACTGTGAGTGTTGTCGACTGACACGTAAACGCACCGCTGGGATCGTTTTGGGACCCTAAAACGGTGAGTAATAGTGCACGAAACGGATCAGAATCGGCCAAAACTGTGAGTGTTGATGACCAACACGTAAACGCAACTTGGCGTTCAACAACTATGGAAATCGCTTCGGGACCGTAAACGGTGAGTAATAGTCCACGAAATGGGCCAGAATTGGCCAAAACTGTGAGTCTTGATAACCTACAGGTAAGCATACCCCGGGGTTCGTTAATCATGGTAATTACTCTGGGAGCCCAAAACAGTGAGTAATAGTCCATGAAACGGTCCAGAATCAGCCAAAACCGCGAGTGTTGATGA
Source organism: Aegilops longissima (assembly GCA_021605205.1). Classification (NCBI taxonomy): domain Eukaryota; kingdom Viridiplantae; phylum Streptophyta; class Magnoliopsida; order Poales; family Poaceae; genus Aegilops; species Aegilops longissima. The sequence goes on from CM038679.1 coordinate 314,508, forward strand.
CCGACACGTAAACACACCTTCGGGTTCGACAACTATGGTAACGCTTCGGAACCCCTAAACGGTGAGTAATAGTACACGAAATGGGTCAGAATTGGCCAAAACTGTGATTGTTGATGACGGACACGTAAAGGCACCCTGGGGATCGTCAATCTTGGAAATCACTCCCGGACACCAAAACTGTGAGTAGTAGTCCAAGAAATAGGACAGAATTGGCCAAAACCGCGAGTGTTGATGACCGACATGTAGGTGCTCCCCGGGGTTCGTTAATCATGTATATCACTCCGGCAGCCCAAAACAGTGAGTAATAGTCCATGAAACGGGCCAGAATCGGCCCAAACTGTGAGTGTTGATGACCGACACGTAAACGTACTCCGGGGTTCTTTAATTGTGGAAATCACTCCGGGACCCCAAAACAGTGAGTAATAGTCCAAGAAACGGGCTAGAATCGGCCAAAACCGCGAGTGTTGATGACCGACACGTAAGCGCGCCCCGGGGTTCGTTAATCGTGGAAATCACTCCGGCAGCCCAAAACAGTGAGTAATAGTCCAAGAAACGGGATAGAATCAGCCAAAACCGCGAGTGTTGATGACCGACACGTAAGCGCGCCCCGGGGTTCGTTAATCGTGGAAATCACTCCGGCAGCCCAAAACAGTGAGTAATAGTCCATGAAATGGGCCAGAATTGGCCAAAACTGTGAGTGTTGATGACCGACATGTAAGCGCACCCCGGGGTTTGTTAATCGTGGTAATCACTCCGGGAGCCCAAAACAGTGAGTAATAGTCCACGAAACAGGCCAGAATCGGCCAAAAACCGCAAGTGTTGATGACCGACACGTAAGCGCACCCCAGGGTTCGTTAATCGTGGAAATCACTTCGGGACCCCAAACAGTGAGTAATAGTCCACGAGTCGGCCAAAACTGTGAATGTTGATGACCTACACGTCAACACACCCCTGGGTTTGTTGATCGTGGAAATCACTCCGAGACCCCAAAATAGTGAGTAATAGTTAATGAAACGGGCCAGAATCGGTTAAAACTTTGAGTGTTGATGAGACACGTAAGCGCACCTTGGCGTTCAATAACTATGGAAATCGTTACGGGACCCCAAAACGGGCCAGAATTTGCCAAAACTATGAGTGTTGACAACTGACACGTAAACGCACCCCTGGGATCGCTTTGGGACCCTAAAACGGTGAGTAATAGTGCACGAAATGGACCAGAATCGGCCAAAATTGTGAGTGTTGATGGCCAACACGTAAACGCAACTTGGCGTTCAACAACTATGGAAATTGCTTCGGGACCGTAAACGGTGAGTAATAGTCCACGAAATGGGCCAGAATTGGCCAAAACTGTGAGTGTTGATTACCGACACGTAAACGCACTCCGGGGTTCTATAATTGTGGAAATCACTCCGGGATCCCAAAACAGTGAGTAATAGTCCAAGAAACGGGCTAGAATCGGCCAAAACCGCGAGTGTTGATGACCGACACGTAAGCGCGCCCCGGGGTTCGTTAATCGTGGCAATCACTCCGGGAGCCCAAAACAGTGAGTAATAGTCCACGAAACGGCCCAGAATCGGCCAAAACCGTGAGTGTTGATGACCGACTAGTAAACACACCTTGTGGTTCGACAACTATGGAAATCGCTTCGGAACCCCTGAACGGTGAGTAATAGTCCACGAAACGGGTCAGAATTGGCCAAAACTGTAATTATTGACGATAGATACGTAAAGGCACCCCGGGGATCTTCAATCTTGGAAATCTCTCCCGGACCCCAAAACTGTGAGTAATAGCCCAAGAAACAGGACAGAATCAGCCAAAACCGCGAGTGTTGATGACCGACATGTAAGTGCACCCCGGGGTTCGTTAATCATGTATATCACTCCGGCAGCCCAGAACAGTGAGTAATAGTCCACGAAACGAGCCAGAATCGGCCAAAACTGTGAGTGTTGATGCCCGACACGTAAACGCACTCCGGGGTTCTTTAATTGTTGAAATCATTCCGGGACCCCAAAACAGTGAGTAGTAGTCCAAGAAACGGGCTAGAATCGGCCAAAACCGCGAGTGTTGATGACCGACACGTAAGCGCGCCCCGTGGTTCGTTAATTGTGGAAATCACTCCAGCAGCCCAAAATAGTGAGTAATAGTCCATGAAATGGGCCAGAATCGGCCGAAACTGTGAGTGTTGATGACCGACATGTCAGCGCACCCCGGGGTTTGTTAATCGTGGTAATCACTCCGGGAGCCCAAAACAGTGAGTACTAGTCCACGAAACAGGCCAGAATCGGCCAAAACCGCAAGTGTTGATGACCGACACGTAAGCGCACCCCCGGGTTCTGTAATCGTGCAAATCACTTCGGGACCCCAAAACTGTGAGTAGTAGTCCAAGAAACAGGACAGAGTCGGCCAAAACCGCGAGTGTTGATGACCGACATGTAAGTGCACCCCGGGGTTCGTTAATCATGGATATCACTCCGGCAGCCCAAAACAGTGAGTACTAGTCCACGAAACGGGCCAGAATCGGCCCAAACTGTGAGTGTTGATGACCGACACGTAAACGCACTCCGGGGTTCTTTAATTGTCGAAATCACTCCGGGACCCCAAAAGAGTGAGTAATAGTCCAAGAAACGGGCTAGAATCGGCCAAAACCGCGAGTGTTGATGACCGACACGTAAGCGCGACCCGGGGTTCGTTAATCATGGAAATCACTCCGGCAGCCCAAAACAGTGAGTAATAGTCCAAGAAACAGGCTAGAACCGGCCAAAACCTTGAGTGTTGATGACCGACACGTAAGCGTGCCCCGTGGTTCGTTAATTGTGGAAATCACTCCAGCAGCCCAAAATAGTGAGTAATAGTCCATGAAATGGGCCAGAATCGGCCGAAACTGTGAGTGTTGATGACCGACATGTCGGCGCACCGGGGTTTGTTAATCGTGGTAATCACTCCGGGAGCCCAAAACAGTGAGTACTAGTCCACGAAACAGGCCAGAATCGGCCAAAACCGCAAGTGTTGATGACCGACACGTAAGCGCACCCCCGGGTTCTGTAATCGTGCAAATCACTTCGGGACCCCAAAACAGTGAGTAATAGTCCACGAAACGGGCCAGAATCGGCCAAAACCGTGAGTGTTGATGACCTACACGTCAACACACCCCTGGGTTTGTTGATCGTGGAAATCACTCCGAGACCCCAAAATAGTGAGTAATAGTTCATGAAACGGGCCAGAATCGGTTAGAACTTTGAGTGTTGATGAGACACGTAAGCGCACCTTGGCGTTCAATAACTATGGAAATCGCTATGGGACCCCAAAACGGGCCAGAATTGGCAAAAACTGTGAGTGTTGACGACTGACACGTAAACGCACCCCTGGGATCGCTTTGGGACCCTAAAACGGTGAGTAATAGTGCATGAAACGGACCAGAATCGGCCTAAATTGTGAGTGTTGATGGCCAACACGTAAACGCAACTTGGCGTTCAACAACTATGGAAATCGCTTCGGGACCGTAAACGGTGAGTAATAGTCCACGAAATGGGCCAGAATTGGCCAAAACTGTGAGTGTTGATTACCGACACGTAAGCGCACCCCGGGGTTCGTTAATCGTGGTAATTACTCAGGGAGCCCAAAACAGTGAGTAATAGTCCACGAAACGGTCCAGAATCGGCCAAAACCGCGAGTGTTGATGACCGACTAGTAAACACACCTTGGGGTTCGACAACTATGGAAATCGCTTCGGAACACCTAAACGGTGAGTAATAGTCCATGAAACGGGTCAGAATTGGCCAAAACTGTGATTGTTGACGACGGAGACGTAAAGGCACCCCGGGGATCGTCAATCTTGGAAATCACTCCCGGACCCCAAAACTGTGAGTAATAGTCCAAGAAACAGGACAAAATCGGCCAAAACCACGAGTGTTGATGACCGACATGTAAGTGCACCCCGGGGTTCGTTAATCATGTATATCACTCCGGCAGCCCAAAACAGTGAGTAATAGTCCATGAAACAGGCCAGAATCGGCCCAAACTGTGAGTGTTGATGACCGACACGTAAACACACTCCGGGGTTCGTTAATTGTGGAAATCACTCCGGGACCCCAAAACAGTGAGTAATAGTCCAAGAAACGGGCTAGAATCGGCCAAAACCGCGAGTGTTGATGACCGACACGTAAGCGCGCCCTGGGATTCGTTAATCATGGAAATCACTCCGGCAGCCCAAAAAGTGAGTAATAGTCCATGAAATGGGCCAGAATTGGCCAACACTGTGAGTGTTGATGACCGACATGTAAGCGCACCCCGGGGTTTGTTAATCGTGGTAATCACTCCGGGAGCCCAAAACAGTGAGTAATAGTCCACGAAACAGGCCAGAATCGGCCAAAACCGCAAGTGTTGATGACCGACACGTAAGCGCACCCCAGGGTTCGTTAATCATGGAAATCACTTCGGGACCCCAAAACAGTGAGTAATAGTCCGCCAAACGGGCCAGAATCGGCCAAAACTGTGAGTGTTGATGACCTACACTAAACACATCCCTGAGTTTGTTGATCGTGGAAATCACTCCGAGACCCCAAAATAGTGAGTAATAGTTCATGAAACGGGCCAGAATCGGTTAAAACTTTGAGTGTTGATGAGACACGTAAGCGCACCTTGGCGTTCAATAACTATGGAAATCGCTTCGGGGCCCCAAAACGGGCCAGAATTGGCCAAAACTGTGAGTGTTGACGACTGACACGTAAACGCACCCCTGGGATCGCTTTGGGACCCTAAAACGGTGAGTAATAGTGCACGAAACGGACCAGAATCGGCCAAAATTGTGAGTGTTGATGACCAACACGTAAACGCACCCCGAGGTTCGTCAATCGTGGAAATCACTATGGGACCCCAAAACTGAGTAACAGTCCAAGAAACGGGCCAGATTTGGCCAAAACTGTGAGTGTTGATAACCGACACGTAAGCGCACCTTCGGGTTCGACAACTATGGAAATCGCTTCGGAACCCCTAAACGGTGAGTAATAGTCCACGAAACGGGTCAGAATTGGCCAAAACTGTGATTGTTGACGACGGACACGTAAAGGCACCCCGGGGATCGTCAATCTTGGGAATCACTCCCGGAACCCAAAACTGTGAGTAATAGTCCAAGAAATAGGACAGAATCGGCCAAAACCGCGAGTGTTGGTGACCAACATGTAAGTGCACCCCGGGGTTCGTTAATCATGGATATCACTCGGCGCCCAAAACGGTGAGTAATAGTCCACGAACGGGCCAGAATCGCCAAAACTGTGAGTGTTGATGACCGACACGTAAACGCACTCCGGGGTTCTTTAATTGTGGAAATCACTCCGGGACCCCAAAACAGTGAGTAATAGTCCAAGAAACGGGCTAGAATCGGCCAAAACCGCGAGTGTTGATGACCGACACGTAAGCGCGACCCGGGGTTCGTTAATCGTGGAAATCACTCCGGCAGCTCAAAACAGTGAGTGTTGATGACCGACATGTAAGCGCACCCAGGGTTCGTTAATCGTGGAAATCACTTTGGGCCCTGAAAACAGTGAGTAATAGTCCATGAAACGGGCCAGAATCGGCCAAAACTGTGAGTGTTGATGACATACACGTAAAAACACCCCTGGGTTTGTTGATCGTGGAAATCACTCCGAGACCCAAAATAGTGAGTAATAGTTCATGAAACGGGCCAGAATCGGTCAAAACTTTGAGTGTTGATGAGACACGTAAGCGCACCTTGGCGTTCAATAACTATGGAAATCGCTTCGGGACCCCAAAACGGGCCAGAATTGGCCAAAACTGTGAGTGTTTACAACTGACACGTAAACGCACCCCTGGGATCGCTTTGGGACCCTAAAACGGCGAGTAATAGTGCATGAAACGGACCAGAATTGGCCAAAATTGTGAGTGATGATGACCAACACGTAAACGCAACTTGGCGTTCAACAACTATGGAAATCGCTTCGGGACCGTAAACAGTGAGTAATAGTCCATGAAATGGGCCAGAATTGGCCAAAACTGTGAGTGTTGATAACGGACACTTAAGCGCACCCTGGGGTTCGTTAATCGCCGTGATTACTCTGGGAGCCCAAAACAGTGAGTAATAGTCCTTGAAAGGGTCCAGAATCGGCCAAAACCGCGAGTGTTGATGACCGACACGTAAACACACCTTGGGGTTCGACAACTATGGAACTCGCTTCGGAACCCCTAAACGGTGAGTAATAGTCCACGAAACGGGTCAGAATTGGCCAAAACTGTAATTGTTGACGAAGGACACGTAAAGGCACCCCGGGGATCGTCAATCTTGGGAATCACTCCCGGACCTCAAAACTGTGAGTAATAGTCCAAGAAACAGGGCAGAATCGGCCAAAACCGCGAGTCTTGATGACCGACATGTAAGTGCACCCCGTGGTTCGTTAATCATGGATATCACTCCGGCAGCCGAAAACTGTGAGTAATATTCCACGAAACGTGCCAGAATCGGCCAAAACTATGAGTGTTGATGACCGACACGTAAACGCACTCCGGGGTTCTTTAATTGCGGAAATCACTCCGGGACCCCAAAACAGTGAGTAATAGTCCAAGAAACGGGCAAGAATCGGCCAAAACCGCGAGTGTTGATGACCGACACGTAAGCGCGCCCCGAGGTTCGTTAATCGTGGAAATCACTCCGGCAGCCCAAAATAGTGAGTAATAGTCCATGAAATGGACCAGAATTGGCCAAAACTGTGAGTGTTGATGACTGACATGTAAGCGCACCCCGGGGTTTGTTAATCGTGGTAATCATTCCGGGAGCCCAAAACAGTGAGTAATAGTCCTCGAAACAGGCCAGAAACGGCCAAAACCGCACGTGTTGATGACCGACACGTAAGCGCACCCCAGGGTTCGTTAATCGTGGAAATCACTTCGGGACCCCAAAACAGTGAGTAATAGTCCACGAAACGGGCCAGAATCGGCCAAAACTGTGAGTGTTGATGACCTACACGTAAAAACACCCCTGGGTTTGTTGATCGTGGAAATCACTCCGAGACCCAAAATAGTGAGTAATAGTTCATGAAACGGGCCAGAATCGGTCAAAACTTTGAGTGTTGATGAGACACGTAAGCGCACCTTGGCGTTCAATAACTATGGAAATCGCTTCGGGACCCCAAAACGGGTCAGAATTGGCCAAAACTGTGAGTGTTTACAACTGACACGTAAACGCACCCCTGGGATCGCTTTGGGACCCTAAAACGGTGAGTAATAGTACACGAAACGGACCAGAATTGGCCAAAATTGTGAGTGTTGATGTCCAACACGTAAACGCAACTTGGCGTTCAACAACTATGGAAATCGCTTCGGGACCGTAAACGGTGAGTAATAGTCCACGAAATGGGCCAGAATTGGCCAAAACTGTGAGTGTTGATAACCGACACTTAAGCGCACCCCGGGGTTCGTTAATCGTGGTAATTACTCTGGGAGCCCAAAACAGTGAGTAATAGTCCTTGAAACGGTCCAGAATCGGCCAAAACCGCGACTGTTGATGATCGACACGTAAACACACCTTGGGGTTCGACAACTATGGAACTCGCTTCGGAACCCCTAAACGGTGAGTAATAGTCCACGAAACGGGTCAGAATTGGCCAAAACTGTGATTGTTGACGAAGGACATGTAAAGGCACCCCAGGGATCGTCAATCTTGGGAATCACTCCCGGACCCCAAAACTGTGAGTAATAGTCCAAGAAACAGGACATAATCGGCCAAAACCGCGAGTGTTGATGACCGACATGTAAGTGCACCCCGGGGGTTCGTTAATCATGGATATCACTCCGGCAGCCGAAAACTGTGAATAATAGTCCACGAAAGTGGGCCAAAATCGGCCAAAACTGTGAGTGTTGATGACCGACACGTAAACGCACTCCGGGGTTCTTTAATTGCGGAAATCACTCCGGGACCCCAAAACAGTGAGTAATAGTCCAAGAAACGGGCTAGAATCGGCCAAAACCGCGAGTGTTGATGACCGACACGTAAGCGCGCCCCGGGGTTTGTTAATCGTGGAAATCACTCCGGCAGCCCAAAACAGTGAGTAATAGTCCATGAAATGGGCCAGAATTGGCCAAAACAGTGAGTGTTGATGACCGACATGTAAGCGCACCCCGGGGTATGTTAATCGTGGTAATCACTCCGGGAGCCCAAAACAATGAGTAATAGTCCACGAAACAGGCCAGAATCGGCCAAAACCGCACGTGTTGATGACCGACACGTAAGCGCACCCCAGGGTTCGTTAATCGTGGAAAACACTTCGGGACCCCAAAACAGTGAGTAATAGTCCATGAAACGGGCCAGAATCGGCCAAAACTGTGAGTGTTGATGACCTACACGTAAACACAACTCTGGGATTGTAGATCGTGGAAATCACTCCGAGACCCAAAAATAGTGAGTAATACTTCATGAAACGGGCGAGAATCGGTTAAAACTTTGAGTGTTGATGAGACACGTAAGCGCACCTTGGCGTTCAATAACTATGGAAATCGCTTCGGGACCCCAAAACGGGCCAGAATTGGCCAAAACTGTGAGTGTTGACGACTGACACGTAAACGCACCCCTGGGATCGCTTTGGGACCCTAAAACAGTGAGTAATAGTGCAAGAAACGGACCAGAATCGGCCAAAATTGGGAGTGTTGATGACCAACACGTAAACACAACTTGGCGTTCAACATCTATGGAAATCGCTTCGGGACCGTAAACGGTGAGTAATAGTCCACAAAATGGGCCAGAATTGGCCAAAACTGTGAGTGTTGATAACCGACACGTAAGCGCAACCCGGGGTTCGTTAATCATGGTAATTACTTTGGGAGCCCAAAACAGTGAGTAATAGTGCACGAAACGGTCCAGAATCGGCCCAAACCGCGAGTGTTGATGACCGACACATAAACACACCTTGGGGTTTGACAACTATGGAAATCGCTTCGGAACCCCTAAACGGTGAGTAATAGTCCACGAAACGGGTCAGAATTGGCCAAAACTGTGATTGTTGACGACCGACACGTAAAGGCACCCCGGGGATCGTCAATCTTGGGAATCACTCCCGGACCCCAAAACTGTGAGTAATAGTCCATGAAACGGGCCAGAATCGGCCAAAACTATGAGTGTTGATGACCGACACGTAAACGCACTCCGGGGTTCTTTAATTGTGGAAATCACTCCGGGACCCCAAAACAGTGAGTAATAGTCCAAGAAACGGGCTAGAATCGGCCAAAACCGTGAGTGTTGATGACCGACACGTAAGCGCGCCCCGGGGTTCGTTAACGTGGAAATCACTCCGGCAGCCCAAAACAGTGAGTAATAGTCCAAGAAACGGGCTAGAATCGGCCAAAACCTTGAGTGTTGATGACCGACACGTAAGCGCGCCCCGTGGTTCGTTAATTGTGGAAATCACTCCGGCAGCCCAAAACAGTGAGTAATAGTCCATGAAATGGGCCAGAATCGGCCAAAACTGTGAGTGTTGATGACCGACATGTAAGCGCACCCCAGGGTTTGTTAATCATGGTAATCACTCCAGGAGCCCAAAACAGTGAGTAATAGTCCACGAAACATGCCAGAATCGGCCAAAACCGCAAGTGTTTATGACCGACACGTAAGCGCACCCCAGGGGTCGTTAATCGTGGAAATCACTTCGGGACCCCAAAACAGTGAGTAATAGTCCACGAAACGGGCCAGAATCGGCCAAAACTGTGAGTGTTGATGACCTACACGTACACACCCCTGGGTTTGTTGATTGTGGAAATCACTCCGAGACCCCAAAATAGTGAGTAATACTTCATGAAACGGGCCAGAATCGGTTAAAACTTTCAGTGTTGATGAGACACGTAAGCGCACCTTGGCGTTCAATAACTATGGAAATCGCTTCGGGACCCCAAAACGGGCCAGAATTGGCCAAAACTGTGAGTGTTGACGACTGACACGTTAACGCACCCCTGGGATCGCTTTGGGACCCTAAAACGGTGAGTAATAGTGCACGAAACGGACCAGAATCGGCCAAAATTGTGAGTGTTGATGACCAACACGTAAACGCAACTTGGCATTCAACATCTATGGAAATCGCTTCGGGACCGTAAACGGTGAGTAATAGTCCATGAAATGGGCCAGAATTGGCAAAACTGTGAGTGTTGATAACCGACACGTAAGCGCTCCCCGGGGTTATTTAATCGTGGCAATTACTTTGGGAGCCCAAAACAGTGAGTAATAGCGCACGAAACGGTCCAGAATCGGCCAAAACCGCGAGTGTTGATGACCGACACGTAAACACACCTTGGGGTTCGACAACTATGGAAATCGCTTCGGAAACCCCTAAACGGTGAGTAATAGTCCATGAAACGGGTCAGAATTGGCCAAAACTGTGATTGTTGACGACGGACACGTAAAGGCACCCCGGGGATCGTCAATCTTGGGAATCACTCCCGGACCCCAAAACTGTGAGTAATAGTCCACGAAACGGGACAGAATCGGCCAAAACCGGGAGTGTTGATGACCGACATGTAAGGGCACCCCGGGGTTCGTTAATCATGGATATCACTCCGGCAGCCCAAAACAGTGAGTAATAGTCCATGAAACAGGCCAGAATCGGCCAAAACCATGAGTGTTGATGCCCGACACGTAAACGCACTCCGGGGTTCTTTAATTGTGGAAATCACTCCGGGACCCCAAAACAGTGAGTAATAGTCCAAGAAACGGGCTAGATTCGGCCAAAACCGCGAGTGTTGATGACCAACACATAAGCGCGCCACGGGGTTCGTTAATCATGGAAATCACTCCGGCAGCCCAAAACAGTGAGTAATAGTCCATGAAATGGGCCAGAATTGGCCAAAACTGTGAGTGTTGATGACCGACATGTAAGCGCACCCCGGGGTTTGTTAATCGTGGAAATCACTTCGGGACCCCAAAACAGTGAGTAATAGTCCATGAAACGGGCCAGAATCGGCCAAAACTGTGAGTGTTGATGACCTACACGTAAACACACCCCCGGGTTTGTTGATCATGGAAATCACTCTGAGACCCCAAAATAGTGAGTAATACTTCATGAAACGGGCCAGAATCGGTTAAAACTTTGAGTGTTGATGAGACACGTAAGCGCACCTTGGCGTTCAATAACTATGGAAATCCTTTCGGACCCTAAAAGCGGGCGAAATTGGCCAAAACTGTGAGTGTTGACGATGACACGTAAACGCACCCACAGGATCGCTTTGGAACCCTAAAGCGGTGAGTAATAGTGCAAAACGGACCAGAATCGGCCAAAATTGTGAGTGTTGATGACCAACACGTAAACGCAACTTGGCGTTCAACATCTACGGAAATCGCTTCGGGACCGTAAATGGTGAGTAATAGTCCATGAAATGGGCCAGAATTGGCCAAAACTGTGAGTGTTGATAACCGACACGTAAGCGGACCCCGAGGTTCGTTAATCATGGTAATTACTTTGGGAGCCCAAAACAGTGAGTAATAGTGCACGAGACGGTCCAGAATCGGCCAAAACCGCGAGTGTTGATGACCGACACGTAAACACACCTTGGGGTTCGACAACTATGGAAATCGCTTCGGAACCCCTAAACGGTGAGTAATAGTCCAGGAAACGGGTCAGAATTGGCCAAAACTATGATTGTTGACGACGGACACGTAAAGGCACCACGGGGATCGTCAAACTTGGGAATCACTCCCGGACCCCAAAACTGTGAGTAATAGTCCACGAAACGGGCCAGAATCGGCCAAAACTGTGAGTGTTGATGACCGACACGTAAACGCACTCCGGGGTTCTTTCATTGTGGAAATCACTCCCGGACACCAAAACAGTGAGTAATAGACCAAGAAACGGGCTAGAATCGGCCAAAACCGTGAGTGTTGATGACCGACACGTAAGCGCACCAGGGTTACTTAATCGTGGTTCTTTGGGAGCCCAAAAATGAGTAATAGTCGACGGTCCAGAATCGGCCAAAACTGCGAGTGTTGATGACCCAAAACAGTGAGTAATAGTCCAACCCTAAGCGGTGAGTAATAGTCCAGAATCGAATTGGCCAAAACCTTGATTGTTGATGACCGACACGTAAAAGGCACCCCGCGCAATCTTGGAGTAATAGTTCGTTAATCGAGTGGAAATCACTCCGTGGAAATCACTCGGGACCCCAAAACAGTGAGTAATAGTCCAAGCCCAAAACAGTGAGTAATAGTCCATGAAATGGGCCCAAAACTGAATAGTCCAAAACGGGCTAGAATCGTGAGTGTTGATGACCGACATGTAATAGCGCACCCGTTGGTTTCGTTAATCGTGGAAATCACTCCGGGAGCCCAAAACAGTGAGTAATAGTCCATGAAATGGGCCAGAATCGCCAAAACCGCAAGTGTTGATGACCGACACGTAAGCGCACCCTAGGGTTTGTTAATCGTGGTAATCACTTCGGGACCCCAAAACAGTGAGTAATAGTCCACGAAACGGGCCAGAATCGGCCAAAACTGTGAGTGTTGATGACCTACACGTAAACACACCCCTGGGTTTGTTGATCGTGGAAATCACTCCGGGACCCCAAAATAGTGAGTAATAGTTCATGAAACGGGCCAGAATCGGTTAAAACTTTGAGTGTTGATGAGACACGTAAGCGCACCTTGGCGTTCAATAACTATGGAAATCGCCGGACCCCAAAACGGGCCAGAATTGGCCAAAACTGTGAGTGTTGACGACTGACACGTAAACGCACCCCTGGGATCGCTTTGGGACCCTAAAACGGTGAGTAATAGTGCACGAAACGGACCAGAATCGGCCAAAATTGTGAGTGTTGATGACCAACACGTAAACGCAACTTGACATTCAACATCTATGGAAATCGCTTCGGGACCGTAAACGGTGAGTAATAGTCCATGAAATGGGCCAGAATTGGCCAAAACTGTGAGTGTTGATAGCCGACACGTAAGCGCACCCCGGGGTTATTTAATCGTGGTAATTACTTTGGGAGCCCAAAACAGTGAGTAATAGTGCACGAAACGGTCCAGAATCGGCCAAAACCGCGATTGTTGATGACCGACACGTAAACACACCTTGGGGTTCGACAACTATGGAAATCGCTTCGGAACCCCTAAACGGTGAGTAATAGTCCACGAAACGGGTCAGAATTGGCCAAAACTGTGATTGTTGACGACGGACACGTAAAGGCACCCCGGGGATCGTCAATCTTGGGAATCACTCCCGGACCCCAAAACTGTGAGTAATAGCCCACGAAATGGGCTAGAATCGGCCAAAACTGTGAGTGTTGATGACCGACATGTAAACGCACTCCGGGGTTCTTTAATTGTGGAAATCACCCGGGACCCCAAAACAGTGAGTAATAGTCCAAAACGGGCTAGAATCGCCAAAACCGTGAGTGTTGATGACCGACACGTAAGCGCGCCCCGGGGTTCGTTAATCGTGGAAATCACTCCGGGACCCCAAAACAGTGAGTAATAGTCCAAGAAACGGGCTAGAATCGGCCAAAACCTTGAGTGTTGATGACCAACACGTAAGCGCGCCCCGGGGTTCGTTAATCGTGGAAATCACTCCGGCAGCCCAAAACAGTGAGTAATAGTCCATGAAATGGGCCAGAATCGGCCAAAACTGTGAGTGTTGATGACCGACATGTAAGCGCACCCCGGGGTTTGTTAATCGTGGAAATCACTCCGGAGCCCAAAACAGTGAGTAATAGTCCAAAACCGTGAGTGTTGAAACGGCGCACCTCGGGGTTTGTTAATCGTGGTAATCGCCAAAAAACAGTGAGTGTTGATGACCGGCCACACGTAATGACACACCACCGGGTTTGTTGATCGTGGAAATCACTCCGGGACCCCGAAATAGTGAGTAATAGTTCATGAAACGGGCCGAAATCGGTTAAAACTTTGAGTGTTGATGAGACACGTAAGCGCACCTTGGCGTTCAATAACTATGGAAATCGCTTCGGGACCCCAAAACGGGCCAGAATTGGCCAAAACTGTGAGTGTTGACGACTGACACGTAAACGCACCCCTGGGATCGCTTTGGGACCCTAAAACGGTGAGTAATAGTGCACGAAACGGACCAGAATCGGCCAAAATTGTGAGTGTTGATGACCAACACGTAAACGCAACTTGGCGTTCAACATCTACGGAAATCGCTTCGGGACCGTAAATGGTGAGTAATAGTCCATGAAATGGGCCAGAATTGGCCAAAACTGTGAGTGTTGATAACCGACACGTAAGCGCCCCGGGTTTTTTAATCGTGGTAATTACTTTGGGAGCCCAAAACAGTGAGTAATAGTCCACGAAAGGGTCCAGAATCGCCAAAACCGCGAGTGTTGATGACCGACACGTAAACACACCTTGGGGTTCGACAACTATGGAAATCGCCGAACCCCTAAACGGTGAGTAATAGTCCATGAAACGGGTCGAATTGGCCAAAACTGTGATTGTTGACGACGGACACGTAAAGGCACCCGGGGATCGTCAATCTTGGAAATCACTCCGGACCCCAAAACTGTGAGTAATAGTCCACGAAATGGGCTAGAATCGCCAAAACCGTGAGTGTTGATGACCGACATGTAAGCGCACTCGGGGTTCTTTAATCATGGATATCACTCCGGGAGCCCAAAACAGTGAGTAATAGTCCAAGAAACGGGCTAGAATCGCCAAAACCGTGAGTGTTGATGACCGACACGTAAGCGCACTCCGGGTTCTTTAATCGTGGAAATCACTCCGACAGCCCAAAACAGTGAGTAATAGTCCAAGAAACGGGCTAGAATCGGCCAAAACCTTGAGTGTTGATGACCGACACGTAAAAGCGCTTACCGGGGTTCGTTAATCGTGGAAATCACTCCGACAGCCCAAAACAGTGAGTAATAGTCCAAAAGCGGGCTAGAAAAAACCTGAGTGTTGATGACCGACACGTAAAAAGCGCGCCCGGGGTTCGTTCATCGTGGAAATCACTCCGGCAGCCCAAAACAGTGAGTAATAGTCCAGGGCCAGAATGTTGATGACCGACATGTAAGCGCACCTCGGGGTTTGTTAATCGTGGTAATCACTCCGGGAGCCCAAAACAGTGAGTAATAGTCCACGAAACGGGCCAGAATCGGCAAAAACTGTGAGTGTTGATGACCTACACGTAAACACACCCCTGGGTTTGTTGATCGTGGAAATCACTCCGGGACCCCAAAATAGTGAGTAATAGTTCATGAAACGGGCCAGAATCGGTTAAAACTTTGAGTGTTGATGAGACACGTAAGCGCACCTTGGCGTTCAATAACTATGGAAATCGCTTCGGGACCCCAAAACGGGCCAGAATTGGCCATAACTCTGAGTGTTGACGACTGACACGTAAACGCACCCCTGGGATCGCTTTGGGACCCTAAACGGTGAGTAATAGTGCACGAAAAGGACCAGAATCGGCCAAAATTGTGAGTGTTGATGACCCACACGTAAACGCAACTTGACGTTCAACATCTATGAAAATCGCTTCGGGACCGTAAACGGTGAGTAATAGTCCATGAAATGGGCCAGAATTGGCCAAAACTGTGAGTGTTGATAACCGACACGTAAAAGCGCACCCCGGGTTCGTTAATCATGGTAATTACTTTGGGAGCCCAAAACAGTGAGTAATAGTCCACGAACGGTCCAGAATCGCCAAAACCGCTGAGTGTTGATGACCGACACGTAAACACACCTTGGGGTTCGACAACTATGGAAATCGCTCGAACCCTAAACGGTGAGTAATAGTCCAAGAAACGGGTCGAATTGGCCAAAACTATGATTGTTGACGACGACACGTAAAGGCACCACGGGATCGCCAAACTTGGGAATCACTCCGGACCCCAAAACTGTGAGTAATAGTCCACGAAACGGGCCAGAATCGGCCAAAACTGTGAGTGTTGATGACCGACACGTAAACGCACTCCGGGGTTCTTTCATTGTGGAAATCACTCCCGGACACCAAAACAGTGAGTAATAGACCAAGAAACGGGCTAGAATCGGCCAAAACCGTGAGTGTTGATGACCGACACGTAAGCGCACCCCGGGGTTACTTAATCGTGGTAATTACTTTGGGAGCCCAAAACAGTGAGTAATAGTGCACGAAACGGTCCAGAATCGGCCAAAACTGCGAGTGTTGATGACCGACACGTAAACACACCTTAGGGTTCGACAACTATGGATATCGCTTCGGAACCCCTAAACGGTGAGTAATAGTCCACGAAACGGGTCAGAATTGGCCAAAACTGTGATTGTTGACGACGGACACGTAAAGGCACCCCGGGGATCGTCAATCTTGGGAATCACTCCCGGACCCCAAAACTATGAGTAATAGTCCATGAAACGGGCCAGAATCGGCCAAAACTGTGAGTGTTGATGACCGACACGTAAACGCACTCCGGGGTTCTTTAATTGTGGAAATCACTCCGGGACCCCAAAACAGTGAGTAATAGTCCAAGAAACGGGCTAGAATCGGCCAAAACCGTGAATGTTGATGACCGACACGTAAGCGCGCCCCGGGGTTCGTTAATCGTGGAAATCACTTCGGGAGCCCAAAACTGTGAGTAATAGTCCAAGAAACGGGCTAGAATCGGCCAAAACCTTGATTGTTGATGACCGACACGTAAGCGCGCCCCGGGGTTCGTTAATCGTGGAAATCACTCCGGCAGCCCAAAACACTGAGTAATAGTCCAAGAAACGGGTTAGAATCGGCCAAAACCTTGAGTGTTGATGACCAACACGTAAGCGTGCCCCGGGGTTCGTTCATCGTGGAAATCACTCCGGAAGCCCAAAACAGTGAGTAATAGTCCATGAAATGGGCCAGAATTGGCCAAAACTGTGAGTGTTGATGACCGACATGTAAGCGCACCTCGGGGTTTGTTAATCGTGGTAATCACTCCGGGAGCCCAAAACAGTGAGTAATAGTCCACGAAACGGGCCAGAATCGGCCAAAACTGTGAGTGTTGATGACCTACACGTAAACACACCCCTGGGTTTGTTGATCGTGGAAATCACTCCGAGACCCCAAAATAGTGAGTAATAGTTCATGAAACGGGCCAGAATCGGTTAAAACTTTGAGTGTTGATGAGACACGTAAGCGCACCTTGGCGTTCAATAACTATGGAAATCGCTTCGGGACCCCAAAACGGGCCAGAATTGGCCAAAACTGTGAGTGTTGACGACTGACACGTAAACGCACCCCTGGGATCGCTTTGGGACCCTAAAACGGTGAGTAATAGTGCACGAAACGGACCAGAATCGGCCAAAATTGTGAGTGTTGATGACCAACACGTAAACGCAACTTGACATTCAACATCTATGGAAATCGCTTCGGGACCGTAAACGGTGAGTAATAGTCCATGAAATGGGCCAGAATTGGCCAAAACTGTGAGTGTTGATAGCCGACACGTAAGCGCACCCCGGGGTTATTTAATCGTGGTAATTACTTTGGGAGCCCAAAACAGTGAGTAATAGTGCAGGAAAGGGTCCAGAATCGGCCAAAACCGCGATTGTTGATGACCGACACTTAAACACACCTTGGGGTTCGACAACTATGGAAATCGCTTCGGAACCCCTAAACGGTGAGTAATAGTCCACGAAACGGGTCAGAATTGGCAAAACTGTGATTGTTGACGACAGACACGTAAAGGCACCCCGGGGATCGTCAATCTTGGGAATCACTCCCGGACCCCAAAACTGTGAGTAA
This sequence comes from Aegilops longissima, assembly GCA_021605205.1. Taxonomy (NCBI): domain Eukaryota; kingdom Viridiplantae; phylum Streptophyta; class Magnoliopsida; order Poales; family Poaceae; genus Aegilops; species Aegilops longissima. The sequence continues at coordinate 332,198 of CM038679.1, forward strand.
TAGTCCAAGAAATGGGCTAGAATCGCCAAAACCGTGAGTGTTGATGACCGACATGTAAACGCACCGGGTTCTTTAATTGTGGAAATCACCCGGGACCCAAAAACAGTGAGTAATAGTCCAAGAACGGGCTAGAATCGCCAAAACCGTGAATGTTGATGACCGACACGTAAGCGCGCACCGGGGTTCGTTAATCGTGGAAATCACTCCGAGAGCCCAAAACAGTGAGTAATAGTCCAAGAAACGGGCTAGAATCGCCAAAACCTTGAGTGTTGATGACCGACACGTAAGCGCGCCCGGGTTCGTTAATCGTGGAAATCACTCCGCAGCCCAAAACAGTGAGTAATAGTCCAAGAAACGGGTTAGAATCGCCAAAACCTTGAGTGTTGATGACCAACACGTAAGCGCGCCCCGGGTTCGTTCATCGTGGAAATCACCCGGAGCCCAAAAACAGTGAGTAATAGTCCATGAAATGGGCCAGAATTGGCCAAAACTGTGAGTGTTGATGACCGACATGTAAGCGCACCTCGGGGTTTGTTAATCGTGGTAATCACTCCGGGAGCCCAAAACAGTGAGTAATAGTCCACGAAACGGGCCAGAATCGCCAAAACGTGAGTGTTGATGACCTACACGTAAACACACCCCGGGTTTGTTGATCGTGGAAATCACCCGAGACCCCAAAATAGTGAGTAATAGTTAATGAAACGGGCCAGAATCGGTTAAAACTTTGAGTGTTGATGAGACACGTAAGCGCACCTTAGCGTTCAATAACTATGGAAATCGCCGGGACCCCAAAACGGGCCGAATTGGCCAAAACTGTGAGTGTTGACGATCGACACGTAAACGCATCCCCAGGATCGCTTTGGGACCCTAAAGCGGTGAGTAATAGTGCACGAAACGGACCAGAATCGCCAAAATTGTGAGTGTTGATGACCAACACGTAAACGCAACTTGACATTCAACATCTATGAAAATCGCTTCGGGACCGTAAACGGTGAGTAATAGTCCATGAAATGGGCCAGAATTGGCCAAAACTGTGAGTGTTGATAGCCGACACGTAAGCGCACCCCGGGGTTATTTAATCGTGGTAATTACTTTGGGAGCCCAAAACAGTGAGTAATAGTCCATGAAAGGGTCCAGAATCGCCAAAACCGCGATTGTTGATGACCGACACGTAAACACACCTTGGGGTTCGACAACTATGGAAATCGCTTCGGAACCCCTAAACGGTGAGTAATAGTCCACGAAACGGGTCAGAATTGGCAAAACTGTGATTGTTGACGACAGACACGTAAAGGCACCCCGGGGATCGTCAATCTTGGGAATCACTCCCGGACCCCAAAACTGTGAGTAATAGCCCACGAAATGGGCTAGAATCGGCCAAAACTGTGAGTGTTGATGACCGACACGTAAACGCACTCCGGGGTTCTTTAATTGTGGATATCACTCCGGGACTCCAAAACAGTGAGTAATAGTCCAAGAAACGGGCTAGAATCAGCCAAAACCGTGAATGTTGATGACCGACACGTAAGCGCGCACCGGGGTTCGTTAATCGTGGAAATCACTCCGACAGCCCAAAACAGTGAGTAATAGTCCAAGAAACGGGCTAGAATTGGCCAAAACCTTGAGTGTTGATGACCGACTCGTAAGCGCGCCCCGGGGTTCGTTAATCGTGGAAATCACTCCGACAGCCCAAAACAGTGAGTAATAGTCCAAAAACGGCTAGAATCGGCCAAAACCTTGAGTGTTGATGACCGACACGTAAGCGCGCCCCGGGGTTCGTTCATCGTGGAAATCACTCCGGCAGCCCAAAACAGTGAGTAATAGTCCATGAAATGGGCCAGAATTGGCCAAAACTGTGAGTGTTGATGACCGACATGTAAGCGCACCTCGGGGTTTGTTAATCATGGTAATCACTCCGGGAGCCCAAAACAGTGAGTAATAGTCCACGAAACGGGCCAGAATCGGCCAAAACTGTGAGTGTTGATGACCTACACGTAAACACACCCCTGGGTTTGTTGATCGTGGAAATCACTCCGAGACCCCAAAATAGTGAGTAATAGTTCATGAAACGGGCCAGAATCGGTTAAAACTTTGAGTGTTGATGAGACACGTAAGCGCACCTTGGCGTTCAATAACTATGGAAATCGCTTCGGGACCCCAAAACGGGCCAGAATTGGCCAAAACTATGAGTGTTGACGACTGACACGTAAACGCACCCCTGGGATCGCTTTGGGAACCTAATACGGTGAGTAATAGTGCACGAAATGGACCACAATCGGCCAAAATTGTGAGTGTCGATGACCAACACGTAAACACAACTTGACGTTCAACATCTATGAAAATCGCTTCGGGACCGTAAACGGTGAGTAATAGTCCATGAAATGGGCCAGAATTGGCCAAAACTGTGAGTGTTGATAGCCGACACGTAAGCGCACCCCGGGGTTATTTAATCGTGGTAATTACTTTGGGAGCCCAAAACAGTGAGTAATAGTGCATGAAACGGTCCAGAATCGGCCAAAACCGCAATTGTTGATGACCGACGCGTAAACACACCTTGGGGTTCGACAACTATGGAAATCGCTTCGGAACCCCTAAACGGTGAGTAATAGTCCACGAAACGGGTCAGAATTGGCCAAAATTGTGATTGTTGACGACGGACACGTAAAGGCACCCCGGGGATCGTCAATCTTGGGAATCACTCCCGGACCCCAAAACTGTGAGTAATAGTCCACGAAACGGGCTAGAATCGGCCAAAACTGTGAGTGTTGATGACCGACACGTAAACGCACTCCGGGGTTATTTAATTGTGGAAATCACCCGGACCCCAAAACAGTGAGTAATAGTCCAAGAACGGGCTAGAATCGCCAAAACCGTGAATGTTGATGACCGACACGTAAGCGCCGCCGGGTTCGTTAATCGTGGAAATCACTCCGCAGCCCAAAACAGTGAGTAATAGTCCAAGAAACGGGCTAGAATCGGCCAAAACCTTGAGTGTTGATGACCGACACGTAAGCGCGCCCCGGGGTTCGTTAATCGTGGAAATTACTCCGGCAGCCCAAAACAGTGAGTAATAGTCCGAGAAACAGGCTAGAATCGGCCAAAACCTTGAGTTTTGATGACCGACACGTAAGCACGCCCCGGGGTTCGTTCGTCGTGGAAATCACTCCGGCAGCCCAAAACAGTGAGTAATAGTCCATGAAATGGGCCAGAATTGGCCAAAACTATGAGTGTTGATGACCGACATGTAAGCGCACCTCGGGGTTTGTTAATCGTGGTAATCACTCCGGGAGCCCAAAACAGTGAGTAATAGTCCACGAAACGGGCCAGAATCGGCCAAAACTGTGAGTGTTGATGACCTACACGTAAACACACCCCTGGGTTTGTTGATCGTGGAAATCACTCCGAGACCCCATAATAGTGAGTAATAGATAATGAAACGGGCCAAAATCGGTTAAAACTTTGAGTGTCGATGAGACACGTAAACGCACCTTGGCGTTCAATAACTATGGAAATCGCTTCGGGACCCCAAAACAGGCTAGAATTGGCCAAAACTGTGAGTGTTGACGACTGACACGTTAACGCACCCCTGGGATCGCTTTGGGACCCTAAAACAGTGAGTAATAGTGCACGAAATGGACCAGAATCGGCCAAAATTGTGAGTGTTGATGACCAACACGTAAACGCAACTTGACGTTCAACATCTATGGAAATCGCTTCGGGACCGTAAACAGTGAGTAATAGTCCATGAAATGGGCCAGAATTGGAAAAAACTGTGAGTGTTGATAGCCGACACGTAAGCGCACCCCGGGGTTATTTAATCGTGGTAATTACTTTGGGAGCCCAAAACAGTGAGTAATAGTGCACGAAACGGTCCAGAATCGGCCAAAACCGCGATTGTTGATGACCGACACGTAAACACACCTTGGGGTTCGACAACTATGGAAATCGCTTCGGAACCCCTAAACGGTGAGTAATAGTCCACGAAACGGGTCAGAATTGGCCAAAACTGTGATTGTTGACGACGGACACGTAAAGGCACCCCGGGATCGCCAATCTTGGGAATCACCCCGACCCCAAAACTGTGAGTAATAGTCCACGAACGGGCTAGAATCGCCAAAACCGTGAGTGTTGATGACCGACACGTAAACGCACCGGGTTCTTTAATTGTGGAAATCACCCGGACCCCAAAACAGTAAGTAATAGTCCAAGAAACGGGCTAGAATCAGCCAAAACCGTGAATGTTGATGACCGACACGTAAGCGCGCCCCGGGGTTCGTTAATCGTGGAAATCACTCCGACAGCCCAAAACAGTGAGTAATAGTCGGGCTAGAATCGGCCAAAACCTTGAGTGTTGATGACCGACACGTAAGCGTGCCCCGGGGTTCGTTAATCGTGGAAATCACTCCGGCAGCCCAAAACAGTGAGTAATAGTCCAAGAAACGGGCTAGAATCGGCCAAAACATTGAGTGTTGATGACCGACACGTAAGCGCGCCCAGGTTCGTTAATCGTGGAAATCACTCCGCAGCCCAAAACAGTGAGTAATAGTCCAAGAAATGGGCCAGAATCGCCAAAACCTTGAGTGTTGATGACCGACACGTAAGCGCACCCCGGGGTTCGTTAATCGTGGAAATCACTCCAGCAGCCCAAAACAGTGAGTAATAGTCCATGAAATGGGCCAGAATTGGCCAAAACCGTGAGTGTTGATGACCGACATGTAAGCGCACCTCGGGGTTTGTTAATCGTGGTAATCACTCCGGGAGCCCAAAACAGTGAGTAATAGTCCACGAAACAGGCCAGAATCGCCAAAACTGTGAGTGTTGATGACCTACACGTAAACACACCCCGGTTTGTTGATCGTGGAAATCACCCGAGACCCCAAAATAGTGAGTAATAGTTAATGAAACGGGCCAGAATCGGTTAAAACTTTGAGTGTTGATGAGACACGTAAGCGCACCTTGGCGTTCAATAACTATGGAAATCGCTTCGGGACCCCAAAACGGGCCAGAATTGGCCAAAACTGTGAGTGTTGATGACTGACACGTAAACGCACCCCTGGGATCGCTTTGGGACCCTAAAACGGTGAGTAATAGTGCACGAAACGGACCAGAATCGGCCAAAATTGTGAGTGTTGATGACCAACACGTAAACGCAACTTGACGTTCAACATCTATGGAAATCGCTTCTGGACCGTAAACGGTGAGTAATAGTCCATGAAATGGGCCAGAATTGGCCAAAACTATGAGTGTTGATAACCGACACGTAAGCGCACCCCGGGGTTATTTAATCGTGGTAATTACTTTGGAAGCCCAAAACAGTGAGTAATAGTGCATGAAACGGTCCAGAATCGGCCAAAACCGCGATTGTTGATGGCCGACACGTAAACACACCTTGGGGTTCGACAACTACGGAAATCGCTTCGGAACCCCTAAACGGTGAGTAATAGTCCATGAAACGGGTCACAATTGGCCAAAACTATGATTGTTGACGACGGACACGTAAAGGCACCCCGAGGATCGTCAATCTTGGGAATCACTCCCGGACCCCAAAACTGTGAGTAATAGTCCTCGAAACGGGCCAGAATCGGCCAAAACTGTGAGTGTTGATGACCGACACGTAAACGCACTCCGAGGTTCTTCAATTGTGGAAATCACTCCGGGACCCCAAAACAGTGAGTAATAGTCCAAGAAACGGGTTAGAATAAGCCAAAACCGTGAATGTTGATGACCGACACGTAAGCGGGCCCCGGGGTTCGTTAATCGTGGAAATCACTCCGGCATACAAAAACAGTGAGTAATAGTCCAAGAAACGGGCTAGAATCGGCCAAGACCTTGAGTGTTGATGACCGACACGTAAGCGCGCCCCGGGGTTCGTTCATCGTGGAAATCACTCCGGCAGCCCAAAACAATGAGTAATAGTCCATGAAATGGGCCAGAATTGGCCAAAACTGTGAGTGTTGATGACCGACATGTAAACACACCCCTGGATTTGTTGATCGTGGAAATCACTCCGAGACCCCAAAATAGTGAGTAATAGTTCATGAAACGGGCCAGAATCGGTTAAAACTTTGAGTGTTGATGAGACACGTAAGCGCACCTTGGCGTTCAATAACTATGGAATTCGCTTCGGGACCCCAAAACGGGCCAGAATTGGCCAAAACTGTGAGTGTTGACAACTGACACGTAAACGCACCCCTGGGATCGCTTTGGGACCCTAAAACGGAGAGTAATAGTGCACGAAACGGACCAGAGTCGCCCAAAATTGTGAGTGTTGATGACCAACACGTAGACGCATCTTGGCGTTCAACAACTATGGAAATCGCTTCGGGACCCCTAAACGGTGAGTAATAGTCCACGAAACGGGTCAGAATTGGCCAAAACTCTGATTGTTGACGACGGACATGTAAAGGCACCCCGGGGATCGTCAATCTTGGAAATCACTCCCGCACCCCAAAACTATGAGTAATAGTCCAAGAAACAGGACAGAATCGGCCAAAACCGTGAGTGTTGATGACCGGCATGTAAGTGCACCCCGGGGTTCGTTAATCATGGATATCACTCCGGCAGCCCAAAACAGTGAGTAATAGTCCACGAAACGGGCCAGAATCGGCCAAAACCGCAAGTGTTGATGACCGACACGTAAACACACCTTGGGGTTCGACAACTATGGAAATCGCAACGGAACCCCTAAACGGTGAGTAATAGTCCACGAAACGGGTCAGAATTGGCAAAACTATGATTGTTGACGACGGACACGTAAAGGCACCCCGGGGATCGTCAATCTTGGGAATCACTCCCGGACCCCAAAACTGTGAGTAATAGTCCATGAAACGGGCCAGAATCGGCCAAAACTGTGAGTGTTGATGACCGACACGTAAACGCACTCCGGGGTCCTTAAATTGGGGAAATCACTCCGGGACCCCAAAACAGTGAGTAATAGTCCAAGAAACGGGCTAGAATCGGCCAAAACCTTGAGTGTTGATGACCGACACATAAGCGCCCGGGGTTCGTTAATCGTGGAAATCACCCAGAGCCCAAAACAGTGAGTAATAGTCCATGAAATGGGCCAGAATTGGCCAAAACTGTGAGTGTTGATGACCGACATGTAAGCGCACCCGGGTTTGTTAATCGTGGTAATCACTCCAGGAGCCCAAAACAGTGAGTAATAGTCCCGAAACAGGCCGAATCGCCAAAACCGCAAGTGTTGATGACCGACACGTAAGCGCACCCTGTGGTTCGTTAATCGTGGAAATCACTTCGGGACCCCAAAACAGTGAGTAATAGTCCACGAAACGGGCCAGAATCGGCCAAAACTGTGAGTGTTGATGACCTACACGTAAACACACCCCTGGGTTTGTTGATCGTGGAAATCACTCCGAGAGCCCAAAATAGTGAGTAATAGTTCATGAAACGGGCCAGAATCGGTTAAAACTTTGAGTGTTGATGAGACACGTAAGCGCACCTTGGCGTTCAATAACTATGGAAATCGCTTCGGGACCCCAAAACGGGCCAGAATTGGCCAAAACTGTGAGTGTTAACAACTGACACGTAAACGCACCCCTAGGATCGCTTTGGGACCATAAAACGGAGAGTAATAGTGCACGGAACGGACCAGAGTCGGCCAAAATTGTGAGTGTTGATGACCAACACGTAAACGCATCTTGGCGTTCAACAACTATGGAAATCGCTTCGGGACCCCTAAACGGTGAGTAATAGTCCACGAAACGGGTCAGAATTGGCCAAAACTCTGATTGTTGACGACGGACACGTAAAGGCACCCCGGGGATCGTCAATCTTGGAAATCACTCCCGCACCCCAAAACTATGAGTAATAGTCCAAGAAACAGGACAGAATCGGCCAAAACCGTGAGTGTTGATGACCGGCATGTAAGTGCACCCCGGGGTTCGTTAATCATGGATATCACTCCGGCAGCCCAAAACAGTGAGTAATAGTCCACGAAACGGGCCAGAATCGGCCAAAACCGCAAGTGTTGATGACCGACACGTAAGCGCACCCCAGGGTTCGTTAATCGTGATAATCACTTCGGGATCCCAAAACAGTGAGTAATAGTCCACGAAACGGGCCAGAATCGGCCAAAAGTGTGAGTGTTGATGACCTACACGTAAACGCACCCCTGGGTTTGTTGATCGTGGAAATCACTCCGGGACCCCAAAATAGTGAGTAATAGTTCATGAAACGGGCCAGAATCGGTTAAAACTTTGAGTGTTGATGAGACACGTAAGCGCACCTTGGCGCTCAATAACTATGGAAATCGCCGACCCCAAACGGGCCAGAATTAGCCAAAACTGTGAGTGTTGACGACTGACACGTAAACGCACCCCTGGGATCGCTTTGGGACCCTAAAACGGTGAGTAATAGTGCACGAAACGGACCAGAATTGGCCAAAATTGTGAGTGTTAATGACCAACACGTAAACGCAACTTGGCGTTCAACATCTATGGAAATCGCTTCGGGACCGTAAACGGTGAGTAATAGTGCATGAAATGGGTCAGAATTGGCCAAAACTGTGAGTGTTGATAACCGACACGTAAGCGCACCCCGTGGTTTTTAAATCGTGGTAATTACTTTGGGAGCCCAAAACAGTGAGTAATAGTGCACGAAACGGTGCAGAATCGGCCAAAACCGCGATTGTTGATGACCGACACGTAAACACACCTTGGGGTTCGACAACTATGGAAATCGCTTCGGAACCCCTAAACGGTGAGTAATAGTCCACGAAACGGGTCACAATTGGCCAAAACTGTGATTGTTGACGACGGACACGTAAAGGCACCCCGGGGATCGTCAATCTTGGGAATCACTCCCGGACCCCAAAACTGTGAGAAATAGTCCACGAAACGGGCCAGAATCGGCCAAAACTGTGAGTGTTGATGACCGACACGTAAACGCACTCCGGGGTTCTTTAATTCTAGAAATCACCCGGACCCCAAAACAGTGAGTAATAGTCCAAGAAACGGGCTAGAATCGCCAAAACCTTGAGTGTTTATGACCGACACATAAGCGCACCCCGGGTTCGTTAATCGTGGAAATCACTCCGAGCCCAAAACAAAGTGAGTAATAGTCCATGAAATGGGCCGAATCGCCAAAACCGTGAGTGTTGATGACCGACACGTAAACGCACTCGGGTTCTTTAATTGTGGAAATCACCCAGACCACAAAACAGTGAGTAATAGTCCAAGAAACGGGCTAGAATCGCCAAAACCGTGAATGTTGATGACCGACACGTAAGCGCCGCCGGGTTCGTTAATCATGGAAATCACTCCGCAGCCCAAAACAGTGAGTAATAGTCCAAGAACGGGCTAGAATCGCCAAAACCTTGAGTGTTGATGACCGACACGTAAGCGCGCCCGGGTTCGTTAATCGTGGAAATCAATTCGGGAGCTCAAAACAGTGAGTAATAGTCCATGAAACGGGCCGAATCGCCAAAACTGTGAGTGTTGATGACCTACACGTAAACACACCCCGGGTTTGTTGATCGTGGAAATCACACCGAGACCCCAAAATAGTGAGTAATAGTTCATGAACGGGCCAGAATCGCCAAAACCGCGAAAGTGTTGATGACCTAAACGTAAACACATCTTGGGGTTCGACAACTATGGAAATCGCTTCGGAACCCCTAAACGATGAGTAATAGTCCACGAAACGGGTCAGAATTGGCCAGAACTGTGATTGTTGACGACGGACACGTAAAGGCACCCCGGGGATCGTCAATCTTGGAAATCACTCCCGGACCCCAAAACTGTGAGTAATAGTCCAAGAAACAGGACAGAATCGCCAAAACCGCAAATGTTGATGACCGACATGTAAGTGCACCCCGGGGTTCGTTAATCATGGATATCACTCCGGCAGCCCAAAACATTGAGTAGTAGTCCACGAAACGGGCCAGAATCGCCAAAACTGTGAGTGTTGATGACCGACACGTAAACGCACTCGGGTTCTTTAATTGTGGAAATCACCCGGACCCCAAAACAGTGAGTAATAGTCCAAGAACGGGCTAGAATCGCCAAAACCTTGAGTGTTGATGACCGATACATAAGCGCATACAGGGTTCGTTAATCGTGGAAATCACCCCGCAGCCCAAAACAGTGAGTAATAGTCCATGAAATGGGCCAGAATTGGCCAAAACTGTGAGTGTTGATGACCGACATGTAAGCGCATCCCAAGGTGTGTTTACGTGTAGGTCATCAACACTCATGGTTTTGGCCGATTTCGACCGTTGCGGACTATTACTCACTGCTTTTGGGATCCCGAGTAATTACCACGATTAACTAACCGGTGCGCTTACGCAGTCGGTTATCAACACTCACAGCTTTAACCGATTCTCGCCCGCTTATGAACTATTACTCACTATTTTGGGTCTCGAGTGATTTCCACGATCAACAAACCCAGGGTGTGTTTACGCAGGTCATCAACACTCACAGTTTTTGGCCGATTCGCCCGCTTGCGGACTATTACTCACCGCTTTGGGCTCCCGGTTCTGATTTCCACGATTAACGGTCCCCGGGCGCGCTTAGTGTCGGTCATCAACACTCAAGGTTTTGGCCGATTCTAGCCCGCTTTTGACTATTACTCACCGCTTTGGGCTGCCGGAGTGATTTCCACGATTAACGGTTCCCGGGCGCGCTTACGGTCGGGTCATCAACATTCACGGTTTTGGCCGATTCTAGCCCGCTTGACCATTACTCACCGTTTTGGGTTCCCGGAGTGATTTCACAATTAAAGAATCCCGAGTGCGCTTACGTGTCGGTCATCAACACTCACAGTTTGGCGATTCGCCCATTTCATGGACTATTATCACCGCTTTGGGCTACGGAGGATTTCCACGACATCTAACCCCGGGCGCTTATGTGTCGGTCATAAACACTCAGGTTTTGGCCGATTCTAGCTCGTTTTGACTATTATCACCGCTTTGGGTCCCGAGTGATTTCTAGAATTAAAGAACCCCGAGTGCGCACGGTGGTCATCAACACTCACGCTTTTGGCGATTCTCGCCCGCTTCGTGGACTACTAGTCAATGTTTTGGGCTGCGGAGTGATATCCATGATTAACGAACCCCGGGTGCACTTACATGTCGGTCATCAACATTTGCGTTTTGGGCTATTACTCACCCGGGAGTGTTGATGACCGACACGTAAACGCACTCCGGGTTCTTTAATTGTGGAAATCACCCGGACCCCAAAACAGTGAGTAATAGTCCAAGAACGGGCTAGAATCGCCAAAACCTTGAGTGTTGATGACCGATACATAAGCGCTACCGGGTTCGTTAATCGTGGAAATCACTCCGCAGCCCAAAACAGTGAGTAATAGTCCATGAAATGGGCCAGAATTGGCCAAAACTGTGAGTGTTGATGACCGATATGTAAGCGCATCCCGGGGTTTGTTAATCGTGGTAATCACTCCGGGAGCCCAAAACAGTGAGTAATAGTCCACAAAACAGGCCAGAATCGGCCAAAACCGCAAGTGTTGATGACCGACACGTAAGCGCACCCCAGGGTTTGTTAATCGTGGAAATCACTTCGGGACCCCAAAACAGTGAGTAATAGTCCATGAAACGGGCCAGAATCGGCCAAAACTGTGAGTGTTGATGACCTACACGTAAACACACCCCTGGGTTTGTTGATCGTGGAAATCACTCCGAGACCCCAAAATAGTGAGTAATAGTTCATGAAACGGGCCGAATCGTTAAAACTTTGAGTGTTGATGAGACACGAAGCGCACCTTGGCGTTCAATAACTATGGAAATCGCTTCGGGGCCCCAAAATGGGCCAGAATTGGCCAAAACTGTGAGTGTTGACGACTGACACGTAAACGCACCCCTGGGATCGCTTTGGGACCCTAAAACGGTGAGTAATAGTGCACAAAACGGACCAGAATCGGCCAAAATTGTGAGTGTTGATGACCAACACGTAAACGCAACTTGGCATTCAACAACTATGGAAATCGCTCCGGGACCGTAAACGATGAGTAATAGTCCACGAAATGGGCCAGAATTGGCCAAAACTGTGAGTGTTGATGACCGACACGTAAGCGCACCCCGGTTCGTTAATCGTGGTAATTACTCCGGGAGCCCAAAACAGTGAGTAATAGTCCACGAACGGTCCAGAATCGCCAAAACCGCGAAAAGTGTTGATGACCGACACGTAAACACACCTTGGGGTTCGACAACTATGGAAATCGCCGAACCCCTAAACGGTGAGTAATAGTCCACGAAACGGGTCAGAATTGGCCAAATCTGTGATTGTTGACGACGGACACGTAAAGGCACCCCGGGATCGCAATCTTGGAAATCACTCTGACCCCAAAACTGTGAGTAATAGTCCAAGAAACAGGACAGAATCGCCAAAACCGCGAAAGTGTTGATGACCGACATGTAAGTGCACCCCGGGTTCGTTAATCATGGATATCACTCCGCAGCCCAAAACATTGAGTAATAGTCCACGAACGGGCCGAATCGCCAAAACTGTGAGTGTTGATGACCGACACGTAAACGCACTCACGGGTTCTTTAATTGTGGAAATCACCCGGGACCCCAAAACAGTGAGTAATAGTCCAAGAAACGGGCTAGAATCGGCAAAACCTCGAGTGTTGATGACCGACACGTAACGCACCCGGGTTTGTTTATCGTGGTAATCACCCGGAGCCCAAAACAGTGAGTAATAGTCCATCAAACAGCCGAATCGGTCAAAACCGCAAGTGTTGATGACCGACATGTAAGCGCATTCGGGGTTCGTTAATCGTGGTAATTACTCGGGAGCCCAAAACAGTGAGTAATAGTCCACGAAACGGTCCTGAATCGCCAAAACCGTGAGTGTTGATGACCGACACGTAAACACACCTTCGGTTCGACAACTATGATAATCGCTTCGAACCCCTAAACGGTGAGTAATAGTCCACTAAACGGGTCGAATTGGCCAAAACTGTGCTTGTTGACGATGGACACGTAAAGGCACCCCGGGATCGCCAATCTTGGAAATCACTCCGGATCCCAAAACTTTGAGTAATAGTCAAAGAAACAGGACAGAATCGCCAAAACCGCGAAAGTGTTGAGGACCGACATGTAAGTGAACCCGGGTTCGTTAATAATGGATATCACTCCGCAGCCCAAACCAGTGAGTAATAGTCCACGAACGGGCCAGAATCGCCAAAACTGTAAGTGTTGATGACCGACACGTAAACGCACTCCGGGGTTCCTTAATTGTGGAAATCACCCGGACACCAAAACACCGAGTAATAGTCCAAGAAACGGGCTAGAATCGCCAAAACCGCGAAAGTGTTGAAGACCGACACGTAAACGCACTCGGGTTCTTTAATTGTGGAAATCACCCGGACCCCAAAACAGTGAGTAATAGTCCAAGAACGGGCTAGAATCGCCAAAACCTTGAGTGTTGATGACCGACACATAAGCGCGCCCGGGTTCGTTAATCGTGGAAATCACTCCCGCAGCCCAAAACAGTGAGTAATAGTCCATGTAATGGGCCGAATTGGCCAAAACTGTGAGTGTTGATGACCGACATGTAAGCGCATCCCGGGTTTGTTAATCGTGGTAATCACTCAGGAGCCCAAAACAGTGAGTAATAGTCCACGAAACAGGCCAGAATCGCCAAAACCGCAAGTGTTGATGACCGACACGTAAGCGCACCCTGTGGTTTGCTAATCGTGGAAATCACTTGGGACCCCAAAACAGTGAGTAATAGTCCATGAAACGGGCCAGAATCGCCAAAACTGTGAGTGTTGATGACCTACACGTAAACACACCGGGTTTGTTGATCGTGGAAATCACCCGAGACCCCAAAATAGTGAGTAATAGTTCATGAAACGGGCCGAATCGGTTAAAACTTTGAGTGTTGATGAGACACGAAGCGCACCTTGGCGCTCAATAACTATGGAAATCGCCGGCCCCAAACGGGCCGAATTGGCCAAAACTGTGAGTGTTGACGATCGACACGTAAACGCACTCTCGATCGCTTTGGGACCCTAAAACGGTGAGTAATAGTGCACGAAACGGACCAGAATCGCCAAAATTGTGAGTGTTTATGACCAACACGTAAACGCAACTTGGCTTTCAACAACTATGGAAATCGCCCGGGACCGTAAACGGTGAGTAATAGTCCATGAAATGGGCCAGAATTGGCCAAAACTGTGAGTGTTGATGAACGACACGTAAGCGCACCCCGGGTTCGTTAATCGTGGTAATTACTCTGGGAGCCCAAAACAGTGAGTAATAGTCCACGAAACGGTCCAGAATCGCCAAAACCGCGAAAAGTTGATGACCGACACGTAAACACACCTTGGGGTTCGACAACTATGGAAATCGCTTCGAACCCCTAAACGGTGAGTAATAGTCCACGAAACGGGTCGAATTGGCCAAATCTGTGATTGTTGACGACGACACGTAAAGGCACCCCGGGATCGTAAATCTTGGAAATCACTCGGACCCCAAAACTGTGAGTAATAGTCCAAGAACAGACAGAATCGCCAAAACCGCGAGTGTTGATGACCGACATGTAAGTGCACCCCGGGTTCGTTAATCATGGATATCACCCGCAGCCCAAAACATTGAGTAATAGTCCACGAAACGGGCCGAATCGCCAAAACTGTGAGTGTTGATGACCGACACGTAAACGCACTCGGGGTTCTTTAATTGTGGAAATCACCCGACCCCAAAACAGTGAGTAATAGTCCAAGAAACGGGCTAGAATCGCCAAAACCTCGAGTGTTGATGACCGACACGTAACGCACTTCGGGTTTGTTAATCGTGGTAATCACTCCGGAGCCCAAAACAGTGAGTAATAGTCCATCAAACAGGCCAGAATCGGTCAAAACCGCAAGTGTTGATGACCGACATGTAAGCGCACTTCGGTTCGTTAATCGTGGTAATTACTCTGGGAGCCCAAAACAGTGAGTAATAGTCCACGAAACGGTCCAGAATCGCCAAAACCGTGAGTGTTGATGACCGACACGTAAACACACCTTCGGGTTCGACAACTATGATAATCACTTCGGAACCCCTAAACGGTGAGTAATAGTCCACGAAACGGGTCAGAATTGGCCAAAACTGTGCTTGTTGACGATGGACACGTAAAGGCACCCCGGGATCGCCAATCTTGGAAATCACTCCGGACCCCAAAACTTTGAGTAATAGTCAAAGAAACAGGACAGAATCGCCAAAACCGCGAAAAGTTGAGGACCGACATGTAAGTGAACCCCGGGTTCGTTAATAATGGATATCACTCCGCAGCCCAAACCAGTGAGTAATAGTCCACGAAACGGGCCAGAATCGCCAAAACTGTAAGTGTTGATGACCGACACGTAAACGCACTCCGGGGTTCCTTAATTGTGGAAATCACCCGGACACCAAAACACCGAGTAATAGTGCAAGAACGGGCTAGAATCGCCAAAACCGCGAGTGTTGAAGACCGACACGTAAACGCACTCGGGTTCTTTAATTGTGGAAATCACCCGGACCCCAAAACAGTGAGTAATAGTCCAAGAACGGCTAGAATCGCCAAAACCTTGAGTGTTGATGACCGACACATAAGCGCGCCCGGGGTTCGTTAATCGTGGAAATCACTCCGCAGCCCAAAACAGTGAGTAATAGTCCATGAAATGGGCCAGAATTGCCAAAACTGTGAGTGTTGATGACCGACATGTAAGCGCATCCCGGGTTTGTTAATCGTGGTAATCACCCGAGAGCCCAAAACAGTGAGTAATAGTCCACGAAACAGGCCAGAATCGCCAAAACCGCAAGTGTTGATGACCGACACGTAAGCGCACCCTGGGGTTTGCCAATCGTGGAAATCACTTTGGGACCCCAAAACAGTGAGTAATAGTCCATGAAACGGGCCAGAATCGGCCAAAACTGTGAGTGTTGATGACCTACACATAAACACACCCCTGGGTTTGTTGATCGTGGAAATCACTCCGAGACCCCAAAATAGTGAGTAATAGTTCATGAAACGGGCCAGAATCGGTTAAAACTTTGAGTGTTGATGAGACACGTAAGCTAACCTTGGCGCTCAATAACTATGGAAATCGCTTAGTAATAAGTCCCAAATGGGCCAAAATTGGCCAAAACTGTGAGTGTTGATGACCGACACGTAAGCGCACCTCGGGTTCGTTAATCGTGGTAATCGCTCGATCCCAAAACGGTGAGTAATAGTCCACTAAACGGTCCAAAATCGCCAAAACCGTGATTGTTGACGACGGACACGTAAAGGCACCCCGGGATAGTCAATCTTGGAAATCACTTCGACCCCAAAACTGTGAGTAATAGTCCAAGAAACAGGACAGAATCGCCAAAACCGCGAAAGTGTTGATGACCGACATGTAAACGCACTCGCAGACCAAAACATTGAGTAATAGTCCACGAACGGGCCAGAATCGCCAAAACTATGAGTGTTGATGACCGACACGTAAACGCACTCGGGTTCTTTAATTGTGGAAATCACCACGGGACCCCAAAACAGTGAGTAAGAGTCCAAGAACGGGCTAGAATCGCCAAAACCTCGAGTGTTGATGACCGACACGAAGCGCGCCGGCGTTCGTTAATCGTGGAAATCACCCGCAGCCCAAAACAGTGAGTAATAGTCCATGAAATGGGCCGAATCGCCAAAACTGTGAGTGTTGATGACCGACATGTAAGCGCACTCGGGTTTGTAATCGGGTAATCACCGGGAGCCCAAAACAGTGAGTAATAGTCCATCAAACAGGCCGAATCGCCAAAACCGCAAGTGTTGATGACCGACACGTAAGCGCACCCGTGGTTCGTTAATCGTGGAAATCACTTGGGACCCCAAAACAGTGAGTAATAGTCCATGAAACGGGCCAGAATCGCCAAAACTGTGAGTGTTGATGACGACACGTAAACACACCCCGGGTTTGTTGATCGTGGAAATCATTCCGAGACCCCAAAATAGTGAGTAATAGTTCATGAAACGGGCCGAATCGGTTAAAACTTTGAGTGTTGATGAGACACGGCGCACCTTGCGTTCAATAACTATGGAAATCGCCGGGGCCCCAAACGGGCCGAATTGGCCAAAACTGTGAGTGTTGACGATCGACACGTAAACGCACCGGGATCGCTGGGACCCTAAAACGGTGAGTAATAGTGCACGAAACGGACCAGAATCGCCAAAATTGTGAGTGTTGATGACCAACACGTAAACGCAACTTGCGCTCCACAACTATGGAAATAACTTCGACCGTAAACGGTGAGTAATAGTCCACGAAATGGGCCAGAATTGGCGAAAACTATGAGTGTTGATAACCGACATGTAAGCGCACTTCGGGTTCGTTAATCGTGGTAATTACTCGGAGCCCAAAACAGTGAGTAATAGTCCATGAAACGGTCCAGAATCGCCAAAATCGCGAGTGTTGATGACCGACACGTAAACACACCTTCGGTTCGACAACTATGATAATCGCCGAACCCCTAAACGGTGAGTAATAGTCCACGAAACGGGTCGAATTGGCCAAAACTGTGATTGTTGACGACGGAATCGTAAAGGCACCCGGGGATCGACAATCTTGGAAATCACTCCGGACACCAAAACTGTGAGTAATAGTCCAAGAACAGACAGAATCGCCAAAACCGCGAAGTGTTGATGACCGACATGTAAGTGAACCCCGGTTCATTAATCATGGATATCACCCGCAGCCCAAACCAGTGAGTAATAGTCCACGAACGGGCCAGAATCGCCAAAACTGGAAGTGTTGATGACCGACACGTAAACGCACTCGGGTTCTTTAATTGTGGAAATCACCCGGACCCCAAAACAGTGAGTAATAGTCCAAGAAACGGGCTAGAATCACCAAAACCGCGAGTGTCGATGACCGACACGTAAGCGCCAAGACCGGGTTTGTTAATCGTGGAAATCACTCCGCAGCCCAAAACAGTGAGTAATAGTCCAAGAACGGGCTAGAATCGCCAAAACCTCAAATGTTGATGACCGACACATAAGCGCACTCGGGTTCGTTAATCGTGGAAATCACTCCGCAGCCCAAAACAGTGAGTAATAGTCCATGAAATGGGCCAGAATTGGCCAAAACTGTGAGTGTTGATGACCGACACGTAAGCGCACTCGGGTTTGTTAATCGTGGTAATCACTCCGGAGCCCAAAAAGTGATAGTCCACGAAACAGGCCAGAATCGCCAAAACCGCAAGTGTTGATGACCGACACGTAAGCGCACCCCTGTGGTTCGTTAATCATGGAATCACTTGGGACCCCAAAACAGTGAGTAATAGTCCACGAAACGGGCCAGAATCGCCAAAGCCGTGAGTGTTGATGACCTACACGTAAACACACCCGGGTTTGTTGATCGTGGAAATCACCCGAGACCCCAAAATAGTGAGTAATAGTTCATGAAATGGGCCGAATCGGTTAAAACTTTGAGTGTTGATGAGACACGATAAGCGCACCTTGGCGCTCAATAACTATGGAAATCGCCGGGACCCCAAACGGGCCGAATTGGCCAAAATGTGAGTGTTGACGACTAACACGTAAACGCACTTCGATCGCTTTGGGACCCTAAAACGGTGAGTAATAGTGCACAAACGGACCAGAATCGCCAAAATTGTGAGTGTTGATGACCAACACGTAAAAGCAACTTAGCGCTCAACAACTATGGAATCGCTTCGACCGTAAACGGTGAGTAATAGTCCATGAAATGGGCCAGAATTGGTCAAAACTGTGAGTGTTGATAACCGACATGTAAGCGCACTCTCGGTTCGTTAATCGTGGTAATTACTCGGGAGCCCAAAACAGTGAGTAATAGTCCATGAACGGTCCAGAATCGCCAAAACCGTGAGTGTTGATGACCGACACGTAAACACACCTTGGGGTTCGACAACTATGGAAATCGCTTCGAACCCCTAAACGGTGAGTAATAGTCCACGAAACGGGTCGAATTGGCCAAAACTGTGATTGTTGACGACGGACACGTAAAGGCACCCGGGATCGACAATCTTGGAAATCACCCCGGACCCCAAAACTGTGAGTAATAGTCCAAGAACAGGACAGAATCGCCAAAACCGTGAGTGTTGATGACCGACATGTAAGTGAACCCCGGTTCGTTAATCATGGATATCACCCGCAGCCCAAACCAGTGAGTAATAGTCCACGAACGGGCCAGAATCGCCAAAACTGTAAGTGTTGATGACCGACACGTAAACGCACCGGGTTCCTTAATTGTGGAAATCACCCGGACACCAAAACAGTGAGTAATAGTCCAAGAACGGGCTAGAATCGCCAAAACCGCGAAAGTGTTGATGACCGACACGTAAACGCACTCGGGTTCTTTAATTGTGGAAATCACCCGACCCCAAAACAGTGAGTAATAGTCCAAGAAACGGGCTAGAATCGCCAAAACCTTGAGTGTTGATGACCAACACATAAGCGCACCGGGTTCGTTAATCGTGGAAATCACCCGCAGCCCAAAACAGTGAGTAATAGTCCATGAAATGGGCCGAATTGGCCAAACTGTGAGTGTTGATGACCGACATGTAAGCGCAGGGTTTGTTAATCGTGGTAATCACTCCGGAGCCCAAAACAGTGAGTAATAGTCCACGAAACAGGCCGAATCGCCAAAACCGCAAGTGTTGATGACCGACACGTAAGCGCACCACTGTGGTTTGCTAATCGTGGAAATCACTTGGGACCCCAAAACAGTGAGTAATAGTCCATGAAACGGGCCAGAATCGCCAAAACTGTGAGTGTTGATGACCTACACGTAAACACACCCCGGGTTTGTTGATCGTGGAAATCACCCGAGACCCCAAAATAGTGAGTAATAGTTCATGAAACGGGCCGAATCGTTAAAAACTTTGAGTGTTGATGAGACACGTAAGCGCACCTTGGCGCTCAATAACTATGGAAATCGCTTTGGGGCCCAAAATGGGCCGAAATTGGCCAAAACTGTGAGTGTTGACGATCGACACGTAAACGCACCTCGATCGCTGGGACCCTAAAACGGTGAGTAATAGTGCACGAAACGGACCAGAATCGCCAAAATTGTGAGTGTTGATGACCAACACGTAAACGCAACTCATGCTCAACAACTATGGAAATAATCCGGGACCGTAAACGGTGAGTAATAGTCCATGAAATGGGCCAGAATTGGCCAAAACTGTGAGTGTTGATGACCGACACGTAAGCGCACTTCGGGTTCGTTAATCGTGGTAATTACTCGAGCCCAAAACAGTGAGTAATAGTCCATGAACGGTCCAGAATCGCCAAAATCGCGAAAAGTTGATGACCGACACGTAAACACACCTTCGGGTTCGACAACTATGATAATCGCCGGAACCCTAAACGGTGAGTAATAGTCCACGAAACGGGTCGAATTGGCCAAAACTGTGATTGTTGACGACGAATCGTAAAGGCACCCGGGATCGACAATCTTGGAAATCACCCCCGACACCAAAACTGTGAGTAATAGTCCAAGAACAGGACAGAATCGCCAAAACCGCGAAAGTGTTGATGACCGACATGTAAGTGAACCCCGGTTCATTAATCATGGATATCACTCCGCAGCCCAAACCAGTGAGTAATAGTCCACGAACGGGCCGAATCGCCAAACCGAAGTGTTGATGACCGACACGTAAACGCACTCGGGGTTCCTTAATTGTGGAAATCACCCGACCCCAAAACAGTGAGTAATAGTCCAAGAAACGGGCTAGAATCGCCAAAACCGCGATTGTTGATGACCGACACGTAAACACACCTTGGGGTTCGTTAATCGTGGAAATCACCCGCAGCCCAAAACAGTGAGTAATAGTCCAAGAACGGGCTAGAATCGCCAAAACCTCAAATGTTGATGACCGACACATAAGCGCACCCCTGGGATCGTTAATCGTGGAAATCACTCCGCAGCCCCAAAACAGTGAGTAATAGTCCAAGAAATGGGCCATAATCGCCAAAACCGTGAGTGTTGATGACCGACACGTAAGCGCACTCCGGGTTTGTTAATCGTGGAAATCACTCCGGAGCCCAAAAAGTGTAATAGTCCAAGAAACAGGCCAGAATCGCCAAAACCGCAAGTGTTGATGACCGACACGTAAGCGCACCCTGTGGTTCGTTAATCGTGGAAATCACTTTGGGACCCCAAAACAGTGAGTAATAGTCCATGAAACGGGCCGAATCGCCAAAACTGTGAGTGTTGATGACGACACGTAAACACACCCCGGTTTGTTGATCGTGGAAATCATTCCAGACCCCAAAATAGTGAGTAATAGTTCAAGAAACGGGCTAGAATCGTTAAAACTTTGAGTGTTGATGACCGACACGTAAGCACCTTGGGTTCAATAATCGTGGAAATCGCCCAAAACAGAGTAATAGTCCCAAACGGGCCGAATCGGCCAAAACGTGAGTGTTGACGACCGACACGTAAACGCACACCGGGTTCGTTAATCGCTGGGGACCCCAAAACGGTGAGTAATAGTCCACTAAACGGCCAGAATCGCCAAAATTGTGAGTGTTGATGACCAACACGTAAACGCAACTTCGGGTTTGTTGACTATGGAAATAACTCGACCGTAAACGGTGAGTAATAGTCCACGAAATGGGCCAGAATTGGCCAAAACTATGAGTGTTGATAACCGACACGTAAGCATACCTCGGTTCGTTAATCGTGGTAATTACTCGAGCCCAAAACAGTGAGTAATAGTCCATGAAACGGTCCAGAATCGCCAAAACGCGAAAGTGTTGATGACCGACACGTAAACACACCTTCGGGTTCGATAACTATGAAATCGCCGAACCCCTAAACGGTGAGTAATAGTCCACGAAACGGGTCGAATTGGCCAAAATGTGATTGTTGACGACGGAACGTAAAGGCACCCGGGATCGACAATCTTGGAAATCACTCCCGGACACCAAAACTGTGAGTAATAGTCCAAGAACAGACAGAATCGCCAAAACCGCGAAATGTTGATGACCGACATGTAAGTGAACCCCGGTTCATTAATCATGGATATCACCCGCAGCCCAAAACAGTGAGTAATAGTCCACGAAACGGCCAGAATCGCCAAAATGGAAGTGTTGATGACCGACACGTAAACGCACTCGGGTTCTTTAATTGTGGAAATCACCCGGACCCCAAAATAGTGAGTAATAGTCCAAGAAACGGGCTAGAATCGCCAAAACCGCGAAAGTGTTGATGACCGACACGTAAGCGCACCGGGTTCGTTAATCGTGGAAATCACCCGCAGCCCAAAACAGTGAGTAATAGTCCAAGAAATGGGCTAGAATCGCCAAACCTCAAATGTTGATGACCGACACATAAGCGCACTCTAGGTTCGTTAATCGTGGAAATCACCCGCAGCCCAAAACAGTGAGTAATAGTCCATGAAATGGGCCAGAATTGGCCAAAACTGTGAGTGTTGATGACCGACATGTAAGCGCACTCCGGTTTGTTAATCGTGGTAATCACCCGGAGCCCAAAAAGTGATAGTCCACGAAACAGGCCGAATCGCCAAAACCGCAAGTGTTGATGACCGACACGTAAGCGCACCCCGTGGTTCGTTAATCGTGGAACGACACGGGACCCCAAAACAGTGAGTAATAGTCCATGAAACGGGCCGAATCGCCAAAGCCGTGAGTGTTGATGACCTACACATAAACACACCCCGGTTTGTTGATCGTGAAATCACCCGAGACCCCAAAATAGTGAGTAATAGTTCATGAAATGGGCCAAAACGGTTAAAACTTTGAGTGTTGATGAGACACGAAGCGCACCTTGGCGCTCAATAACTATGGAAATCGCCGACCCCAAACGGGCCGAATTGGCCAAACCGTGAGTGTTGACGATCGACACGTAAACGCACTGGATCGCTGGGACCCTAAAACGGTGAGTAATAGTGCACAAACGGACCAGAATCGCCAAAATTGTGAGTGTTGATGACCAACACGTAAAAGCAACTTGCGCTCAACAACTATGGAAATCGCTCGGACCGCAAACGGTGAGTAATAGTCCATGAAATGGGCCAGAATTGGCCAAAACTCGGAGTGTTGATAACCGACACGTAAGCGCACTCGGGTTCGTTAATCGTGGTAATTACTCGGGAGCCCAAAACAGTGAGTAATAGTCCACGAAACGTCCAGAATCGCCAAAACCGTGAGTGTTGATGACCGACACGAAACACACCTTGGGGTTCGACAACCATGGAAATCGCTTCGAACCCCTAAACGGTGAGTAATAGTTCACGAAACGGGTCAGAATT
Source organism: Aegilops longissima (assembly GCA_021605205.1). Lineage (NCBI taxonomy): Eukaryota > Viridiplantae > Streptophyta > Magnoliopsida > Poales > Poaceae > Aegilops > Aegilops longissima. The sequence continues at coordinate 355,434 of CM038679.1, forward strand.
GGCCAAAACTGTGATTGTTGACGACGGACACGTAAAGGCACCCCGGGATCGCTAATCTTGGAAATCACCCCGACCCCAAAACTGTGAGTAATAGTCCAAGAAACAGGACAGAATCGCCAAAACCGTGAGTGTTGATGACCGACATGTAAGTGAACCCCGGGTTCGTTAATAATGGATATCACCCGCAGCCCAAAACAGTGAGTAATAGTCCACAAACGGGCCAGAATCGCCAAAACTGTGAGTGTTGATGACGACACGTAAACACACCCCGGGTTTGTTGATCGTGGAAATCATTCCGAGACCCCAAAATAGTGAGTAATAGTTCGCGAAACGGGCCAGAATCGTTAAAACTTTGAGTGTTGATGAGACACGGCGCACCTTGGCGATCAATAACTATGGAATCGCCGGGCCCCAAACGGGCCGAATTGGCCAAAACTGTGAGTGTTGACGATCGACACGTAAACGCTACCGGGATCGCTTTGGGACCCAAAACGGTGAGTAATAGTGCACTAAACGACCAGAATCGCCAAAATTGTGAGTGTTGATGACCAACACGTAAACGCAACTTGCTTCCACAACTATGGAAATAACTCGGACCGTAAACGGTGAGTAATAGTCCACAAATGGGCCAGAATTGGCCAAAACTATGAGTGTTGATAACCGACATGTAAGCGCACTTCGGGTTCGTTAATCGTGGTAATTACTCGGAGCCCAAAACAGTGAGTAATAGTCCATGAAACGGTCCAGAATCGCCAAAATCGCGAAAAGTTGATGACCGACACGTAAACACACCTTCGGTTCGACAACTATGATAATCGCTTCGAACCCCTAAACGGTGAGTAATAGTCCATGAAACGGGTCGAATTGGCCAAAACTGTGATTGTTGACGACGGAATCGTAAAGGCACCGGGGATCGACAATCTTGGAAATCACTCCCGACACCAAAACTGTGAGTAATAGTCCAAGAACAGGACAGAATCGCCAAAACCGAAAGTGTTGATGACCGACATGTAAGTGAACCCTGGTTCATTAATCATGGATATCACCCGCAGCCCAAAACCAGTGAGTAATAGTCCACGAACGGGCCAGAATCGCCAAAATGGAAGTGTTGATGACCGACACGTAAACGCACTCCGGGTTCCTTAATTGTGGAAATCACCCGGACCCCAAAATAGTGAGTAATAGTCCAAGAAACGGGCTAGAATCGCCAAAACCGCGAAAGTGTTGATGACCGACACGTAAGCGCCGCACCGGGTTCGTTAATCGTGGAAATCACCCCGCAGCCCAAAACAGTGAGTAATAGTCCAAGAACGGGCTAGAATCGCCAAAACCTCAAGTGTTGATGACCGACACATAAGCGCACTCGGTTCGTTAATCGTGGAAATCACCCGCAGCCCAAAACAGTGAGTAATAGTCCATGAAATGGGCCAGAATTGGCCAAAACTGTGAGTGTTGATGACCGACATGTAAGCGCACTCTGGGTTTGTTAATCGTGGTAATCACCCCGGAGCCCAAAAGTGATAGTCCACGAAACAGGCCAGAATCGCCAAAACCGCAAGTGTTGATGACCGACACGTAAGCGCACCCCTGTGGTTCGTTAATCATGGAACGCTTCGGGACCCCAAAACAGTGAGTAATAGTCCATGAACGGGCCAGAATCGCCAAAGCCGTGAGTGTTGATGACCTACACATAAACACACCGGGTTTGTTGATCGTGGAAATCACCCGAGACCCCAAATAGTGAGTAATAGTTCATGAAATGGGCCAAAACGTTAAAACTTTGAGTGTTGATGAGACACGAAGCGCACCTTGGCGCTCAATAACTATGGAAATCGCCGACCCCAAACGGGCCGAATTGGCCAAAATGTGAGTGTTGACGATCGACACGTAAACGCACTTCGGGATCGCTGGGACCCTAAACGGTGAGTAATAGTGCACAAACGGACCAGAATCGCCAAAATTGTGAGTGTTGATGACCAACACGTAAAAGCAACTTGGCGCTCAACAACCATGGAAATCGCTTCGGACCGCAAACGGTGAGTAATAGTCCATGAAATGGGCCGAATTGGTCAAAATCTGTGAGTGTTGATAACCGACATGTAAGCGCACTCGGGTTCGTTAATCGTGGTAATTACTCGGGAGCCCAAAACAGTGAGTAATAGTCCATGAAACGGTCCAGAATCGCCAAACCGTGAGTGTTGATGACCGACACGTAAACACACCTTGGGGTTCGACAACTATGGAAATCGCCGAACCCCTAAACGGTGAGTAATAGTTCACGAAACGGGTCGAATTGGCCAAAACTGTGATTGTTGACGACGGACACGTAAAGGCACCCTGGGATCGCCAATCTTGGAAATCACTCCCGACCCCAAAACTGTGAGTAATAGTCCAAGAAACAGACAGAATCGCCAAAACCGTGAGTGTTGATGACCGACATGTAAGTGAACCCCGGGTTCGTTAATCAATGGATATCACCCGCAGCCCAAACCAGTGAGTAATAGTCCACAAACGGGCCAGAATCGCCAAAATCGTAAGTGTTGATGACCGACACGTAAACGCACCGGGGTTCCTTAATTGTGGAAATCACCCGGACACCAAAACACCGAGTAATAGTCCAAGAAACGGGCTAGAATCGCCAAAACCGCGAGTGTTGAAGACCGACACGTAAACGCACTCGGGTTCTTTAATTGTGGAAATCACCCGGACCCCAAAACAGTGAGTAATAGTCCAAGAACGGGCAGAATCGCCAAAACCTTGAGTGTTGATGACCGACACATAAGCGCGCCTTCGGTTCGTTAATCGTGGAAATCACCCGCAGCCCAAAACAGTGAGTAATAGTCCATGTAATGGGCCGAATTGGCCAAAACGTGAGTGTTGATGACCGACATGTAAGCGCATCCCGGGTTTGATAATCGTGGTAATCACCCGGAGCCCAAAACAGTGAGTAATAGTCCACGAAACAGGCCGAATCGCCAAAACCGCAAGTGTTGATGACCGACACGTAAGCGCACCCTGTGGTTTGCTAATCGTGGAAATCACCGACCCCAAAACAGTGAGTAATAGTCCATGAACGGGCCAGAATCGCCAAAACTGTGAGTGTTGATGACCTACACATAAACACACCCCGGTTTGTTGATCGTGGAAATCACCCGAGACCCCAAAATAGTGAGTAATAGTTCATGAAACGGGCCGAATCGTTAAAACTTTGAGTGTTGATGAGACACGAAAGCTAAGCTTGCCTTCAATAACTATGGAAATCGCTTAGCCCCAAATGGGCGCATCATTGGCAAAAATCGTGAGTGTTGACGATCGACACGCCAACGCACCGGGGATCGCTGGAACCCTAAAACGGTGAGTAATAGTGCACGAAACGAACCAGAATCGCCAAAATTGTGAGTGTTGATGACCAACACGTAGACGCAACTTGGCGCTCAACAACTATGGAAATCGCCGGACCGTAAACGGTGAGTAATAGTCCACTTAAATGGGCCAGAATTGGCCAAAACTGTGAGTGTTGATGACCGACACATAAGCGCACCCCGGTTCGTTAATCGTGGTAATTACTCGATCCCAAAACAGTGAGTAATAGTCCATGAAACGTCCAGAATCGCCAAAATCGCGAAAAGTTGATGACCGACACGTAAACACACCTTCGGTTCGACAACCATGATAATCGCCGGAACCCTTAAACGGTGAGTAATAGTCCACTAAACGGGCCGAATTGGCCAAAATCGATTGTTGACGACGAATCGTAAAGGCACCCGGGATCGACAATCTTGGAAATCACCCCGACACCAAAACTGTGAGTAATAGTCCAAGAAACAGACAGAATCGCCAAAATCGCGAAAAGTTGATGACCGACATGTAAGTGAACCCCGGGTTCATTAATCATGGATATCACCCGCAGCCCAAACCAAAGTGAGTAATAGTCCACGAAACGGGCCAGAATCGCCAAAATCGAAGTGTTGATGACCGACACGTAAACGCACTCCGTGGTTCTTTAATTGTGGAAATCACCCGGACCCCAAAACAGTGAGTAATAGTCCAAGAAACGGGCTAGAATCGCCAAAAACCGCGAAAGTGTTGATGACCGACACGTAAGCGCAAGATCGGGTTCGTTAATCGTGGAAATCACCCGCAGCCCAAAACAAAGTGAGTAATAGTCCAAGAAACAGGCTAGAATCGCCAAAACCTCAAATGTTGATGACCGACACATAAGCGCACTCGGGTTCGTTAATCGTGGAAATCACTCCGCAGCCCAAAACAAAGGAGTAATAGTCCATGAAATGGGCCGAATCGGCCAAAACTGTGAGTGTTGATGACCGACATGTAAGCGCACTCGGGTTTGTTAATCGTGGTAATCACTCCGGAGCCCAAAAGTGATAGTCCACGAAACAGGCCGAATCGCCAAAACCGCAAGTGTTGATGACCGACACGTAAACGCACTCCTCGGTTCTTTAATTGTGGAAATCACCCGACCCCAAAACAGTGAGTAATAGTCCAAGAACGGGCTAGAATCGCCAAAACCTTGAGTGTTGATGACCGACACATAAGCGCCGCCGGTTCGTTAATCGTGGAAATCACCCGCAGCCCAAAACAGTGAGTAATAGTCCATGTAATGGGCCGAATTGGCCAAAATCGTGAGTGTTGATGACCGACATGTAAGCGCATCCCGGTTTGTTAATCGTGGTAATCACTCCGGAGCCCAAAACAGTGAGTAATAGTCCACTAAACAGGCCGAATCGCCAAAACCGCAAGTGTTGATGACCGACACGTAAGCGCACTCTGTGGTTTGCTAATCGTGGAAATCACTTCGACCCCAAAAAAGTGAGTAATAGTCCATGAAACGGGCCAGAATCGCCAAAACTGTGAGTGTTGATGACCTACACATAAACACACCCCGGGTTTGTTGATCGTGGAAATCACCCGAGACCCCAAAATAGTGAGTAATAGTTCATGAAACGGGCCGTAATCGTTAAAACTTTGAGTGTTGATGAGACACGAAGCTAACCTGGCGCTCAATAACTATGGAAATCGCTTAGGGGTCCCCAAATGGGCCGAATGGCCAAAATCGTGAGTGTTGACGATCGACACGCCAACGCACCGGGATCGCTGGAACCCTAAACGGTGAGTAATAGTGCACCAAACGAACCAGAATCGCCAAAATTGTGAGTGTTGATGACCAACACGTAGACGCAACTTGGCGCTCAACAACTATGGAAATCGCCGGACCGTAAACGGCGAGTAATAGTCCACGAAATGGGCCAGAATTGGCCAAAACCGTGAGTGTTGATGACCGACACGTAAGCGCACTTCGGTTCGTTAATCGTGGTAATTACTCGGGATCCCAAAACAGTGAGTAATAGTCCATGAAACGGTCCAAAATCGCCAAAATCGCGAAAGTTGATGACCGACACGTAAACACACCTTCGGGTTCGATAACCATGATAATCGCTTCGGAACCCCTAAACGGTGAGTAATAGTCCACAAAACGGGTCAGAATTGGCCAAAACTGTGATTGTTGACGACGGAATCGTAAAGGCACCGGGGATCGACAATCTTGGAAATCACCCCGACACCAAAACTGTGAGTAATAGTCCAAGAAACAGGACAGAATCGCCAAAATCGCGAGTGTTGATGACCGACATGTAAGTGAACCCGGGTTCATTAATCATGGATATCACCCGCAGCCCAAACCAGTGAGTAATAGTCCACGAAACGGGCCAGAATCGCCAAAACCGAAGTGTTGATGACCGACACGTAAACGCACTCGGGTTCCTTAATTGTGGAAATCACCCGGACCCCAAAACAGTGAGTAATAGTCCAAGAAACGGGCTAGAATCAGCAAAACCGCGAAAGTGTCGATGACCGACACGTAAGCGCCGCACCGGGTTCGTTAATCGTGGAAATCACCCCGCAGCCCAAAACAGTGAGTAATAGTCCAAGAACGGGCTAGAATCGCCAAAACCTCAAATGTTGATGACCGGCACATAAGCGCACTCGGGTTCGTTAATCGTGGAAATCACCCGCAGCCCAAAACAGTGAGTAATAGTCCATGAAATGGGCCAGAATTGGCCAAAACTGTGAGTGTTGATGACCGACATGTAAGCGCACTTCGGGTTTGTTAATCGTGGTAATCACCCGGAGCCCAAAAAGTGATAGTCCACGAAACAGGTCAATCGCCAAAACCGCAAGTGTTGATGACCGACACGTAAACGCACTCGGGTTCTTTAATTGTGGAAATCACCCGACCCCAAAACAGTGAGTAATAGTCCAAGAACGGGCTAGAATCGCCAAAACCTTGAGTGTTGATGACCGACACATAAGCGCCCCGGGTTCGCGAATCGTGGAAATCACCCGCAGCCCAAAACAGTGAGTAATAGTCCATGTAATGGGCCGAATTGGCCAAAACTGTGAGTGTTGATGACCGACATGTAAGCGCATCCCGGGTTTGTTAATCGTGGTAATCACCCGGAGCCCAAAACAGTGAGTAATAGTCCACGAAACAGGCCGAATCGCCAAAACCGCAAGTGTTGATGACCGACACGTAAGCGCACCCTGTGGTTTGCTAATCGTGGAAATCACTTCGGACCCCAAAACAGTGAGTAATAGTCCATGAAACGGGCCAGAATCGCCAAAACTGTGAGTGTTGATGACCTCACACATAAACACACCCCGGGTTTGTTGATCGTGGAAATCACCCGAGACCCCAAAATAGTGAGTAATAGTTCATGAAACGGGCCAGAATCGGTTAAAACTTTGAGTGTTGATGAGACACGAAGCCAACCTTGGCTCAATAACTATGGAAATCGCTTAGGTCCCAAATGGGCCGAATCCAAAATCGTGAGTGTTGACGATCGACACGTCAACGCACTTCGGGATCGCTGGAACCCTAAAACGGTGAGTAATAGTGCACTAAACGAACCAGAATCGCCAAAATTGTGAGTGTTGATGACCAACACGAGACGCAACTTGGCTGCTCAACAACTATGGAAATCGCCGACCGTAAACGGCGAGTAATAGTCCACGAAATGGGCCAGAATTGGCCAAACTGTGAGTGTTGATGACCGACACGTAAGCGCACCCGGTTCGTTAATCGTAATTACTCGGATCCCAAAACAGTGAGTAATAGTCCATGAAACGGTCCAAAATCGCCAAAATCGCGAAAGTGTTGATGACCGACACGTAAACACACCTTCGGTTCGACAACTATGATAATCGCTCGAACCCCTAAACGGTGAGTAATAGTCCACGAAACGGGTCAGAATTGGCCAAACTGTGATTGTTGACGACGGAATCGTAAAGGCACCCGGATTGACAATCTTGGAAATCACCCGACACCAAAACTGTGAGTAATAGTCCAAGAAACAGACAGAATCGCCAAAATCGCGAAAGTGTTGATGACCGACATGTAAGTGAACCCCGGTTCATTAATCATGGATATCACTCCGCAGCCCAAAACCAGTGAGTAATAGTCCACGAACGGGCCGAATCGCCAAAATCGGAAGTGTTGATGACCGACACGTAAACGCACTGTGGTTCCTTAATTGTGGAAATCACCCGACCCCAAAACA